>CM076578.1:265350230-265445806 GCA_034641835.2 Pinus albicaulis
GGTAGTTTACAAGACCACACCATTGACCATGTACTATTGTTGGGCGGTGCGTTGACCAAACTAACTACCTTGGGGCGGATAGTTAGGTCAACGCACCGACCGCCCGAAAACATTACATAGTCAATGGTGCAGTCGTTTACAGGACCACACCGTTGACCATGTACTATTGTTGGGTGGTACATTGACCAAACTATCTTCCCCGGAGCGGTTAGTTTGTTCAAAGCACTGCACAAAAATATTTCCTGGTTGGGTGGTGCATGAACATTTTTCATGCGCATTAGTTGCCCGATTTTATTTTATGTTGATTCTATATTCCAAGTGCCACGAATTGTGAGATGGTCTGCAAATTTTTTGCGGCAGCTTTGTACAACATTAGATATATGGCATTTTCAAGCACGTGGGAGGTTGAACTTCCCTTTTGCTTCAAAGTTATTTTGTTTATTTTTTGAGAGGTTTCTAGAGATGAGGCCTGCTTTTGTTCAGCAGCCTATCAGGCCGATGTTGCATGCATGGATGCAGATGTTGGGCCAGATGATGCCCAAGAGTGCCCTGTCTGACTTTCCGACCAGGATATCTACTGATGCATTGGAGTTGCTAGCCAGTGGTGATGATAACTCGTCCATGATGGTGTTGTGTCCGTACATCGGTTTAGATTGGAGAGGGTGTACCAACAGCCTCTTCACACAAGACGAGCCACTAGATGCGAGAGGTAATATCTCTGTTTTATTTAAATTAATATAGTTTTAGTTTATTGTCTTAATTAATTAATTGGAATAAAAAATTTTCTAACATGTTCTTTCAATTTTTTTATTAAATTGTTTAATGAAATTGTTTAATTATTATTGTGTACTATATATTTTTTTGATATTGGCACATTCGTTGGGGACATGATTCCACCCCCACCAGATGACTTGGGTGTAGATGCTGACGAGGAGATGGCAGGGGCGGTGGATCAGGTTGACATACCTGATCCTCGGGTGTAGATACCTGCGAGGGTGTGGCGTAGGGAGGCCTCCTGATTCATGATGGAGTGTCAACTCCTGGTAGATGAGGAGTCTGCCCTGCTACGATCAGAGAGATCCAGGTTGATCGTAGGTTCATAGAGCTCTAGAGAGACATGCCCTATTATATGATGACCCTTATGCGTTATATCGGTCAAGCTTCCACAGTTCTGGTAGCTAGGAGGGATAGGCATCGTGGAGATGCATGGTAGAGCAACTCATCTGATGATCATGATCACGAGGGGAGTGATCATCATTCTAGTATTCCACCTCCTCCTCCTTCACCTTGCACTAGAAATCATAAGAAGCCATCATCGAGTCCTCATCAACAAGCATATTCTGAGAAGTCAGCACCATCTCAGAAGACACCTAGTCCTGAGCAGACACGACCATTGACTGATCAGACACCTGATCCTGAGTAGGCAGGTCCATTTGTGCAAGCTGGACCATCGACGACTCATCAGCAGGTAGTTCCTGAGTAGACTACACCATCTTATCAACATGCACCTCCAGAGCAGGCGCGTCATCCATATGAGCATGAGTCTGCACCATCGATTGAGAATGCCTTGACTAGTACTAGTATTGATGTAGTACCACCAGATATTTGACATTTATATGTACTTATATTACAATTGTGTATTTTTTACATTATATATATATATATATATATATATATATGATGCATGTATTTTATGTTCATGTTGATGTACTTAATTTACATGTTGGTGTTCATCATGATGTGTATATTGTTAGGTCATGTTAGATATGTTCATTTAATGTGATTGCAGATAGATATGCATGTGATAGCAGTTATTTGACATGAGATGTATATTTGATGTTTGTGATGTGATGATGTTATACACTGCTTGTGTTTTGTTAGATGATCATGATCACAATGATAAGATGATGTTAGCAAATTTGAATGTGTATTTTAGAATATGATGTTTGTACGATGGTTATCATGATCGTGATGTTTATTTTTAATTTTAAATCAGAATATTTATTAAATATTATGTCATGATTGTAATTGTATGTAAAATTGTAATTATAATTGTATGTAAAATATTTGTAAAATTGTAATTGTAATTATATGCAAAATTTTAAAATTGTAATTGTAATTGTATGCAAAATTATAAAATTGTAATTGTAATTATAATTGTAATTGTATGTAAAATATTTATAAAATTGTAATTGTAATTGTAATTGTATGTATTGTCATGATTCAATTTTATTAAAATTTGTAAATTTGTAAAATTCTAAATTAATTGTCAATTTTGAACCATAACTACCACAAGTAAAATGTATACTGTAAATATTGTTAAATTACCATAATTGTAAAATTGTAAATTTGCATGAATATAAATAATTGTAAAATAATAAATCTAGAATAATATGAATTTTTGTAACATAATAAAGTTTAGAAAATAATACAAATAAATTCATGCTTAGAATTATCATTATTTTATTATGATCTTACATACCAAAAATAACAGTATACATTAATACAATTTTTAAAATTTTGAAGATATCATTCACACACATTTAAAGCAATCAAGTAGTTGTATTATTTTAGGAATTGACATAAAAAATAACAGCTTGATACAGTGCATTGTTTTCGAGATCAACATAATTGAAAATTATCAAGTGAAATGATTTTAACATTAACACAATGAAAACGAATTAATTTAAAATAAATATTATAATGTTTCGATAAAAAAGTCTTAGTTATAAGGTTAAGTCCTCTTCTTTATAAAAACCCATCTTAAATAGTATAAATGATGAAATAAAACATGTACCATATCACTCTTTGTTCTCATGATCACCCTCATTATCTTCTAGCTCTCTTGGAATTATAACACTATTTTTCTCAAAAATATGTTTTGATCTAGGGTCATGTCTTAATACGAACCACCAATCCCTATCCAACACATCTGGGTAAAAAAACACTTGGTTTGTTTGGGGAAAACATAGGCTCCCCATTTGAATCAAACATTTCTATGAACTCCTTCTCCTTCTCTCTCTGATATTCTCTAAGCCATTCAGCTGGTGTCGTTATTGCAGGCCTTTGGTTTCTCTCTCATTTACCATTGAAGGCAGATGTTTCTCTTCTGTAAGGGTGTTATTATGGGAGGAATACCCTGGAGCAGTCATACACTAGCTTTCGTAGGTCGTTGGAGCATTTAGCTTTCAGATAAGGTCCAAAAAATTTACATCCATAATACCTTTTTGTTACAAGACCTGTGAAATTATTGTATACAATATGCATGGCACATTAAAGAATGCCATGAAGATCATAACAATTACAATGGATTAAAAAACTAATATGAGAAAGAATATTGTTACATATATAAACAAATTAATAAACATGTAATTTACCAGAGAAAACTCCTAAGCCTAGATAATCATGTGTCGTGTAAGAAAATATGCCATACAATGTAAAAATCCTCTTTGTTGTGATGGGTCTTGATACATCATATACATTTATCCCATCCCATGATTCCTTCAATTAATCTACCAGTGGTTGTAATTAGACATCCATATTTTTCACTTGTCTTCTACCATGGACTATGAGAGCCAACATAAGATGTTCATTCTTCACGGACAACCATGGGGGGATATTTTTATTGATCAATACTATAGGCCAAACAGAATAGTTGGTGTTTTGGAGGGAACATGGGTTGACGACATCCATGGCTATGCTGAGTCGTAGACTTCGTATTTCATCCTTGAATTTTTCGGGCCATGTATCCTCTATATGCTTTATGGCTATTGAATTTGTTGGGATTCGTATAACTCCCAACTCACTTCTGTGTGAGGCATGCCATCCCTGCAACATAGCTAATTCTTCTCAATGAAAGAGCCTTTGAATCCTTTGGATTATAAGATTCTGCCTCAATATCTTAAAAGGGGGACTGCGTGATTTACCCTTAATTTTTCATTTATCATACTTGTCATGCCCACATTTAGGATATATCTCTTTGTCTGCATATTCTCCTATATATAGAATACAATCATTTGGACATGCATGATATGATATGTACTCAACACCCAACATTTTCAACAATTTCTTTGCCTCTTCGTAGCTACTGGGAAAGATATTATCACTCGGAAGAACCTTATCTTTGAATAACATGTAGTTGGTCATGGACAATATTAAATGTAAATTAATGCCAATAATTATTAATGTTCATAAAATTGACCATTTGTAATGTTCATTGTGTGATTATATTTCTCAAAATAAAAGGGACTTGATGGTAAATTTCCTCAAAATTTCTGAGAAACATGCATTTGACAAGCCAAAATTTGCTTTCAGGTTGTACAGTAGCATCGTTGTCCCCAACTGGATAGAATTTGACTGACCGACAGGTCCAATGAGAGGGGTGGTGGAAGAAAATTTAAGGCTTTCTAAAAGGTATCAGTGATATGAGCATCATCCCCTTACTGTTCATCGTTCTGGAATGCATTTGACAACATTGTCTCCATGGCAGTCATATCCCTTAAGTAATAAATCATACCAACCTCTATTTGGTTGCCTCCATTGCCAAATTGTGAAGAACTACTATTGCTGTAGTCATTCCTAAGTGGTGAATCTAGACATAGTGGGAATTGAATAGGTGGTTGATTCAAACATTCTTGGTATTGTTCCTCTCCAAGTTTTTCTCTTAATTCAACCTTCTCTTAATTTGAAATTGTCATGGGGTGCAACAGAAGATGGTAGGTAGGTCGCTCATCATCACTAGAATCCTAATAATTTCAAAAAATATATTTGAACATGATTAGTACAAAATCGATGATATCAATTAGTAAGCACATCAACAATGCATGATTAATTAGTTTGATGTTGAACTAATTACATTAATATACCAAAAAAATATTATTACCATCATTTTCCCAGGATTGTGGCTAGAAGATGACATGTTACAATTGGCAGGGTGAAGTTGTTAGGTCCCTATATTACTAGTGTAGTCCCTTATGGTTGTTAGTATAGCCCCCTTATTGTTATTGTTGTAACTTTGTAACCCCCATATTGTTATTATTGTGCCCTACATTATTATTGTTAGATCAACCAGGATTATATTGTGACCCCATGGACTCCTATATATAGAAATGAGGTTTTTTCATTTGTATCATCCAAGAATTTTTCATTTATGTAATGTAAAGGAGGTTTTTCCCTTGAAGTGGCTTATTTATAAGGCGTTGGTCTCTATTTTCTTCTATTTTTGGAGTTGGTTTCATAACATTAGGTATCAGAGCTTTGGATTCTAGGGTTTTGCTGCTCCAAATAGGTCATCGTGGCATTTTCACTATAATTTTTTTCTACAAAGGTTCAAAAGCTTAAATTTTTACCATGAGAAGCAGAAATCCTGAGGAAATTTTTGTAAAATTTTCAGATCTTGGTTCACAATATTTTTGGAGATATGATCTATGGAAGTTAGGGTTTTTGCAGGCTCCTAAATTTCATCTAAAAGAGGTGACCTTGGGAAAATTGTCATAACTCCCTTTCTGAGCATCAGATTTGAATTCTATAAAAAGTGACTGAAATTACACGGACTGTAGTTTCCTGTGTATCAATTTTAGAGTCGGAGGAGGAAACAATGACATGTGGCACACTGTACAAGTTCGCTCTATTGAACCAATCCATAATTAGGCCATTGTGGGAGATCGAACATAACTTTGCCTTGAAGCATCCAAATTAGGTTATACCTATGGCATTTGAAAGAAGATTCAGAGGGTTACTACAGGACCTAATTTTAGATATTGAAGATCTGATATCACAGAGATAATTCAGTTTCAATATCGAGCTCCTCAAAAGCAAGAAAAAGGTGTGTATTTTTTTTTTTCAAGTTGCATAAGTCTTGTTTGAAAAATCAATTTGAAGTGACTCAAAGGGCATATTGAAGCATAGATATTAGTATTAGGTTCTAAAATCCCCCCTAAAAATAATTTGACACCCATTAAACCCTCAGAAGATTCTACTATGACTCATGAAGAGGAATAAGTGCAACATGATATATCAAAATTACAAGAGCAAGTGCATCAAATTTCCCTCTCACAAAGAGCAACAAAAAATGAAATGAAAGTTTTGAAGAAAGGCATGGAAGCTAAGATGGATGGTTTGAAGAAAGGCATGGAAGCCAAGATGGATGGTTTGAAGAATGGCGTGGAAGCTAAGATGGATGACATGGAAGCTAACATGGAAGACATGAAGAATGATCTAAAAGTAGACATGGAAGGTGTTGTTGCTCCTATAGACAACCTTGAGTTGCAAAAGACTAGTGCCTAGGAAATCTTGAAACCAGAGGTTAGATGTAGATAATTTTAAGGGTTCCTCTGACAAAATATGGATTAATAGGATAATGATTGTCGTGGTTTAGGAATGATGAATACTTTGGATTTTGATTCATGTGAATTACCCTATACTGCGAGAGGGGTTAGGACGGGTAACAAGAATGAAAAAATGTGAAGTGTGATGTGCGATGAGAGGGGAGGTGATGTGGCAGAGAGGGTAGGTCCCATTTACATCGCAATTGGGGAAATGGTGCAGGTGAAGTTAACAAAATTTTAAGTGCAATGTAGTTGGTGATGCGAAAAGGTAAGTGGTAAGTTCTCTTTCCTCTTTTCACTACGAGGTGTCCACCTGACTTGTGCTTGAATTGCTTGGCCTTCACTTTTTCCATTACCGATCTTGATTTTCTTAAATATCCATGTTTCCTTATTTGTTCATAAAAGCCACAAGCCAAAATTGGCTCCATTGGGGACGACGCACTCGTTCGAGTGTGTCGAGAACTTGCAGACCACTTGCTCGTGTTCTTCTTGATATGCCCGGGATCATCGTTAAATTTTTTTTCAAGCAATTTTAATAAAAAACAAAATAGGAATTCATGCGAAAATAATAAACGACATATATACAATTTGAGGATATTTACAATGGGTCGTTGTAGCCCACTATCAGTGCCGGAAGTAAGGCTTGAGAAATTGTCCATTGACAGGCATCTTGAGTATGTCTCCCTCCAAGTTCTCCAGCGCAAAGGTATTGTTGCCTTTGACCTCTGCCACCCTGAACGGACCAAACCAAAGGGGGTTGAACTTCCCATGTTTCCCTTTGTTTGATTTCCTGACATCCCATCCCAACACCAAATCCCGTGCTTGGATTTCCTTATGTTTAGCTCTTTGGTCAAATAAGCCTTTCATATTTTCCTGGTACTCTGCTAGTCTAAAGCTTACCCGTTCTTGTGTTTCATTTAGTTCAACCAATTGGTTCATTATTCTGATAAGGTTGTTTGGTTATTCCTTGCTCTCTAGTAATAATTAGACCATGGGTAATGCGAGTTGAATAGGGAAGACTTCTGCTCTGCCATACACTAGCTCATAATGGGACTTCCCCACGTGGTGCTGGGTAAAACCCACAGTCCCTACCTTTCCACATTTAAATCTCAAGCTGTGTGTAAAATGCCTTCAAAATTCATTTCCCAACCAAATCCACAATCTGGCAATCTCAAAAGGTTCTGAATTCTTGAACTGGCAATCTTCATAAATAACCTGAAGGTTTTAATATCTCAAATCTCTGAGATTTGAGATATTAATTTCAAATTCCTCTTAAGTAGGTATAGACCACATATTTCAATAGTCCAGACTCTGTTCTCCTATTTGGAAGAAGACCTTATTGTAATTCCTCACAATGCATGGATATGCCTTTTCATTAAATCCAGCCATGCCTTACCATATTAACTTTGGTCTTCAATCAATGGTTTAAAGCCTTATGAAAAACTCATGTTTACACCCTCTATGCATACTGCAAATTCATCCAAGTGTTATATCACGACTCAATGCAATAACCCTGATGCATATAATGTGACATTGTGTTAAAACCCATAATCCAAACTTTATGCGTGCATTTACAAGGTTCTAAAGCCCTTCACTTTACCTTCCCGCACTACTATATATATATCAACATTCATGCATATTCCTCAACGCATTGTTCAAACGCAACTTAACAATGCACCTTTATCCGATATATGTAAGATACTCTTTTAATACAAGCCGACCTTCAGACCCATATTATTAACCCTATTACCAACATGACATTGCATAATACATTTCACCCTTAGACATAATCACGACTCAATATACAATGCTCATGTACAACCCTGACTTAACTTGAGTCCAACGCCAACAATAAGACATTGGACCCATGCATACATATAAGCGTACCCTGGTTAAATTCCCATTCACATCTGACGGTCAAGATGTTGTCGGATTGATTTCGATGATCCGATGGTCACAAACATATGTCGTGTGATTAAAGTACGCAGAGGCTATCTCTCAAAAGTCACGCGATGAGAGTGGTTTTTCGAAACTGGTCATGGACACGCGTCACCCATTTTATGAGATCGTGTTCTTTTGTTTAATACTACTTACTGCCCTTCTTTCTATGTGATACTACTGGAATTAAGCTCTAAACTACGTTCACTATTTATGCTCACGGTTCCGGTTACTCCCCTTACTCCAGGTTCCACCTAACTTCATAACTGAATCTTGCACACGGAATTCAGTTCAATCTCCATTCTCCCACGCTTCTCCACCATTAAGAAATCTCCACTATGTGCATACTCCTGGTTTTCATATGGTCTCAAGAAATGAACCAGTCCTTACAAGATAATCCACATATATACGTTACAACAGAAGCGTTCCTCTTGCTTCATTTTTATTTGGTTGCATGTCGATTCCCAGGTCATATTTACTCAAAAGGCATTGTTACAGGTCATGAAAAATGGCTAGTCTAACTAAACGAACCATACAGGTTTCGGGTTATAGTACCCACTCTGGCAATTCCACTAGTTCATCAAGGCGTACAGGAATTCTATGAACCTTAGTCATGTATAGGACTACAATATCAACCTCTTCTACAGAGAATCAGATTATGCACTGGTCGTACTCCTTGAATGAATCAACACATTAACGTTGGTTCTCAACGCAGGGTCTCATTACCCATTTCTCAAGCGCTCTCATCATTAAATATACATATAGACTCAAACAAATTACAAATTCTTGCTCATACCAAGTTCACGGGGATTTAAGACATATTCACACAGAAATTAACTCGGCAAATACACAGTAATACTGAAACAAGTTTCTCAATTATACAGTGAAATTACTTACAACTTCTAATTGGCCAGATTTTCGATCAATTGGCCCTTCTGCAACTTCTTCTCTGCAGATCTCTCCTACAGCTCTATGCAGCCCTATGCAGGTCTCTCTCTATTATGCCTTTTTGGCTTATTTTCATACAAAAACTGCTGAATCGACTCAACTCCTCTAACAACTCAAAAAATCTTCAAATTCCTAATTTTCTGACTTTAGACTAAATCCTAAAGAAACTGAAACTAAACCTCTTCATATGCCCACGAATGATTCGGGGGCAGTTACAATATTTTTCTCTCTACATTTAACTAAAATCACTCAATTTATTCAATAATTACGTGAGCAAGAAATACATAAGACCCCCTATGTCTATCTATATACAAAATGTTGTCTTGGGCCTAATGCCCCTGCATTAGACTCCTCGGGTTAAAATGGTTCATGATCTCCTGATCACGTGCTTTCATCTTGGTCTGCCTAGATCCCACACCTTGTTCTGCAACTGGCCATTCGTTGCAGTGTTCTTCTTTTGCATTCCTCCTGGCTTCCATACTTTATGCTGCAACTTTCCACTGGTTGCACTTTTACATCCCCTTTCGGTCTTTCCTTTGCTGCTACTCTATTTTTTCTTCGCTGCTGTCTTTTTCTCAGACAGTCTCACCATCAGTCTTCTTATAAATTCAATTTCTTCATCTAATATGTCTTCTAACTACTATATACGGCTTCCTCTTGAGTGTTGAAATCTTAATTTTTCTTTTGCTTGCTGCATTCCCATTTCTTCAGTTGTTGCTCTTGCTGTCAATTGCTGATCTCCTACTGTAGCTCTAGCTTTTAATTGTTGAGCTCTTGCTTGCTGAAATTTTACTTGTTCAGTTCTTACTGCTGCCCTATTTTCCACCCAATCATCCATACCCTCTCGCTCTCTGCAACAGTAAAAATTTTATTGATTGTCACTCATGACAATTTCTACATTTTCCGGCTTCAGCAATTCTTCAGACTAGTATTTAATTTGCCAGTCATCATCCTCATATCTTGTATTCTTCCGGACTAAACATCCTTTAGTCCTCCCATCAGTATCTGCAATTAGGAAACAAACATCAAAAGTATATACTCTTTGTTTTCCTTTCTCCTCTTCTGGCAACACTTCAGCTTGTTGCTTCAACATTTTCTCCAGCAACACTCCAAGTTGTTGTTCTGGCATTCCACACTCTTTTTTGGATGTTTTTTGCAAACATCTTAGCCATCTATTTTGTGCTTGTTTCTCATTGTCAACATGCTGTAATTTGAACTCAACATGTTCTTCTTCTTCTTCCCGGGAAATCCTCAACAATTGACTTCCTTCTTCTTGAATTACTTCAAGCTCTTCCAGCTTTGCATTTTCATCTTTTGTCAGAGTAAAAATATGATTCTCCACTGCTGTAGCAGTCCCAAAAGTTTGCCATCCAACCTTCTCTCCAATCTTCTCTTGGCTATTCGAACAAGCCAGTTCTTCTCTTCTATCAACAGCAACAAATTTCTGAACATGAGATATGATTTTCTCATCTTCATTCTTCAGTTGTTCATCTTCATTCTGCAATCCCCAATTCTGAAATTGAGGTTCTCTCTTTTGCATAGAATCCTATTGATTCAACATATTATCCAGCAGCTCAATTTCTCCATTCCATGGTTTAAAATATTCCACCGAATTCTCCTCTTCCTTCTCTTCCAATTGACTGCCCAATGCTGTCAATTTATCTTCCGCATCAACAGGATCTGCATACAAAAAAAAATTATTAGAATCATAAGGCCTCAGAGCCTTTCCTTCTTCTGCCAGCATCTCAGTATGCTGTCCCAAAATTCTTTCCTCTTTAATCAGCACATCAGTATGCTGATTCCAGATTTCTAAACAATTCTTGAGACTGTCAACTTGTCTCTCCTTTGCATCATCCTCTTCAAGGATGTCTCCTCGCTCTAGTTCATAAAAATGAACTCTCTCATCTTCAATCATCTCTGCCCTTACAATATAAACTCCTTCTTTCTGTAGTTCTGTCCTCTACTCCAGAACACTTAATTCATGCCACAATCTTGGCATCTCATCTGAGAAAACATCTTCACAATCTTCATTATCTTCTGCTGTCACTATCTCCTTAGCCTTCATCAGAATAGAATTTTTATATTCTATCTCTGAAATAAATTCAGTCACTTGTCCATCATTCTTCAATTGACCATTTAACAAAATAAATTTTTCATTATCAACATTAATGACAAATTCATCATCATCAAACACAACTCCATTGAAACAATCTCTTTCATTAAACAAGGAATTAATGAATTCCCTTTGCTGCAATAACACAATCTAATCTTCATCTGAAAGATACTCATCATAACTTGCTTGGCAACAATCAGCTTCTTTTAACACAACTTCATTCATCACAGTTCCATCATGTGAACTGTCTTCATCAATACCTGCATTCATACACAACTTGTCAGTTTTAAAAACATAAGACCCCATGGTCTCATTTGATGAATCAATCATCAACTCTTCTTGTTGTCCCAAGTCTTCTATACACTTCAGAGATTCTTCAATGGTCCTCTATTTAAATTCTTCAAGCTGAGCACTCTCTTCTGCTCTCTCTAGGCTTCACTCTGCAACTTTTCTCAAGAACAGCTATGTTCTTCTTCATCCAACCTCAATTGGGAATCTGTTCTACCACACTCTTTCTGCACTCAGAATCCCTTGCTGGACTCTTTCATCACTACTCTCAAAGCTGTGATTTGCTTCTTTGTTGAGATTTCTTCCCCAATTGCTTGCACTCTGTCTTCTGCAAACAACATCTTCCAACCAGAGTCAAATAAGGCTCATCAAATCCTCTTCCAAGATCCCTGAATGATCTTGCTTCTTTTCTTACCTGCACTACATCTCTATCTACTGCAACCTTCAAGACACTCGGTCTTCAATTCCAGATTCTGCACATCTAGAGACCTTCACTGCATGTCAAATAAAATCTAAAATTTCTTTTTTAAACATATTTAAACATCAACTTTCCTGTTTCAGTACATGTGCATTTCAAAATATAATTTCAAAGAGATAATTCAATTCTAGCTCCGATACCACTATGGTGTCGGGTAAAACCCACGGTCACTACCTTTCCACATTTAAATCTCAAGCTATGTGTACAATGCCTTCAAAATTCATTTCCCAACCAAATCCACAATCTGGCAATCTCAAAAGGTTCTGAATTCTTGAACTGGAAATATTCATAAATAACCTGAGGGTTTTAATATCTCAAATCTCTGAGATTTGAGATATTAATTTCAAATTCCTCTTAAGTAGGTACAGACCACACATTTCAATAGTCCAGGCTCTGTTCTCCTATGCGGAAGAATACCTTATTATAATTCCTCACAATGCATGGATATGCCTTTGCATTAAATCCAGCCACACCTTACCATATTAACTTTGGTCTTCAATTGATGGTTTAAAGCCTTATGAAAAACTCATGTTTACACCCTCTATGCATATTGCAAATGCATCCAAGTGTTATATCATGACTCAATGCAATAACCCCAATGCATATAATGTGACATTGTGTTAAAACCCATAATCAAAAATTTATGCGCGTGTTTCCAAGGTTCTAAAGACCTTCACTTTACCTTCCCGCACTACTATATATATATCAACATTCATGTATATTCCTCAATGCACTGTTCGAACGCAACTTAACAATGCACCTTTAATCGATATATGTAAGATGCTCTTTTAATACAAGCCGACCTTCAGACCCATATTATTAACCCTATTGCCAACGCGATATTTCATAATACATTTCACCCTTAGACTTAATCATGACTCAATATACAATGCTTGTGTACAACCCCGACTTAACTTGAGTCCAGCGCCAACAATAAGACATTAGACCCACACATACATATCAGCGTACCTTGGTTAACTTCCCGTTCACATCTGACGGTCAAGACATTGTCGGATTGATTTCGATGATCCGACGGTCACAAACAGATATCGCATGATGAAAGTACGCATAGGCTATCTCTCAAAAGTCATGCAATGAGAGTGGTTTTTCGAAACTTCTCATGGACACATGTCACCCAGTCTATGAGATTGCGTTATTTTTTTTAATACTGCTTACTACCCTTCTTGTTGTGCGATACTACTGGAATTAAGCTCTAAACCATGTTCACTGTTTATGCTCATGGTTCCAGTTACTCCCCTTACTCTAGGTTCTGCCTAACTTCATAACTGAATCTTGCACATGGAATTCAGTTCAATCTCCATTCTCCCACGATTCTCCACCATTAAGCGATCTCCACTATGTGCATACTCCCAGTTTTCATATGGTCTCAAGAAATGAACCAATTCTTACAAGAAAATCCACATATATACGTTACAACAAAAGCGGTCCTCTTTCTTCATTTCTATTTGGTTGCATGTCAATTCCCTGGTCATATTTACTCAAAAGGCATTATTACAGGTCATGAAAAATGGCCAGTCTAACTAAATGAACCATACCGGTTTCAGGTTATAGTACCCACTCTGGTAATTCCACTAGTTCATCAAGGCGTACATTAATGCTATGAACCTTAGTCATGTACAGGACTACAATCTCAACCTTTTCTACAGAGAATCACATTATGCACTGGTCAGAATCCTTGAATGAATTAACACATTAACGTTGGTTCTCAACACAGGGTCTCATCACCCATTTCTCAAGTGCTCTCATCATTAAATATACATATAGACTCAAACAAATTATAGAGTCTTGTTCATAACAAGTTCATGGGGATTTAAGACATATTCACAAAGAAATTAACTCGGCAAATACACAGTAATACTAAAACAAGTTCCTCAATTATATAGTGAAATTACTTACAACTTCTAGTTGGCCAGATTTTCGATCAATTGGCCCTTCTGCAACTTCTTCTCTGCAGATCTCTCCTACAGCTCTACACATCCCTATGCAGGTCTCTCTCTATTATGCCTTTTTGGCTTATTTTTATACAAAAAACTACTGAATCGACTCAACTCCTCTAACAGCTCAAAAACTCTTCAAATTCCCAATTTTTTGACTTTAGACTAAATCCTAAAGAAATTGAAACTAAACCTCTTCATATTCCCATGAATTATTTGGGGGCAGTTACAATATTTTTCTCTCTACATTTAACTAAAATCACTCAATTTATTCAATAATTACGTGAGAAAGAAATACATAAGACCCCCTATGTCTATCTATATACAAAATGTTGTCTTGGGCCTAATGCCCTTGCATTCCCATGGATATCTTAGTGGTGATGCAATTTTCCCAGAGAGAAAAATTGGGCTGGGAATCCCAGTTCTTTTGGTTTTCGTTGATGGTTTTTTTCAAGGTCCTCACTAGTGTCTTGTTATATGACTCTGCCAGCCCTTTCCCCTGTGGGTAATATGTAGTGGAGTGCCTAGACTGATATTATAATGCTGACAGAACTTCACGAACCTAACCGAATTAAAATCCTGGGCGTTATCTGTTATGATTTTAGTAGGGAATCCAAACCTGGCTATGATGTTTTCCCCCGAGAACTTGATCACCACCAAATATGTGGCATTCCTTGCAGGCACGACCTCAACCCATTTATTGAAGTAATCTATGGCGGTGAGGATCCATCGATGTTGGTTGCTAGAAGTCGGGTGAATCTCACCTATGAAGTTGATTCCCCATTGTTTGAACGAATCTTCAACAAGAACTGGGATCAATGGGAGAGGTTCAAACCTTTGATTTTCGGTGAATTTCTGACACTTTTCGCTGGCCCGGACGCGAGCATGTACGTTACCAAAAAATTTGGGACAAAGGAAACTTGCTCTCAAGATCTTGCGAGCAGTGGATCACCAGCTGTAATGTCCACCACATATTCCTTCGTGGAACTCTGTCATCACTTCGTCAACCTCTTGCTTTGTTAAACATAGTTGTAAAATACCAGCCAAGTCCCTCCAATATAATCACCCATTTTCCACAGTATAATTTTGATATCTTAACCTTAAAGTACGATACTTGGTCTTGTCATAGTTAGGGGGACACCTTAGGGTTAAAAGGTACTCCACTATATATTTATACCATAAGGATATAAGGTAGTTTACATGTGCCTTCTGTGTGGAATATTCTATGCCCTAATGTACACTTGCATCCTCCCATGCTTCTCCTCCTATCATAGATAGATTTATCCCTAGAGCTTGACAGTTGGATTCAGACAAAATTTTTCGAGTCCTTGTCCTTTCATGAGTTTTGTAGGCTTTATCTCCATCTCGTACTCCTGAATCTTAGCTATCCATTTTCCCCTTTTTCCTTCACTGTCACCCTGTACCAGAATATCCTTCACTGTTGTAGTGGGTACATAAGCTGTTATGACAGACAGTAACACACACGCGCGGAATTTCTTAAGTGAATTGAACAGAGAGTATGCTTGCTTTTCTAGGATGTTATATTTTATTTTGGCATCTCGGAGGACTCGGCTGAAGAACGCAATAGGTTTTTCATGCCGTTCATCGTTTTTTTTAGGAGCACTGCAACTATTGTGTGAGGGGAGGCGAAAGAAAAAATCATGAATGGCTTTCCATAATCTGGACCCGCTAGCACTGGAGCTTCTGCAAAGGCCTGCTTGATCTTATTAAAATAATCCCTTGATTGAGGAATCCATTCCACTTCACTGTTATTTTTCAACATTTCGGTGATGTTTCAGACAATCTCAACATAACTTGGTATGAACCTTGTGAGAAAATTTATTCTTCCCAGGAATACATATACTTCCTTTTTGTTTCTTGGTAGGGGAATGTCATTTACCATCTGTTAGCCACCTATAAAATTTCTCATATCAAATGGTGGCTAAAACATTTTTTGGAGCCTTCAAGGAACAAATTTTATTGCTAAAAAGTGTTATCTCTTGAATACTCTTGAATACATCATCTCCTCTGTCCAAATCTTCATTTCTGTTCCCATTTCAAAACTCAGAAATTCTGTTGATTTCAAAGACAAAATACTGCTGCAAAGGCCATTTTTCCCTCCTTCCACCACAAAAATAACCTTCATTTTTTACCCCTTTCACTCCCATAAATTCCTCTATTTTTAATTTTCCCCTGTTCGCCTTTCAATAAAATCCTCTTTACAGAGTTTAAAACTTCTTTTTAAAAATTTTTGAAACCCCCAAATGCATCTAAACATCTTGAAAATATCATAAAAACAAGTATTTTGACTATGGGTTTAAGCCCCTTTGGGCTAAATCCAAACCACTTCCTCATTATATGCCCTGGTGCTAGAACTAGGCGCTGAGCCATCTGAGCGCTCAATCACATCAAAGGATTTTAATAATGGTTAGATCGAAAATACAAGGCCCGACCTCTGATTGCGATTGGCCCTCATATATAAGCCCCAGGCCTATTACATTCCATATAGACCAAGGCCCCGCAGTCGGGCGCCTATCCATTTCGTATATATAAACCCACCCTGATGCATAAAACCATTGTTTATATAAATTTTTTGGTTTTCATAAGGTGTAAAGGGTTTCCGCCGATACAAGTTATGAAGCAATCTTCGCCATTGATCTTGAACCGATCAAATGGCCTGCGCATCATCGCATCGGCAATATTCAAATGTGCATTTTCGCATATGATATTCCTCCTCCCCGATTGATCATTCCCTGATCAATCGTGAGCGATCGATCTCCTTTCTGCCTTCCTTTGATCTGACGGCCCTCATTCATTCCAATCAGAAAGCTTGCCCTCACCTTTGAACTTCCCCGATCCATCCTCCACCTTTAATCTGATCTACAGATCGACGGCCCCAAAATCATCGCATCGGAGTTTTTCTGTTGGCTCGTTTAAAATTTTTTATTCAAAACCACCGATTGCGATCTCCTGATGCATCTCCCACCGTCAATCTGATCTGCAGATCGACGGTCTACATTTGATCGCATCGGATCTTTTCATAGGGTGCGTTTTTAACATTAGTTTTTACCCCGCCGATTGTGATCCTCTAATTGGATCTGGACCGTTCACGTGTCCAGATTGGATGCTCCCAGATCTTTCCCTCATGGTTTCATTGCCCAACGCCTTCTACCAAGAGGATTTTAACGCATAATCCCCACCGTTGATCTCTTCACGATCAACAATTCTGACATATTTTCTCCCCTACTCTTCTTTCTAACCTCAACGAACAGATCTACACCATTGGATGATGCCATCCAACGGCCACGCATCTCTCCACACCCTCTAAAGCAGTAAAATCCAATAACACAAGATTTTTTAAATTAGTTTTGTATTTTGCAGGTGTTTAATGGTTTATCCATTATGTTAAACAAAGGCCGAAGGCCGAGAATGATGATTCCCGTGCCTTTGATTCATCAAAGGAAACCATTCGCAGGGTTCAAACTCCACATCTCATCGATGCTTCATGGGCATTGATGCCTTGTGAGCCCCGCGCAGCACTTCACATCAAAAAGACACAGACAATAAAATAATTAAAAAGAGTATCAGTGTCGAAGATAGAATGTAGCAGAACAGAAGATTGAAGATAGTTTGGGGATTATGGCTAAGATTGATTATCAAAAGCCTAATCCTCAAAATTAGAACACAGTTAAAGATAATCGTAAGTGTTTATCAGACAGAAAGACCTCCACCACCACATTAGAGGCAAATTGATTCCTCTCAGCTACCACAAAGCCACCTGTGCCTCAAAGCATTCAAAACAGAGGCCGAAGTTATTGATCAAACGAAGATATTTGCCTCAGCGCAGCCAAAGATTTAATTCTGCTAAGTGAACTTAATGCAAAAAATATCAGCAGAGTTATTACATCCTGAAACAGATCCTAAAAGTCAATAAAAGCTCCCATCGAGCTTAATCTTAAATGTAAATCAATTAATACAGTGAGAATATATGTACGCTTCTTCATCGAGCCCCTCAAAGGCCGAGAAGTCATTAGTCTGTATTAATTTCCCTGGGAGATCTTTTATCAGATCTCACCTGCTCATTCTTCTATAAACACTTCTATAGAAAATGAGAAAATGTTGGTTGGTTGGTTGCTTTTGATTACTAGTGTAATACTAAAACTCTCTGGAATAATACATAGTCTGTTGAAGTTGAAGAAGAAATTGAAGTCTTGGAAGCCTTGAGGATGTTGTTGCATGATTGTTCTTAAGAAGGCTCTATCATTGGATCCATGAACTTGGCTATTGGTGAAGTATTTTGAACTGTACATGTTTTCTCCTGTTTTCATTTTGTTCCATAATTTCTTACTACAGTAGGTTGAAAGTTTTAGGCTAAGAAATGACTCCTGGAAGCACCTTAGACCTATTCATCCTTCACTGTTTCATGTTTTCTTCTGCTGAGGTATTTTAGAGTCTTCAATCTCTCTCTTTAGTCCTCATGCTTGTTTATTTCCTTAATAGTTATAACAATTGGTTTCAGCATGATTTATGGTTCTCCCTATTTGTCTGCTGCCACTTAAAGACTGTTATTGAAGTCTCCCTTTGAAGTATCTTTGTTTACAGTAAGTCAAGGAGATATGTTCTGATCTTGCCCCTTGTCCTTGCTTGAACAGGTGGCTTAAAGGTCTTTATAGTTGTGATCATAGATGTATTTAGGTGTTCCCTCTTCTATGATCGTAATTATCAGTGAAACTTTTATGTTTTCTAAGTCATTTGAAATAAAATCTTTGAGGAAATAGGGTGTTCCCCGAATCTTAGATTTCATTTTAAAAGTTGTTTTGAAGTCATTATTTGCTTGAAGTGTGATTTGTAGAATTCATGGCTAGCCCTGTCTATCAAATAGCTCTTTATTGTTCAAGTACTGTTTTCAATTTCCCTTTGTTGAGAATTAAATTTCTCTTTCCAAATCATTAATGTCCATCTCATTCCAAAACCAAAGGATCCTACGGCCAAGTTAGATTTTCCGTCTGATATCCCATATCCATTGATAAGTTTGTCACTACTTCTTCTTGACTCCATTACCCAATGAATCCAACATTTCCCCTTTCTATCTATCTTTCCTAGGCCTTTCATAATCTGCTATATCAATTCAACCAAACAAACAAACAAACACTTGAACTTAATAACTAGTCTAAAACCAATACTCAAAGCACATAAGATAAACCTTTGCAAACAAATATTTGAGAGATCCCTCTCTGAGAACAGGAGGACTAGATCCTGTAACTCTAAAGATTGGTTCTAATGTTGCCTTGTCTTTTGATTTTCCAAACTATCAAAACATGGGAGACCAACATAATGGAAATCACGGTGGGACCTCTGAGTTCATAGTTGCTTAGCAAGCTCTTATAAACTCATTAGTATTTCAAAAAATCATAGAAACTTAGAAAAACCCAAAATATTTAGTTTGGCTTCATAATAAACATGGTGGTGGAACCATAAAACATTTTACCTTTACAAAAGCTAAAACATTTCCACCTGGTGACTCCACTAGCCTCCAAAAAGCCTATTACCCTTCCAGTCCTTGTAGAATCGCTTGGGAATGCATTGAGCAAACCCAATCATGCTGTTGGTGGACAACAAATTTCAAAATCTTCCACCTGGCGACTCCACAATCCCAAAAGACCTAATAAATCCACTGGTAAAGGACTCTGAACTGGTTAGAAAGATATAGTGACCTCTTATTACAAACATGGATCCAAGTATGGACAGAGAAGCTAAAATAAACACATTATTCGACCTAATTGGGAAAATAGTGTACATACTTGATAAAAGATTGGGAAAGCATGAGAATGATATAGATGTTGATTATCCAGAGCAACTGGTGTTTTTCCTAGATCAAACACAAACTCAACCATTACAAGACCTGGAAAATGAGCAATATATAGATGATGATCAAGAATTTATAGAAGAAGGTGAGGAAGACTATAGAGAAAACGATAAAGAAAAATTGCTGGTCATGATGGAAAATATGGTGTATATTCTTGGGAAAAGAATTGAATGGAATGAGGCTAATTTGAATATTGATGATCTAGAGCAGCCCATGCTCCTTTCAAATCAAGAACAAACCCAAACATTACAAGATATGTGCAATGAACAAGATTACAAAGAAAGCAATGAAGAATGTTGTCAGGAAATTCCTGATTATCTACCTATATCTTGTACCATGCTATTAAGAGAACTTTATGACCAGATTGCAAAAACTAATAGTGAGCAGTGCCTTGAGGAAAACATAAGCCATTTTGAACCCACAAAATCTGAAATAGGAGAAGAGACAACACAACCAGAGTCTCTGCCTTTATGTCATGACTCATTTCAGATGATTAAAGAAGAATGGCATCTTGATAATCTATTAGAAACAACTCCCAAATCCCATATTTTAAATAACTGTCACAAAAATCATGAGGAGTTTTTCAGAACTGAGATAGACCAGGAAAAACAAGAGAAACCTCAAAGTTCCCCTGCAAACTCAAATGGAGATCCATTATAAGAGGCTCAAGAAGACCGTTATACATTTGTCCTAAGCAAAAAGACAATTCCTTCTCTCTTAACAGAAGAAGAGATTGATCTAATATTAAACAAACAACCAACCTCCAAACCTCCATTTGAACAAAACACTTTTTCTCATCTACTTACTGAACCTTGTTGTCTTGAATCAGAAAACACAGTTATAGAAAATCTCAAAGAGGAACAAACTGATAACCCAATATGTTTGATTGGTGAAATTGTGTATACTAATGATTTTTAAACTTCTGATCAATCTGATGATGATGATGAGCTTCAAAAAGAAACTAATCATGCAGGGCAACTAGAAGTGGATTGGTGTCATGAATTTCATTATCATCAGCTTGAGAGCAGCAATCAGCCAATCCAATCCATCAAAAATTTATTTCACATAATTGGGAATAAGCAATCTATTAATTGTAAGGTTGAGATTAAAAAGGAAGAGGAATTTCTTGAGCAGGATGAAGATAAGGGGCCTTCTCCTGAGAGGATTGAGGTAATAAAAGATACCCCTGCTCAAGAACATGATGATATCTTCACAAATTACAGTCCACTGAATCAGAGCATACCAGGACTACAAGAGGACAACACTACAATATATGATGAGTCCTCCAGTTCAGATAATAATGAAGATGAAGAAAAGGTTCTTTCCCAAAAGAATCTTTACCTTGATCTAGTGAAGAAAGAAGAAATGATCCTGGTAGAACCATGTCTTCCAAATACTCTTCACCAGGAATTATTTCCAGATCCCTATGCTCACTTCTTAAAGCCATTTGAAGAAGGGATCAAGGTCATTAGGAGTAGTGTATTGCCAAAAGCAAGAAGATTATTTAGCATTGCTGCTAAAAATCAAAAGGAATGGGAGTGGCCCTGTTTGTCCAGCCTGCCCAAGGAGATGAAGAAGGACCAATCATGGAATCATTTATTGGATTGGTTGTATTGGAAAAGAGAGTTAATTAGCTAAAACATGTAAATATTCCAAGTTAGAGTAGGTTAGATAGGAATGTCAATAAAGCTCAGCTTTGAGCATTTAGTTAGTTGTTGATTTTTTGTCTTGAAAGAAAAAGAAAAATCTAAAAACAATAGAAAAAAGAAAAGAGGGAAGATTGTAAAACAAGAAAGGTACAGCCCCATACCGAAAAGAGAAAAAAAATCTGAAAGTGTGCAAGCTCAAATGCCACTCCTAAAAACACACTCCTAGTTAGTCATACAGCTTAATCATGACTAATTAGTTTTAAATTTTCTGTTGATAGGTTAGTGAATTCGATTTGCAAAACAACTTAATCTTGGCTTATCAGTAGATAGATTAGGCTAGAATATAAAGGTTCAAACATGCTCAAAATCTAAACCTAAATGTCCGAAGGAGGAATGACTCCCATCTGTTTTAATTCTAAGTCCTAAAAAGACAAAAACTGGTTCTAATCAGCTCAAAATATGAACTAGAGAACAAGGAAAGAACAACTCAAACATAAATAAAATCAGAGCTGAAGAAAAAGAGAAGGATATTCTTAAACTTTCAGATCTTAAGCCTTCGCATTTTGTTTTATATTTTTTGCCAATTTTAGTCTATGTGCAGCTTGTTTTTATGCCATAGATCAACAACAAGTTAGACTATTCAATCCTGACTTGTTTGCTTTTAAATTTCTGTCTTTGAATTTAGAGAATAAAAGTATGTCAGACAGTCTAATCTTGACAGACAATAGTTAGGTAGAGAAGCTTATGAACTCAACTGCTTAATCTGAGTTCATGGAGGAATAAGATTAGACTTAGATTAGTTTTTGATTTTCAAAAGAAGAAAATGTTGTAAGAGAGTTTGCTAATCCAAATGCACTCTAAGGAAGAAAAAAATTTAGATCAGTAGGATTGGGTAGGTAGAAAGCTTGTCGATGAAAGATCCATTGTTTTCCATGGTTGTTAGCATTTCCATAGCAAAAGAAGTTCATTCAATCAAAGAAAGGCAGCCCAATGGATGAGGCACTGATCAACCTCCTAGAGAATGCAGGTCTGAAGTTCTTGATGCCTTCAAGAAGGCACCATCCCCAAGTGGAGCCACTGTCAGCCACCTATAAAATTTGTCATATCAAATGGTGGCTAAAACTTTTTTGGAGCCTTCAAGGAACAAATTTTATTGCTAAAAAGTGTTATCTCTTGAATACTCTTGAAGAAATCATCTCCTCTATCCAAATCTTCATTGCTGTTCCCATTTCAAAACTTAGAAATTATGTTGATTTCAAAGACAAAATACTGCTGCAAAGGCCATTTCTCCCCCCTTCCACCACAAAACTAACCTTCATTTTTTACCCCTTTCACTCCCATAAATTCCTTTATTTTTCATTTTCCCCTATTCGCCTTTCAATAAAATGCTCTTTATAGAGTTTAAAACTCCTTTTTAAACTCTGCTGAAACCCCCAAATCCATCTAAACATCTTGAAAATATCATAAAAAAACAAGTATTTTGACTATGGGTTTAAGCCCCTTTGGGCTAAATCCAAACCACTTCCCCATTATATGCCCTGGTGCTAGAACCAGACGCTGAGCCATCTAAGCGCTTAATCAAATCGAAGGATTTTAATAATGGTTATATCAAAAAGACAAGGCCTAACCTCCTATTGCGATTGGCCCTCATATATAAGCCCCAGGCCTGTTACATTCCATATAGACAAAGGCCCCGCAGTCGGGCGCCTATCCATTTCATATATATAAACCCACCCCGACACATAAAACCTTTGTTTATATAAATTTTTTGGTTTTCATAAGGTATAAAGTGTTTCTACTGATACAAGTTATGAAGCAATCTCCGTCGTTGATCTTGAACCGATCAAACAGCCTGCGCATCATCGCATCGACAATATTCAAAAGTGCATTTTCGTGTATGATATTCCTCCTCCCTGATTGATCATTCCCCGATCAATAATGAGCTATCGATCTCCTTTCCGCCTTACTTTGATCCGAAAACCCTCATTCTTTCCAATAGCAAAGCTTTCCCCCGCCTTTGAACCTCCCCGATCCATCCTCCACCGTCAATCTGATCTGTAGATCGACGGCCCCAAAATCATCGCACCAGATTTTTTCTGTTGGCTAGTTTAAAAATTTTTATTCAAAACTGCTGATTACGATCTCTCGATGCATCTACCACTGTCAGTCTGAACTGCAGATCGACGGTCTACATTTGATCGCATCAAATATTTTCATCGAGTGTGTTTTTAACATTTGTTTTTCCCCCACCGATTGTGATCCTTCGATTGGATTTGGACCGTCCACATGTCCAGATCGGACGGTCCCAGATCTTTCCCTCATGGTTTCATCGCCCACTGCCTTCTACCAAGAGGATTTTAACACGTAATCCCCACCGTTGATCTCTGCACGATCAACGGTTCTGACATATTTTCTCCCTCTGCTCTTCTTTCTAACCTCCGCGAACAGATCTACACCATTGGATGATGCCATCCAATGACCACGCATCTCCCCACACCCTCTAAAGAAGTAAAACCCAATAACGTAGGATTTTTTAAATTAGTTTTGTATTTTGCAGGTGTTTAATGGTTTATCCATTATGTTAAAGAAAGGCCAAAGGCTGGGAATGACGATTCCTGTGCATTTGATTCATGAAAGGAAACCATTCACAAGGTTCAAACTCCACGTCTCATCGATGCCTCATGGGCATTGATGCCTTGTGAGCCTTGCGCAGCATTTCACATCAACAAGACACAAACAATAAAATAATTAAAAAGAGTATCAGTGTCGAAGACATAATGCAATAGAGCAAAAGATTGAAGACAGTTTGGGGATTATGGCTAAGATTGATTATCAAAAGCCTAATCCTCAAAATTAGAACATTGTTAAAGAAAATCGTAAGTGTTTATCAGACAGAAAGACTTCCACCGCCACATTAGAGGCAAATTGATTCCTCTCAGCTACCACAAAGCCACCTGTGCCTTAAAGCATTCAAAACAAAGGCCGAAGTTATTGATCAAACGAAGAAATTTTCCTTAGCATAGCCAAAGATTTAATTCTGCTAAGGGAACTTAATGCAAAAAATATCAGTAGAGTTATTACATCCTGAAATAGAGCCTAAAAGTCAATAAAATCTCCCACCGAGCTTAATCTTAAATGTAAATCAATTAATATAGTGAGAATATCTGTACGCTTCTTCATCGAGCCCCTCAAAGGCCGAGAAGTCATTAGTCTGTATTAATTTCCATGGGAGATCTTTTATTAGATATCACCTCCTCATTCTTCTATAAATTCTTCTGTAGAAAATGAGAAAATGTTGGTTGGTTGGTTGTTTTTGATTACTAGTGTAATACTGAAAATCTCTAGAATAACACATAGTCTGTTGAAGTTGAAGAATAAACTGAAGTCTTGGAAGCCTTGAGGATGTTGTTGCATGCTTGTTCTTGAGAAGGCTCTATCATTGGATCCATGAACTTGGTTTTTGGTGAAGTATTCTGAACTGTTCATGTTTTCTCCTTTTTTCATTTTGTTCCATAATTTCTTACTACAGTAGGCTGAAAGTTTTAGGCTAAGAAATGACTCCTGGAAGCACCTTAGATCTATTCATCCTTCACTATTTCATGTTTCCTTCTGCTGAGGTATTTTAGAGTCTTAAATCTCTCTCTTTAGTCCTCATGCTTGTTTATTTCCTTAATAGTTCAAATAGTTGGTTTCAACATGATTTATGGTTCTCCCTACTTGTCTGCTGCCACTAAAATACTATTATTGAAGTCTCCCTTTGAAGTTTCTTTGTTTACAGTAAGCCAAGGAGGTATGTTCTGATCTTGCCCCTTGTCCTTGCTTGAACAGGTGGCTTAAAGGTCTTTATAGTTGTGATCATAGATGTATTTAGGTGTTCCCTCTTCTATTATTATAATTATCAATGAAACTTTTATGTTTTCTAGGTCATTTGAAATAACATCTTTGAGGAAATAGGGTGTTCCCCGAATCTTAGATTTCATTTAAAAAGTTGTTTTGAAGCCATTATTTGCTTGAAATGTGATTTGTAGAATTCATGGTTAGCCCTGTCTATCAAATAAATCTTTATTTTTCAAGTACTGTTTTCAATTTCCCTTTGTTGAGAGTTAAATTTCTCTTTCAAAATCATTAATGTCCATCTCATTCTAAAACCAAAGGATCCTACGGCCAAGTTAGATTTTCCCTCAGATATCCCATATCCATTGATAATTTTGTCACTACTTCTTCTTGACTCCATTACCCAATGAATCCGACATTTCCCCTTTCTATCTATCTTTCCTAGACCTTTCATATTCTGCTGTATCAATTCAACCAAATAAACAAACAAACATGTGAACTTAATAACTAGTCTAAAACCAATACTCAAATCACATAAGATAAACCTTTGCAAACAAATATTTGAGAGATCCCTCTCTGAGTACAGGAGGACTAGATCCTGTAACTCTAAAGATTGGTTCTGATGTTGCCTTGTCTTTTGATTTTCCAAACTATCAAAACACAGGAGACCAACCCCATCTCCACCCTCTTGGGTCAATATTTACCCCTTCTTTGGTTAGTATATGCCCTAATAGCTTCCCTTATTCCAGGGCAAACATGGATTTTTTGGGGTTAAGGGACAAACCATACCTTTGAAATTTGTCAAAGGTTCATCGAAGATGCTCTATATGCTCAACATCTCTCTTTGAGAAGACGATGATTTCATCTAGATAAATCACCACAAACTTATCCTGGTCTCCTATGAAAGTGATGTCCATCGCACGATGGAATGTGGCACCGAAGTTGATCAAGCCGAAAGGCATTCAGGTGTACATGAAGGTTCTCCATGGCGTAGTGAACGTCGTCTTATTTTGGTCCTTAGAGAGCACTGCCACCTGGTTATATCCTGAGAAACCATCCATCATGGACATGCGGGAGGATCCCACTACCTTTTTCAATATGTGGTCCATCTTCGGGAGGGGATAATTGTCTTTGAGTGAGGCTCTTTTCAGATTTAAGAATTCCACACAAAGCCTGATTTCGCCATTTTTCTTCCTCACAGGAACCAATTTTTCCACTCATTCTGAGTACCTCAGAGGGACAATGATATTTTCTTGCAACAACTTCTTTATTTCCTTTTCAATAGCTGGGAGGATAAGAGGATTAATCTGCCTCAGCTTCTGTTTATGAGGTTTGATTTCTTCTTTGAGGGGTATCTTATGTTGTATGATGTCAATATCAAAAGTCTTCAGGTCCTGGTATGACCAAGTGAAGACGTCTTTGTAATATTGAAAGAGCTTCAGGTACTATCCTCGATATTGTTCAGGTACTTCTTTTGATAGCTTCACTACCTTTGGATCTTCCACTGTCCCAATATTTAAATCCCTGACTGGCTCGTCGAGGGTTGGTTTGCTGGGGTTCACCGAGACATAATTTTTGTCAAACAACCTTTCTAATGGCACAAGACCCCTGGGGATAAAATTTCCCTTTAATTGTAAAACACGATGTCCTGCCAGTGTCTCCCCCCATCTGGTTTTTGGCTCTTTGCTGTCATCTTCGGTTGCTGAATCGATCACCAAATTTGAGAACTCGCCCACCCTCTCCATGAAATTCTTGACCTGCTCTTCGTCCTCAAAGACCTACCAATTTTTTACGTTGTTTGGAATGGAGGGGTGATATCTCACTTCCACCTCATATCTAAGCAACAGATTATGTGGAGGGAAAAAATTGCTAGCGGCCACGACTAGCAAGTCAACCATCCTGTTATTCTCCCTCAGCATGAATTGGATGTTGAAAGCTAAGAAGAAATTCTCAACCAAGTCCCACACCTCATTCCTGTAAGCTCTAAGCTACAGGTGCTTAGTTTGACATTGACTCCTGACTTGCCTCACTACTAGCTCTAAATCTCCAAACACCTTGAGATTTTGTATGTTCATATTTCGTGCTACATGTAGTCCTAACAATTGGGCTTCATATTTGACCATGTTTTTTGTGTCTTAAAAATATAGGTTGAAGGATACAGACACCAAACATCCTTCCAGCGATATCAGGAGTATCCGGGCTCCATTTCCTTCTCGTGAATAACCCCATCAAACTGCAAGGTCCAAATATTGTTTTCCACTTTGTTTTTGGATCCCCTTGTCTTAGAGGACAAAAATTTATTTCTTATAGGAAATTTTAATCCTCCTTGAGCATAAGAAAAGAGAACTCACCCTCCTTACCATACAGCGGAGAATTGGTCAAACCATCAACTTTGGTGACCATATTTACAAACCTAGACTCATGGTATAATATTATTTCCTCCCCACCGAACATTGGGATAGTAGCGTAGGTGAGATCGATTTTTATTGACCCTTTGATCTTGGAACGCCAAGATCTGGAAAAAAAAATTCCAAATCGGGTTGGGATATCAACTACAACAATATCCATTACCACACTTTTGGCTGGAATTTGGGCTAAGTTCACTACCAGGTCTTTTATCATACCCAAGCACTTCACCCTTTTGGAATCAAAAGAATACATGTCTTTATAAGGCCTTGTAATATGCAATCCCAATTTATCCATGACAGACAAAGGCAACAGGTTATGTGAAACCTCAGAATCCAAAATGCAATTGTGCAGTAGTAAATCATGTATCACTAGAGTCACATAGAACGAGGGTATGAGTCTTGTTCTTCTACATGAGGTACAAAAATCACCATGGGTCATTCTTCTTGGAGATTGAGGTTATTAGGCATAGGGATTACACCATGGGGCTACATAGATTGGGACACCCGAGCTTTATATGAAGGCTGTTTCAGGAGCTCAATTAGTGGAACTAGGATCTTGACTTTCTCAAATTATTTCTAGAGGTTAAAGGTTGTGGGTGGTTTTTCTGCAATAGCTTCTTTGGACTATTCTTTAGGATGGCCGGGCAGATTCAAGGGTATAGATGGGGACTTCTCATTTTTGGGAGGATCAACTTATTGCTTTGTGGAAGTGGATGCAGTGGCCTTATGAAGGACTGACTCTTCTAATGGCTTCTTCCCTTTACTAGCAAGACTAGGAGGGGTTTGTTCTCTTGATATTGACTCTTCATTTTGTTCTTGCACTCGTGTTCTCTTCCTGGAGGACCTGAGGTCATACTTCTTGTGGAGTTGAGCCTGCATGAAATCCACGAATTGTCTATAGTAACTGTCAATATCTTTATCATCTGGAGGGACTTCCTTCTCTTCTTGCTCCCCTTGCAGGATGCGTTCACCCTCCTCATCATCAGAGTAAGTGAGGAATTGATTCTCTCGACTGTTGGTGACTTCCTCAATCTATCCCTCCACTTCTAACTCCAAGTATAGAGGAGGTTGAATGTGGTATTGTTGTTCCTTCCTATCCCGCTGCAACAACTGCAAAGGGGGCTTCTGATATTTAGGATTAAACCCTTAGTAAGGAATCAGTTGGCTGGGACAAGGAGGGGAATTTTTGGCCTCCAATTCAAGATTAATAAACTTATTGGAAAGGTTCTTGATTAACTTATTCATTTCTTCAATTCTATACTCTTGTGATTCCCTCTTCTGATTTGAAGTAGAAGCCTCTTCCACATTCTTTCTTCTGGATTCATGTTCTGTCTTCCTCTTAAATTTACCAGTAGAAGAAAATTTTTCTTCTACCTCTAATGCATTAGTCTGGATCTGATCCAGAGATGTGGATTTTATTTCTCTTAGGGTGAACCCGAACTCTGGTTCGAAATCTCCTATGAAGACCACCTTAGTAGCTGCTTGGGGAGGCTTTATTTTAGTAGGAATATTATTATAGAGCTTATTGAACCTCTTTATGAATTCTGTTACATCCTCGTTGTGTTTCTTCTTTAGAGCATTGAACTCGGTGAGAACGTATCCATGGTCCCTCTTTTCTCCCCATTTCAATGTGAAAAAAGTTCTCCATTTCTTCCCAAGTGTGGACTGTGTTATCGACAAGAGACCTGAACCACTTCCAAGATTCTCCATCCAAGGATTGGACGAAAAGCCTTAACACCACATCTAAGTCTTATACATTCACATTCTCAACAAAAGTGTAGAATTTATCAATATGTCTCTGCGTCGGATTATTATCTTCCCCGGTGAACCGTAGGAGCTTTAGATAATCTTGTGGGATGTCATTTAGCAACTGAGGTAGTACCAATGGAGCATATTTCTTGAGGAGGAAACTATGTACATCCATGAGGGGAAGTGGTGGTAGGTTATGAGGATGAGTTGGCCGAGGTATATAAGGTATGTGGTGAGTAGAGGTTTGGATAATTTTTTGTAGAAAGATTTGGAGTGTTGCAAATTATTTAACTTATTCAACCTCGGGAGTAGGGTGAAAGGGATGTAGAGAAGTATCATTGGATTCAGCTTCATTTTTTATGACTAAACTGGCTAAAGGAGAGGCTTCTGGAGGATATTGAAGTACACGGGTTGTGGAGCCATGGCCATAGATGTCAGCTTTCTGAGATGAGGAAGGCGAATATTCTAGAGAAAATGAGGGTAGGCCAGCCTAGCTTGGTTACTTATCCTTCCATATTCTCTTAAATATGATCTTTTCGGGATCATATACAGAAGGCGTTTTCAGCTGGGAAGTATTTGATCGAGTATGAGGCCTTGTGTAAGCCAGGATTACAACTGATTTGAACTTTGATAATAGTGGAGTCGCCAAGGTGAGGGATGTGAAACTCTCAACCCTTCATGCTCACCTGATTTAAAGATGAATATAATGTCATATCCCAGGGAAAATATTTTCTATTTTGATCCCCGACAATGGCGCCAAAAATATGTTTTTTCTCCTAGAGACAGCCTTGAGTTGCAAAATACCAGTGCCTAGGACATCTTGAAATCAGAGGTTAGATGTAGAAAATTTAAGGGTGCCTCTGACAAAATATGGATTAAGAGGATAATGATTGTGGTGGTTCAGCAATGATGAAGACTTTGGAGTTTGATTCATGTGAATTACCCTATACTGCGAGAGGAGTCAGGATGGGTAACAAGAATGAAACAATGCAAAGTGCGATGTGTGATGAGAGGAGAGGTGACATGGTGGAGAGGGTGGGTCCCATTTACATTGCAATTGGGTAAATGTTGTTGGTGAAGTTAAAAAAAGTGTAAGTGAAATTCAGTTGGCGATGCAAAAAGGTAAGTGGTAAGTGCTCTTTCCTCTTTTGACTACGGGGTGTCCACCTAACCTATTCTTGAATTGCTTGGCCTTCACTTTATCCATCTCCACTCTTCATTTTCTTAACTCTCCATGTTTCCTTATTCGTTCATAAAAACCACAAGCCAACCGAAGGTTTGAAGGAAGGTTTGATAAATTTGATACAAGAAATGATTCCTAAAGGCGAAAAGGTAGTACAGGAAACTGATGACTAGAACAAAATAAATATTAATCACGATTTCATAAACTCTAATTTTGTATGCAATATCCACCATATTCCAAAGATGGACATGAGGAAGTTTTATGGCAAGGATCCCATAACATGCATACTACAGATGGATCAATATTTTTATCTCCATAATGGCAAAATACACAAAAGGTACACATTGCAACTTTACATTTATAACAAAATAAATTTGTATGGTATCGATGGCTTTACTCTCATAAAAAATTGTCACTTGGTCAATTTTTACGGAGGAAATGATGGCACATTATGAGGACACAAAGAGAAACACCTTCTTTAGTCAATTGATAAATCTAAAACAAAAGGGTACAATGGTGGAGCACATTGAGGACTTCCAAAAATTGAATATAAGGGTAACTGATATTCTAGAGGAACACATGATTGATGTCTTCATAGGGACTTTAAAGGATAAAATACAACATGAGGTTCACCTTTCGGAACTTGATTCATTGGAAAAGGCATTCAGGTTGGCAAGAAAAAACTAATAGTAAAATTATGGCAACAAAGAAACCTACCACTCACATCTATAAAGATGGAAGTGTTGCTACTCCTAGACTTCCACAACCTACAAGGTTTACACCACAACAATTGGAAGAAAAAATAGAAAAAGGAATTTTCTATAGTTGTGATAGCGAATACACTAAAGGTCATAAGTGTGCTAAGAAGAAATTATTTTACATAGATTGTGAAGAGGAGGAAGAAAATGAACAAGAAACTTCAAAAGAAGAGGATATACACCAAGAACCAACCCTAGAGAAAGAAGAAATGAGTCCCACCATATTTTGTAATGCATTGGAAGGAATTAATACTCCTCAAACTCTCAAGATAGAAGGACATATCAATAAGAAAAAGGTAATAGTGTTGAGTGACACAGGTAGTACCCATAATTTCATTCATTGTAAGGTAGCCAAGGAATTTAATTTCTTCCTATACCCAGCACCATAATGTCAAGTGATGGTTGAAAATGGAGGAACTATAAATTTCTTTTGAAAATGACATAATATCAAGCTAACCATGGGGTAATATGAATTAAATAGTCCAATTCTTTCCATTCCAATGGGAGGTGTTGATGTTGTACTAGGAGTACAATGGTTACAATCTTTGGGGATGATAGCTTTTAATTTTCAAGAAATTTTCTTGAAATTTTATTCAGAAGGAAAGGAAGTTGAATTACGCGGTATTGCATGGAAGCCGGGAAAGATAATAAGCTCTAATGTCATGACAAAGATTCTGAAGAAAGAACAACAAGGCGTAATTGCATAATTATGCTCACTATAAGTTCCAACATCAAAATCATCTATTTCTCCAGATATCCAAAAAGTCTTGGAAAATTTTTCCAAGGTGTTTGAAACTCCCAAACGAATCCCACCTATTCGTGATCATGATCACGCTATTCATTTGATTCCAGGAAGTGTTCCTCCAAAAATTAGGCCTTACAGATATCCTTATGTCCAAAAGAACGAAATTGAACGTATGATTGCAGAAATGTTAGAGGCTGCTATAATTCAACCGAGTCAAAGTTCTTTCTCTGCTCCAGTAGTATTGGTGCACAATAAGGATGGATCATGGCGCATGTGTACGGATTATAGGGAGCTCAATAAGATCACTATTAAAGATAAATTTCTCATTCTTGTGATTAATGAATTATTAGATGAATTACAAGGAGCAATTTATTTTACCAAGTTGGATCTTCGTTCAGGATATGATCAAATTAGAATGAAGACTGAAGATATTTCAAAAACACCATTTCAAACTCATGAGGGTCATTATGAATTTTTTTTCATGCCTTTTGGCCTTACCAATGCACCTTCTACATTTCAAGGGTTGATGAATTCCATTTTCAAGCCCTTCCTTAGAAAAATTTTGTTATTATTTTTTGATGATATACTAATCTACAATAGGTCTTGGAAGGATCATGTTCAACATGTTGACATGGTGCTCAAAATATTGGGGGAGAGAAAATTATATGCGAAAACCTCCAAATGTTTCTTTGGAGTACAAGAGGTGGAATATCTGGGTCATATTGTATCTCACGAGGGTGTTAAGGTAGACCCTAACAAAATTAAAGCCATTAATTGAATGGAAAGTCCCCACAACCATAAAGAAATTGCGAGGATTTCTGGGGTTAAAAGGGTATTATCGCATGTTTGTTAATAATTATGGGAGAATAGCAACACCTCTAACAACATTATTGAAGAAAGATGCATTTTCATAGACTCCTGAAGCAACTAAGGTCTTTGAACATCTTAAAGAGGCAATGTGCCTAGCACCAGTCTTAGCTATGCCAGACTTCACAAAACCATTTATTATGGAATGTGATGCCTCATGAAATGGAATTGGTGTTGTTTTAATGCAAGAAGGAAGACCCATTGCTTTTAAAAGTCGCCAAATCAAATGAAAGTATTTATAGAAATAAATTTATGAGAAGGAAATGTTGGAAATACTACATGCACTAAAGAAATGGTGACCTCACCTAATGGGAAGACACTTAAAGGTAAAAAATGATCATGATTGTCTGAAATACTTTTTGGAACAAAGAATATCTTTATAAGAGCAACGAAAATGGGTCACAAAGATGTTGGGTTATGAATTTGAAATCATCTACAAAAAAGGGAAGCTAAATGTTTTTACAGATGCACTCTCAAGAAAGGATGAAGAGGTGTAAGCATTTCTTTGTGTCATTTCTATTATCCAACTAGATTGGATAACCAAAGCAAGGGATGAATGGAAAAGAAGGAAGAAGTGTGGACACTCATTCAAAATTTATAGCAAGATCCTAGTACATCTGATACATTTAGTTGGAAAAATGATTCTTTATGGTACAAAGATTACTTATATCTTTGTAAGAATTCCCAACTAAAACAAAATATTCTTTTGGAATTTCACACTTCTCCCTTAGGAGGACACTCAGGTTTTCTAAAATCTTACCACAGGGTGAAGAAAGAATTTTTTTGGGATGGACTTAAATCAAATATTCAAAAGTTTGTGGCAGAATGTTTGGTTTTCCAGAAAAATAAAGTTGAGAAAATTAAGACCCCGAGTCTTCTACAACCTTTATCCATTCCAAGTCAACGTTGGGAGAATATTTCAAATGGATTTTATCACAGGTTTACCTAAGTACAAAAGAAAGAGTGTCATCATGGTGGTAGCTGATAGACTTACCAAGTATGCATATCTTTGTGCATTATCTCATCCATTTAAAGCAATTACAGTTGCTACTGCATTTATTGAAACAATTCAAAAGCTACATGGAAACCCAAAGATTATGGTAAGCGACAGAGATCCCATTTTTACAATAAATTTTTAGGAGAAATTATTTTCTTGTTTCGGTACTCAACTAGCTGATAGCTCATCTTATCATCCTCAATCTGATGGGAAAAATGAGATAATGAACAAATGTTTGGAAGGATATATTCGTTATTTTGTATCTGATAGAAAAACACAATCGGTCAAGTGGTTACCTCTAGTTGAATGGTGGTATAACACTTTGTTCCATACTACAATAAAAATGACCCCATTTATGGCACTTTATGTATATCATCCACCATCAATCACATCATATTTAAGAGAAGATTCTAAGGTTCAAGAAATGGAAGATCACATCGAGCATCAACAACAAGATCTCCAACTCTTAAAGGATAACCTAAATTTGGCACAAAATTGAATGAAACAACATGCATATCAACATCGCAGTGAGAGACGTTTTGATGTAGGAAACTGGGTATTTTTATAGCTACAACCATACAAACTAATGTCCCTCAAGCAAGCTAAAAAGTATAATACTCCAAAGTAATATGGTCCTTACAAGGTGTTGCAAAAGATTGGTACTATGGCATACAAATTAGAGCTTCCTACTTCTCTAGTGCATCTAGTTTTCCTTGTTTCATGCTTAAAGAAGGTTATAGGTGACAAACTTCCAGTTCAAACAATATTTCCAGAACTTGACGAGGAAGGAAAATCATATTGGAACTTGAAATAGTCACGGAAATAAGAACTCAACAGCTATGAAATCGATCAATTTCAGAGTATCTCATCAAGTGGAAGAACTTACCCACTAAAGATTCTACATGGGAGGATGATAATTTTAAACAGAAGCATCCAGAGCTACTCAAGCATTGAGGAAACCACTTTTTTGAAGGAGAGGGGCATGTTAGGTCCCTATATTACTAGTGTAGTCCCTTTTTGTTAGTATAGCCCCCTTATTGTTATTGTTGTGCCCCTGTAACCCCCATATTTTTATTATTGTTCCCTTATATTATTATTGTTAGGTCAACTAGGATTATATTGTGACCCCATGGACTCCTATATATAGAAATGAGGTTTTTTCATTTGTATCATCCAATAATTTTTCATTTATTTAATTTAAAGGAGGTTTCCCCCTCGAAGTGGCTGATTTATAAGGCATTGATCTCTATTTTCTTCTATTTTTGGAGCTGGTTTCATAACATAAGTGACTGCCCATTTTCATCTACCAATTACGCCTTGTGGTATGCTGCTCCTTATAAGAGATTCCAACTTTTTGGAGGTATTTGAATATTTTGTGCATCTAAACTCAATTTTGAATCGGCATGAACTTGTAAATTTGTATACATTAATTTTATTCAGCTGATTGACATGGATAAAAAAATAAATTCAATTAGATAATGAAAATATAAATAAAATCTGAATTAATTACATCTAGGGATGGATAGGGAGAACTCTGCGACAGACTTTGAGAAATATTATGGAACAAGTTGTATTTTTAAGAATTGTCCATTTGATATAATTATGATATTTTCTCTCTGCATTTGAGAAAAATCAACAATAAACTTTGGTGTATAGACCTAAAATTAATTTTGGTGCCTTAAAAATTGACTTATTGTTATCGGTGCTAATGTAATGTTAACTGCACCAGTGTGTTTTAGTTACTGCGCACCGTTATTAACGGAAGCACCAGTGCTATTAGTTAACAAACACACCAAATACCTGCAAATAAAAAATCACAACTTTATTTTTTTGAAGTGAAAAGAAAGCGGTCAATTGAAAAATGGGTGGAAAATTATTTTCAAAAATCTAATTTCATAAAAAAGTTCTTTAAATAGTAAAATCTATTCATTATTTCATTATTTTTGCAAAAATTTTCAGGGAGGGATTTGCACGAGAGACATACCTGGAGAAAGAGCACGAGAGCACTGTGGAGCAGCAAAATGCTTTCAAACCTCAGCACTATTCCGAGAATCAGAATTTGAAACATCTTGTGATTCAGACGAAAACCCTGTAGTATAGTAAAATTGTTAAATTTTACTATAATAATTGTTTTTTTTACAATTTTGTTAGATTTAATACATGGATAGTAAAAATTTTAAATTTTATTGTGCATTTTCAGCCCAAAAAAAAAAAAAAAAATCGATTCCTATGTTAAACCCTTGCTTCCTCTTATTTATGTGACTTCACAATTAGGGCTTTTCATTTTAGATTTATAGGGTTTGTATTACTATATATATAGTCATATGACATCTAACCCATGGGACCACTTACAGAGTCATATCCCAATCCATGTCAACCCTTTCATGATTTTTTTAAAAACATATATATTTTTTAATTGGTGTGCACTGTTTAAAATAGCACACCGATGCACTATTGTAGTATAGCGCACTGGTCGTGTACTGACAAAAAACACTGTTTGATAAAAATAGTTTTTATTAATTTATGTTTGTGTTAATCAGCGCATCGATTAACATATGACGCGCTGGGTCTCCTTGTTGACAAAGAGAATCGTATGGTGTTTCTACTGTATTGGTGGTGCATTTATAAGAACCTACCACACCGCGTCGGTGTGCACTTTGCGAAAAACACACCGTTTTCTTGATTTTTTTATTTATTTATACCTGAAAAGTATGTGATTTATTTATAAAATATATTAATGAATGGTACATGTTTCATATTGATAAATAAATGGTTGACAACAGTTCAAGTAACAAAAATACTGATAACACATCAAGAAAAGAAAAAAAGGCAAGTTCTTTGTAAATTCTTTAAAACAAATATTATTATTAAACTATATGTAAGTTTAAATAATATGTATTGTTTAGTGTGTATCATGCATAGCCACAAAATGACGAAGCTCGATAAGATTATTTCTGATCTAAGACCAGAAGAGCATAAAATCTTGATGGAAAAATTGCAAAAGGATGAATCAAGTAAGTGAAAAAATACTATCAATCCAATATGAATTTCTTTTTTGAATTTTCATTAATAATATACTTAAAAATATTAGATAACATGCTTCAAACAATCTATTATTTTAGATATGTTTAATGTTATACAAGGAACAACAACAAAGAAAAGGAATGTTGTTATAGGAAAAGAAAAAAATTAGAACATGCAAATGAAAATGAATTTCTCCTCAGCTCATCTAAAGTGGGGCTGGAGGTTAATGAAAGTGGGAAAAACTTTTACAAAAATTTGAGAGATCTAGTAGAATGAATGTATAGACTTTCTTTCCACTTACAACACAAAAACCAATCCAATGATTCCAATAACCATATTTTATTTAAACTAGAGGATTAGTTTCGAGAGAATTGGTCAATGAGACATGTCAGACTTTTAATAGCAAAAACGTACAACAACAAAAAAGAAGGATTGAAAAAGTAATATTCCTGTAAATGTTTTTTCTAGAATTATATGTATATATTGCTACAAAGCAATCATTTATAAATATAACTTTTGTTATATTTAATTTTCATTTATCAATATAAAAATTAAATAGTTTATTGTCATGTTAATTCTTCAGGAATATTATGAAAATCTCAAAGGACGAACGAGTTGATATCATAAATATGTCAGTAGGAATGTCCAAAAAGGTGTAGAAGGAGATGGTCAAATAAATGTACATAATTGCATGGCACAAGGAGCCATCTCAACAAAAACATGCTTCAAATGTAATATGTAATCATAGAATTTTTCGATTAGGTGCAATAAATAACAAATTTAGCATTAAATATTAATTTTCAAGTATTTTCTTGTAGAAAAGAAAAGAAAATGGAACCTATTCAGCACATAAAACTATACAACAAGGAAGAAAAGGGTTGATATCTATGTTTGTGAGTAATTTTTACTTCCTTATAACAACTTAACTAGATTTCATTTTTGTATATTTTAAGTTGTTTTACAACAATCATCATTGAATGTCTTCAAAAAGGTGCTAACATACAAAGAAGAACCATCAGAAGAATTGATTGACATTGGGTTAAATATGGGTTGTCATTATATGTTGGCATATCAGAAATTAATTGTGGAATTTGTAAGCATCTATCTTATTTTACTTAGCTCCATCTATAATTAATAGAACAAAAAAATCTTTTATATTAAATCTATGATTTGTTATGGGGTATAAAACTTACAGGAAACAAAGTATGGAACTGCAAAAACAAATGAATTGTTGAGAGATTGCATGAATTTGGTTTTGAAAGAATTTGTATATTTCACGAGTCAATTCTTGCTATGGTGCATTTCTTTTCGATTTACATTGGTGTATATTATTTAATATTGCAATTTTCATTATTCTCAACAATGTATATACACTCATTACACTTTAGCTTTATGTTTTTAGATGGAACTTTAAGAAGAAGAAAACAATCAACACAATGAACAAAACATTAATCAAAATAACCCAAGTCATGGAAGTACCTCGAGTAGTGACAACCGTTCCAACGAAGAATGATGATCAATATGTTTGGATATCAAAGCAAGGCATTGTATTTTTTGAAATATTTGTCTGTGAAATTAGACATTTTGTTTAATGTAATGGACATAGTGTCCCAATTGAAAGACAAAGGGATACCAATACTGTCACATTTTGTATGACAAAGAGTGTCTTATATATATATATATATATATATATACATTTTAATTTATTATATTGCATTCTCCATTGTCGCTGTGAAATGCTACACCACTGATTAAATATATAGATGATTAAATATTATAATGAAGAGATGTGAAAACTGATGATATGATATAAAAAATTAATCCAAACATCACATTAAAATGCACTAATAAAAATTTAATTGATGTGAATACTATTATAAGATATGTGTCGACTTTTGATGAATAATGAATTTTAAAAAATCACAATAATTGCACTGTCACAGGTCGATGTTTCTAAAAAATAGAAAATGAACACCGACGTGTGTTAGTTACTGCGCACCGGTGTGTTTGTATGATACTGTGCACCAATGTGTTTCTATGACATAAGGGTACCACATAAATACTAATACCAATTAGAATGCCTGATGCGCTTTATCGACGACTACCACCCGGGCAGTCAGATAGGCGTTGCATGCACCAGTGCAGTTTGTTTTTAACGTGTCGGTGCGTTTTTATAACTTAAAGACCTGGCACATTTTAACATCTAAATGGCCCGGTGCATTTTTACACCTTAACGACGCCGATACATGCACCTTCCATTGGCCCAGTGAGTCTTTGTGGGTGACATGCATCGGGACATTGCTAAACACCCTGGGGCGTCCGATTTTTTTTTCCATCTCGGTGCTTGGTATGTTTACAATACCAATGTGTACATAGTAAAACACACCGGTGCATTCACACATGATGCGTGCACCAATGAGAAAAACATCGGTAAAAAACTATAGTCACCTAGTTTTTTTTAGTTATTTTGAAGTTCCGTTAGAAGCTCTGCCAAAAACTTTGTTACCAAAAATGGATGTCATAGGAAATGTCTTTTTGACAATTTTGGCCAATTTTATAACACTAAAAACCTCCTTTATAACCTCCACTAGAGGGTATTTTCCTTGTAGTGGCCATCCATGCGAGTCGTTTCATATGTTAATTGTTTTGGTCATGTCGAAATTTCATAGGCCAATACTATTCGGCCATAACAATGATTTATATGTTAATGTATTTAGTCTATGGCCTGAGCCTTGGCACAGTAATATGTGAAATTATTATTGAACTGAGACCCGAATTAGGAGATTTTGGCTCTTATAACAGTATTTATATGAAGCTATATTTCTTTTCTTACTGAAATATACAAATTACTTGCCATAATTGTTAATTAGCCAAAATAATTTATATTCCCCTTTTCCTGTGGTTTTCATATGCTTATCAGTTTTGGGTTTTCTCTTTACTAATTCCACTATAACATGCATTTTATAATTCTTACTGGTTCCAATTGTAATATGCATCTAAAGGTTCTTCATGTATTTTCTCTTATCTCTTTATGGATATTCATGGGTCTTTCACATACTTTTCAATTGGGATTGTTCATGCACCAGGGTACGAGGGTTTGGTTCTTATGTTTAATTATTATGAAAACCTGGTAACCATTCTCATACATTCGGTTATCAACCATGGTTGTTTTACTCTACTACTTAAAATTTAATGCACTGAATAGTTGTTGATGTTCCACTATTCTTGGTTTCCTCTGTGCCTACATGGAATTTTTATTTTCTTGGTTACAAACTACTTATATCTAGTTCTTGGAAAAGTTTCTTTTATTTAACCATTGTGTTAGGGTCCTATGTTCCATAGTAATCAACAATTGCTAATATTCCTAGTTAGTAAAAGTCAAAAGTAAAATTTTGGTCTATACTAGCAAAATTTGCCAAGTCACATGGAAAAAGTTCTTGAGTTAGTGTCTAGATGTCATTGCTACTCCCTCCATTTTTTCAAGGTCACAAATCATCCATCATGGTCACTGTCATCATTTCCTGTCATGAGTCATTAAATGAGCTAGTAGGTCATCATTTAAGTCATAGAGACATAAAAAGGCATACTTTGGGAACTAAAATTCAAAATCATGGTAAAAATATGCACATGATGGTCATCATTATCTCAGTGGTCACCATATTTTATGAGTCTTTTGGGGTCATGTTAGTCCTATTAGTTATCATGGTCATCGTTCACATAGTCCTATCAATTACCCTTCACAAATCCTTTCCCGTGAGTAGCACTTACTCATATATTTGTTTTCATTCCATGTAAATTCAAAGGGTAAGTCTACATCACCTACACCATGGAAACATCATAGACCAAAAAGAAGTAAGAAGGAGGTGATTGGCATGATTTTTAGGGTTTTGAGATCATTTGCTACACACAGGGACATTTTTACTTCAAAATCAGTTTATGAAGTAATGGAGATGAATTTTAAAAAAGTGAAAGACAATTTTGTCAATCATAGACCAACAAAAAAAAACCTCCTTTAGTTTATGCACATGTATTATTATTTGGGATATATGTAGCGATATTTGAGGCCTATTTTTTTAAAAATATTTAATTGCCTATTTTAGACATTCTTTTATGGCACAGATTCCAAGAAGCTGGGAACGAATTTCAAAACACTGAGAGATTTTTCTCCCCAACCAACTTATCTACAAAAACATCTCCCAGTTTTGTAATAGGTATTATGGTTAAAGAGATATCAGTTCATATTTTATCCCTATTTTAAAAATAATGTAGAAATTTGAATGTACGGGAACAAAACAAAAGTTTGTTGCGATTTTTCTCCATAGCTTAAAAATCATACTTCAAGACATTTTTTGATTGCTTATGGTATAAGGTGATCATAAAAAAGGTTAATAAGACCAGAATATTACTAAAATATTAGAAGAGGACCAAACAATGTGTTTTTGAGAGCTCACTTCCCTATTGATGCACCTCTTGCTGTGCTTCTAGGTACTCATCGCCAAAATAAGTTTTGTGAATAAAATTTACTAGTAGTGCCAGGTATTAAGGTGTAGGGGTATCCTATATAGCTCAAATATATCATTTATATCATCAGGAGTATTAAATGCTTCATCAAAATCAATCAAAATCTCAACATTTCCATTCACTGCACTTTTGGAGGACTTGTTGCGCTTCTGGAAAAGTTGTTGCGCTTCTGTGGATAAAATGTTTTTACCCCATGTAAATATTCCAATGGTAATTTTGGTGAATGTAAATTGTAAAACTATTCATGGTAAATGTAATTTTGGTCTGATAAATTCAAATATCTCGTATTCAATGCTTTGAAAGATAAGCTCAAGTAGTTTAGCAAAAAGGGGAAAGTTGTTCTAACTCCCCTAAGATTTGGAAAAGATAGGATAGATGCATGTATTTGACTATTTAGAGTGGAGTTCGACCTCTTTAGGAGGAATTCGACCTCATCTCCTATATTAGGCTAAAATGAAATGTAATCAGGGATTGGATGTTTTGAAGTTAATACAATTTGGAACTAGTGAACTCCATTTTTTGCAGAGAAATAACATACAGTTGTAGCTATTTTTATGGGATTCATGTGTTGTGGTCAGTGGCACTATTTCTCTCATGTTTTATTATGTAATTTATTGTTAGATGTTTCTAGTAGCCATCTATACTTCTTCTTATGCTAATATTGTAAGTTTTAAATAGAAATCATTGTCTAAATGCTCTGTTTTGTTTTAGATTAGCATTTAAGTGTTTTCCTTCTAGATAATTGAATTCATGCATCTATGCTCACTTAATCTCTTTCATCTGATTTCCTCATTACCATAATAAAATGACGAACCCATTTGTGTCTCTGATTACATCTATATTTCCTTAATTAATGGTTGCAACTGATCTTTTGATCTATTTGGCCTAGTTCCTTAACCTATTGCTTCACATCCAACAAAACTTAAATAAAAATTCTACTATGCAAAATACCTAGCCTAAAACCATGATAATTCCAACCATATTTTGGTTGATTTTCAAGAGACCCCCCTTTGATTTGGTAGGGCTAGCTTGCAAATCAAAATTTGTTATGTGGTTACCTCTTTGGTTTCTTTTCTTAGCCTTGGGAAACTAAGGAGTTCTAACATTTTGGTGCTATTTTCGGGGATCGAACCCGGGTCACATACGTGATAGGTGAGAATACTCACCACTATATTCAACTTGATGAACCTCAAGATATCACAACTAATTTTACAGCTTATGTACATACTCTACACCTTTTAAAATTCCAGATAGATACAAGCCGCTCATCTTACTTCCTATACTCCATGATTTCCCTGAAAATTATTACAAATATTTTCACAGGTTTGATGGATAGTATGGTAACATCAGTGCTGAAAAAAAAAAATATATTTTTGAACATTTTCTCAAAAATTTTGAAGTTGAAGAAGATGATGTTAGTATCAGGATTTGTTCTCTATCTTTGCAAGGTGAAGCTAAGAAATGGTTCAAAAACTTTCCAACTGCAAGAATTTTCGATTACCATCATTTTGTGAAAGTATTACCTGATAAATGGGTGATCAAGAGGAATAATTTTCTGATTTTAAAAGAATATAATCATTTGAAAAGAGAGCCATGAGAAAGAGTGCAACAATTTTCAGCTAGGTTGAATCAAGTATACTATTCAATATCTGCTGATATAAAACCTCCTCCTAGTCTAGCTCTCTTACTCTACCCAGATGCCTTTCATACGGAAATGCCTTTTCAATTGAGAGAAAGGAACACTACAACACTCGAAGAGATGTAGGACAATGAAATAGGTGTGGAAGCTAATGTGCTGGTCAAAAGGTCAAAGTTGAAGGTAGAAAAGAGGGAGAACATAGAGAAGGAGCACCTGACATATTCAAAAGGGAAACTTGACATTTTGGTAAGAAAAATGGAAGAAATGATGCAAAAGATCATAATGAGAGATGAAATTTCTATTCAAAAACACCATGTCCCACTTATTGCAGAAGAATAAAAGGTTACTGGTCTTAATAATTTTTCTTCTAATCATTGTTACCATAGATCAAAAAATGATTGTTTTATGTAATCACTCCAAGGTACTTATGAAGATGAAACGAAAAATCAGGTTGTGGAGAAGCAATAAGTTGATCTAATGTGTATGCTTGATGACATTAATTATATGGATGATTTACCCAATATGATTAGTACAATGATGATCAAGGCTGACTCTTCAAAGCAATGACGACATGTTTTTGGGAGGAGGAAGCTCATTTACAACAACTCAAATATAACAATCAACCTATGCATATCAATCATGATAGCAATGAAGAAAATGAATAAAATTTCAAATCAAGTGAAAGGTATTTACCCTTATCATTAGGGGAATTTTGAGGTCTAAAATGGGCCTCCTAAGGAAATTATAAAATAATAGTGTAAAAAATCAAATAAGATTTGATGACATCATCAAATTTTAGAGGGAAAAATGAAAAAACTACTTTTTCAACTCATATTTTCAACTTATCTCCCAAATTGTTTACTCAAATTTCGAGCGGGAGTACTCATTGGATGCAAAATTTAATTCCTCATCCAATGAGTACCCATGTTGCATACTTTTGATGGGTCCTACTACCCGAAAAATGAGAAATACATAAAAAAAACATGATTACAATCACATTTTTTATGTATTTCTCATTTTTCGTGTAGTAGAGTTCATCGAAAGTATGCAACATGGGTACTCCTTGGATGAGGAATTAAATTTTGCATCCAACGAGTACTCCCACTAGAAATTTGAGTAAAAATTTTGGGAGATAAGTTGAAAATACGAGTTGAAAAAGTAGTTTTATTATTTTATTATTTTTTAATATTTTTACCCTTTTATTAAAAAATGGTAAATCATCCCCCATGGTTGACATCATCATCTTGAATCCTATTGGTTGTTATAAATTTTAATTTTGTTGTACATTTTTCTTAGGAGGCCCATTTTAGACCTCAAAATTCCCCTAATGGTTTCGATTCATTTCACTTTCCGAGAGAAAAAATTCCTAAGATTATAAATCACTAGTCTTTCATTTTTGATATTTATCACAAAGAAGACAATGAACTTCTTGATCGAGACTCCTTACCCTTGTGTTTCTCCTCATGTGAAAAAATAAGAGAAAACTATAATCAAGCAGACAAGCGAGTTGTCAACAGCATAAATGGGAAACCTTCTCATGAATCGGTTGAGGATGTCACTTGTGATATGGAAGCTTCTTTCTCTCCAGAATCATAGCCACTAAGTTACATTGAGTTTCAAACCACAGATGAAAGATTAGAACCTGAAACATATTATGAATTGATGCAGGATAATTATGTACCATTAAGTTTTGATTCATTTCAATTTTTGAAGTATTTTTTTTTATAATATCTCTGAAGCAATGAATGACAAGCCTATATAAAATCATGTAGTTTCATTGGAACCAATGTATAACAAGTTGCAACAATCTTCTCATGCTCTCCATGACCCAATAGCTGATGTTTTGGATGATATATGTAGTCAAAGTCCTTCTCCATTAGGTAACTATGAGCCTAAAAACAGATATGATAAAATTTTTATTAGAAAACTGAATTCATTGTCTTGTTCAACAAGAGTTTCATTACAAATCTCAACTAAAAAATTGTAGCCATATCAGGACAATTACAAGTTAGAATTTCACGAGAGTAAGGATGAAAATGAAAGTTTAGATTCATAGTATAAAGACCACATAGAGAAGAATTACAATTTGTTGGATGAGCTAAACCTCAGTGCACATTCGTTTGCAGATCCTTTTGCACCATTTTTGGAGTCAATATAAGGATCCAAATTTTCCAATATTACCAAATTTGGATTTGTTTGTAAGTTTTTATTGGATCTATCATCATGCAGAATTTCTATTTTGCTCGTAAACAAACATATGCAAAGAAATCAATCAATGGATAAAATGCTTACATGGTTGCATTGGATGTTCCATTTTACTTGATCAGGTGATTTATGGATTAGTTAGAGTAGGTAAGGTGTGATGAATAAGCTCAAAATTATGAGCACCTTTTTCAGTGTCAGTTTCTTGTATATTTTGCTGTTGACAGTGTATAGTTCAGTTTTTAGTTTGAATTGAAATCATTTTGAGGATTATAGCTGCAGCGACTCCAATGCTCAATGAACAAGGATACCTAGTCTACGGTGTTCTTGACACATCCTAGGGAGCTATCATCCCCACTGGAGCCAATGTTAGGGTTTTATGTTCCATATGAATAGTTGTTAATCTTCCATGTTAGTAAAATTCAAAAGTCAAATTTTGGTCTATACTATAAAGAATTTTCCAAGTCACACGGAAAAAGGTCTTGATTTAGTATGTAGATGTCATTTCTACTCCATAAATTTGTTCAAGGTCACAAATCATACATCATAGTCATTGTCATAATTGCCTATCATGAGTCATTAAATGAGTTACTAGGTCATCATTTAAGTCATAGAGTCATAAAAAGGCATACTTTGGGAACTAAAATTCAAAATCATGGTAAAAACTACGCATATGATGGTCATCATTATCTTAGTCATCACCATATTTTATGAGTCTTTTGGGGTCATGTTAGTCATGTAAGTTTCATGGTCATATTTTCACATATTCTTATCATTTTCCCTTCACAACTCCTTTCCCGTGAGTAACACTTCCTCATACCTTTGTTTGAATTCCAGGTCAATTCAAAGGGTTAGTCTACATCTCCTTCACCATGGAAACATCAGAGACCAAAAATAAGTCAGAAGAAGGAGGTGATTGGCATCATTTTTATGGTTTTTATGTCATTTGCTGCACACAGGCACAATTTTACTTCAAAATCTGTTTCTGAAGTAATGGAGATGAATTTTACAAAAGTGAAAGATAATTTTGTCAATCAAAGACCAAAGAACACAACCATCCTTTAGTTTATGCACAAGCGTTATGATTTGGGAGACATGCAATGAGATTTGAGGCCTATTTTTCAAAAATATTTAATTGCATGTTTTAGTCATTCTTTTGTGGCACGGATTCCAAGAAGATGGGAATGAATTTCAAAAAACTGAGTGAGTTTTTTCTCCAAAACCACCTTATGTACAAAAATATCCCAGTTTGTAACAGGTATTATGGTTAAAGAGATATCAATTCATATTTTACCCCTAGTTTTACAAAAATGAAAAAAATTGAATGTACAGAAGCGCAACAAAAGTTTGTTGCGCTTTTGCTCATAGCTTAAAAGTCAGACTTCAAGATATTTTTTTATTCCTTATGGTATAAGGTGATAAAAAAAAACTCAATAATGCCAAAATATTGCTAAAATATTAGAAGAGGACCAAACAATGCACAGTGTTTTTGAGAGCTCACTTCCCTATTGCCGCCCTCTTGCTGCGCTTCTAAGTACTCATGGTCAAAATCAGTTTTGTGAATAAAATTTTCTAGTAGTGCCAGGTCTTAAGGTCCAGGGGTATCCTATATAGTTCAAATCTATTATTCATACCATCAACAGTATTAAAGGCTCCATAAAAATCAATCAAAATCTAAACCTTTCCATTCGCTGCGCTTCTAGAGGACTTGCTGCACTTCTGGCAAAGTTGTTGCGCTTCTGTGAATGAAAAGTTTTTACCACTTGTAAATATTACAATGGTAATTTTGGGGAATGTAAATGGTAAAAGTAGTCATGGTAAATATAATTTTGGTCTGATAAGGTCAAATATCTTGTATTCAATGCTCTGAGAGATAAGCTCAAGTAGTTTAGAAAAAAGGGGACAGTTGTTCTAACTCCCCTAAGATTTGGCAAAGATAGGATAGATGCATGTATTTGAATGTTTAGAGTGGAATTAGACCTACTTAGGAGGAATGCGACCTCATATCCTATATTAGGATGAAATTTAATGTAATCTAGGATTGGATGTTTTGAAGTTAATACATTTTGGAACTAGTGAACTCCATTTTTTGCAGTGAAAAAATATACAGTTGCAGCTATTTTAATGGGATTCATGTGTTGTGGTCAGTGACACTGTTTATCTAATGTTTTCTTATCTAATTGATTGTTAGATGTTTCTAGAAGCCATCTATACTTCTTCTTATGTTAATCTTTGAAGTTTTAAATAGAAATCATTGTTTAAATCCTCTGTTTTGTTTTAGATTAGCATTTAAGTATTTTTCTTCCAGATAAGTGAATTCATGCATGTATGCTCACTTACTCTCTTTCACCTGATTTACTCATTACCATACTACATCGAAAAACCTATTTGTGTCTCTGATTACATCTCTCTTGCCTCAATTAATGACTGCAACTGATCTTTTGATATATTTTGCCTAGTTCCTTAACCTATTGCTTCACATCTAGTAAAACTTAAATCAAAATCATATTGTGAAAAATACCTAGCCTAAAATGCTGATAATTCCATCCATATTTTGGTTGATTTTTGAGAGATCCCTCTTTGATTTGGTAGGGCTCGCTGGCAACTCAAAATTTGGTCTGTGGTTACCTCTTTGGTTTCTTTTCTCAGCCTTGGGAAATTAAGGAGTGCTAACACACTGTATATCTTCAATTGATTAATGTCAACTGTAACTCGAAAAATTCGTTCAATCCATAACCAAAACCTAACTGCTAGAGTCCATTATTTAGATTTCCAAATGTGAGGGTTTAGTTAAAAGGGTTTGTTTCCCAACAAGCACCGTACACAACTCATCTAGGTTCTACTCCTATGCTTCATATTTATAGATTAATTTGGCTTGGTACTGCTATTTTGGACTCTGAATTATATTCTTTTCAGTTATTGATCAGTCTCTTAATAATTAACAAATATATATATATATATATATATATATATATATATATATAGAGAGAGAGAGAGAGAGAGAGAGAGATTTTTAACTAATGCTTTCTATTAGTTTCTTTTTTCAAGAACATAGGTTCCATAATTCAATATGTGCTTCAAGAAAACTACTTTTATTCAGACACATAGTCAATTTAAACTTTAACATCCATAATTCCTTTCTGATTAGAACTAAAGCTACCAAACAGTACCAAAATTACCAGTCATTAACAAATAATGAAACACAAAGAAGTGTTGTACACTTTTATTCCCAAAATCCTCCAGGAAGATCTCACCACCCATCCGCAAGACTAGAAATGACATCCAATCTCTCCCCCAAGCTTCCTCCCCTCTAGAAAATATGGGAATTAGTTAAGAAAGTTGGAAAATCCTATCAGCTTCCCATATTGTGTTAACACAACCCACACCCCTTACAGACATGCATTTGTGCATACCAAAAATTCCTTGTTTTAGTCAACAATTTTTAATACAGGGGTAGTAGTTAATAAATTTTTTAATTTTTCAAAACTTTTCTGACGTTCATTGGTCACTTAAATTTTTTTCCCTTTTGGCGTAAGGAAGTGATGGGGTACGAGATACGAAAAAAATCCCTCAATAAAACAATGGTAATACCTCGCCAGACCCATAAAATATCATATATCATATACATTTTTGGGTTCCATCCACTCCATAATGGTCTTGGTCTTCTTGGGGTCAACCATTATTCCCTCAACTAAAATGTCATGTCCCAAGTATTGAATCTTATTTTTATAAAAATCACATTTACTATTTTTTTCATACAAATGGTGGTCTTTTAATATTTTCAACACCGCATGTAAGTGTTCTTTATGTTCTTCTAAAGTTTTAGAATAAATAAATATATCATATATAAAGATTAGAACGAATTTATCCAAGAAAGGATGAAATATTCCATGCATCAATCTTATGAATGTCATTGGCGCGTTGGTCAGCCCAATAGGTAAGACTACAAACTCATAATGTCCTTAACAATTTCTAAAAGTCGTCTTACAAATGTCCTCTTCCCTTACTCGAATTTGGTGGTATCCTGTCCGTAAATCAATTTTAGAGAAAATTGTTGTACCCTTGACTTGATTAAAATTATCGTCAATTCGAGGAAGGGGGTACTTATTCTTAATGGTTAATTGATCAAGTTTTCTATCATCAATGCACACACGCAGTGTGTCATCCTTCTTCCTTACAAATAGCATTGAAGCTCCCTAGCGTGAAACACTGGGATGAATATATATTTTATCACGAAACTCATGTAATTGCATCTTAAGCTCGGTTAGCTCAGGTACACTCATGTGATAAGGGGCTTTGAATACTGGAGCTTCTCCATGAATTAATTAAATGGTAAAATCAATATCTTTCTTTGGAGGTAGACTTGGTATATTTTCAGGGAACACATTAACAAACTCTTGAATTATTGGTATGTTTCCCAAAGTGGCAATCTTATCTTCAAAATTATAATACCCAACTTGAAAAAAATAAATCACATAACCTTTTCTAATTCATTTACCTAATTTATAGGCAGTAATGGGGCGTAACCTCATGGGTTTTCTAACTCCTTGGATCTCCTACCAGGACCCATCTTCAGCGAGGCAACTAATGTACTTTTCTTTACAATTTACTAAGGACGAATGCCCTTTCATCCAATCCATCCCAATTAGCAGATCCTATGATCCTAAATGAAAAATATTCAAGTCTGCCTTTATGTGCTGACACCTTATTTCAATGCAACCTGAGTGAAAAGAAGAAGGCAAAAATTCGAGTCAGGAGAAATAAATTTTATAAGTTGCAACTCAAAAATTCAATGGCACTGATAGGCAGCTATGATGAGAAGGATTTGAATGAGCTATGGCATAGGAGAATGGGGCACTTACACCATGGGACCTTGAGAATTCTCAAGAAGACCATCACAAATGTTCCATATTTGAGCACCAAACAAGATGACATTTGTAGAGGGTGTTTACTAGGGAATTACACCAAGGCAGCCTATCCCAGAAGCAGAAATAGGGCTAAGAGTGTGTTCAGATTGATTCAATCACACATCTATGGACCAATTTCCACTAGAGCTCTTAGTGGTGCAGTGTATTTCATCACCTTCATTGATGACCATTACAAGAAAACTTGGATTTAATTTTTGAAGACCAAGGACAAAGTCTTTTATTGATTCAAAGAGTTTAAAGCTCTGGTTGAGAATCTGAAAGGAAAGTAGATAAAGATACTACGATCAGATAATGGTGGAGAATACATTGATAAATACTTCATCGAATTCTATGCAAGGGAAGGCATTAGAAGTGAGTGGATTGCTCCATATATTTTGGAGAAAAACAGAGTTGCAGAAAGGAATAATAGAAATTTTGTGGAGGCTGCAAGGGAAATGTTGTATGATCAAGAAATGCCCAAATTTATGTGGGCTAAATCTTTTAACATAATTGTATATGTTTCGAATAGATTTCTCACAATGCATTGGGTAAGATCACTCCAGAAAGTGTCTTCACTAACAAGAAGCCAGAAGTAAGCCACTTTAGGATCTTTGGTAGTGTGGCATACTACCATGTACCCTAAGAGAAGAAGAAGAAATTGAACATGACTGTAGAAAAGGGGTATCTGGTGGGATACACTGTAAAATGCTAAGGATTACAAAATATAAATTCCTGGCAGCAGGAAGGTTGTAGAGTAGAGGAATGTGAATTTCATGGAGGAAAGAGCTTTTAGAAAATCCCAAGAGATGCCTTCAATAACACAGTTTGAAGATGATCTGCTGGTACAACCACTACGACCAGTTTAGGATAGCCCGAGTGTTTCTCCAAGGTAGAAGGATCCAAGGGATTCATCTCAAGAATATTTGTAGGAGGGGGATAAGGTAGAGCCATCCACTACCAGTGGTAGGATGAGCAAGGAATTGCGAAAAATTATGAGGGATGTAGAGGATTTTGTTAGAGCCCCCAGAAATGAGAAGAGTCAGTGCAAGCAGCTTGACAGATACCAAGCCTTGGTAGCCTAGGTTGGGGAACCCTCTAGTTTTCAGGAGGCAGCTCAGCATCAGGTGTGGGTAGATGCAATGGTGGAAGAGTATAGTTCCATCATGAAAAATGATGTCTGGGATGTGGTTCCTAGGCCTTAAGACATATCGATTGTGGGTTCAAGATGGATATACAAGATCAAATATGATGTAAATGGAAGCGTAGAAAAATTTAAAGCTGGGTTTGTGGTAAAGGGGTATGCTTAGAAGGAAGAGATAGACTATGAAGATACCTTCGCCCTAGTAGCCAGATATACTTCTATTAGATCTGTGATATCCCTTGCAGCGTAGATGGGATGGGAGACTCATCAGATGGACATCAAGAATGCATTCTTGAATGGGGTGATAGAAGAATAAGTAAATATTGAAAAACTAGAGTTATTTGAGATGCATGAGCATAAGACTCATGTGTGTAAGATTAAGAAAGCCTTGTATGGACTGAAGCAAGCCCCTAGAGCTTGGTATGGTTGAATTGATGGCTACTTGAAAAATATGGAATTCGTCAAGAGTGACACAGATCCAAATATATACTATCTGAGAGTAGGGGATGAGCCTTTGATACTGGTGCTGTACGTAAATGATATATTCCTAACAGGATCATCTACACTCATCAAGGACTACAAGGAGAATTTAGTTGCAAAATTCGACATGAAGGATCTAGCGTTGTTGCATTATTTTCCGGGGTTGGAATTTTGGTAGCAGAAGGGTGAGATCTTCCTTGGTCAAGGGAGATATGCTATAGAAATATTGAAGAGGTTCAAAATGTAAGACTTTATACCCATGGCTACACCAATGATCATGAAATGGAATTATAAGATTGATACTTTCGAAGATGATGAGGTTGATCCTACCTTGTATAGGAAACTCATTGGGTCCTTGATGTATCTGGTCAACACTAGGCCAGACATCTGTTATGTTGTCAACACCCTCACTCAGTACATGGTGGAACCAAGGAGGGCACATTGAGCAATATCCAAGCATGTTCTTAGATATCTACAGGGAAAAATCAAGCTAGCATTGAGATACATCCAAGGAAATGACATCAGATTGAGTGGGTTCACTGACGTAGATTGGGCTGAAAGCCCAGTAGATCGGAAAAGTTCCAGTGGGTATTGATTCAATGTTGGATCAGGAATGAATTCTTGGTGCAGCAGGAAACATAAATCTATGGTTCTAAGCTCAACCGAGGTGGAATATATGACAACAAGCACTGCTTCGTGTGAGGCCATAATTAGAGTTTCATCAAGCTCTTTGAAAATCCTGTGTTCCATGATCTGTTGAAGCACATTGACATCAGGTGTCATTCATTAGAGACTATGTCCAATGGGGAGCTGTACAGTTGTAGTACACTCTGACAGGAGAAAAGGTGGCAAAAATCCTCACTAAAGCTTTGGGGAAGACATAGTTTGGCTACTTCAGAGAGAATATGGGGATGATTAAGAATCCATTTCAATAGCCCAAATGGACATATGAAAAGTTGAGAGGGAGTTGCAGTACAAATGAGGCAATGACAATGGTAGTGTCATGGGCAGTAGTACAGAAGGAAAAATAGCAATAGATGAGGGGAAGCAACAACCAAGCATCAACAACACAGAGGATTCTTAAGGGTTAGAGCACTATGCAACAGAAAAATTGCTAGAACACTTTCCTCACTAAGATGGAGTGTTTATTTTTGTATCATCGAAAAGTGATCTAAGTCTAAAATTTGGTGAGGAGGCTTAGACACCAGTATTCCAAAGAACCCATAAACTATTTGTGGAAATTCCTCTCAGTTCATATTTTATTAAAATAATTAATTATTTTAATGGGGATCCTAAGTATAAACTTAGGGAAATTAAATAATTAATGGCTATTAATAAAATAGAGTGTGAATCTTCAAGAGAACAAAGATCAAGTCAAGTTTTAATCTTAACTATTGATTAGACTTCTAATCTGGGTCGTTGATTAATCAATGAGAAGACTATAAAAGAAGGCGTGAGGGTCATTTGGAAAGTAAGCTGGGAAAACATTCAACAACCCAAGGGAGGTCGATTCTGAAGGAAAAGAATTTGATTTCAAAGGGATATTTTTAAGGTGAAGGAAGTAGAGGGCATCAATAGTGACATGGCTCAAGGAAAGAAGGACAGAAAAGTGCAGAGAGGCAGCACTTAGGAGCAGCGCAGAGGCCTCACGCAGTAGTGGCACAGTATCACACCGAATTTGCGCATAGAGGTGCACATGAGTGATGTAGAGTGATGCAGGGAGGTATAGTGAGTCCCTCAAGTGTCAGGACTTCTCTGAAGGTCCGGAAAAAATTTATCTCAGGTGTATCTCAAGAAGTTTCTCAGTTATTTCTGCCAGTCTTTTCTGTAGAAAATATCTAACAAAACTCTGAAACGATGTAGAAATTATATAGAGACTCCATACCAATGGATTAAATCCGATCATGTAATGTACTAAAACAAGATACTGAATCCTTCTACTATATTTGTGGAATATAAAACATCATCACTCAATCACATGCAAGTAAGAGAAAGGAAATTATCAATCACATAACACAAGATGTATATGGGGAAATCACCTGCTCAAAACCCCTCTATTATATATTGTAAATAGTCAAAGAATCATAAAACAATACAATTATTTCTTACACCGAGAAAATCATGCACTCTATCGATCGTCTCACTTTGATCCTGCTCAAAACTGACTAGAAATTCTTAGGAAAAATTGACCAACACTTAGCTGATTCTCAGCCCCTGCTTAGCCCAACCTTTCTCACACAATCCCTAGGCAATTAATCCCTATTAAATAGGATAATCAACCTTCTTTGACTGCGCAATCCCAATGGAGCCTTCCTCTAACTTTATAATTGCGCCCGCACAATTCGCTAATAATACAACTGACAGTTTAGTTCCCTTTAACCCCTGTCTCAACTTGGTCGTCATCAGAATTGACATGCATGCAACTATTAATAGTGAATCATCAATTACATGGTAGATCACTACTTGTGAATTAAATCTAATTTAATTCACTTGACCTCTCACTAGCTCATCACTCAGTTAGTACTAGTTAAACTGATTTTAAGTCAATTATTTTGAGTTAACTTATTACACTCATACCACACTAGTGATACAACTGCAACTGGACCTTGAAAATAATAAAATCACTCTACATGCCTCATCATAGACCCTCAGCTCTAAATTATTGAGCTAACTAAGTCTGTCTCACTTAGTTAACTGATACAAGTTGTTATTAGGTGAAATTACAATTTACATTCAATTTAATTAAGGGATAATTAAATCAAAAGCCTCACATGGTAACCATTTCTGGGTGGCATTTTCTGGATTTTGTTTATGGATGCCAATTTCACTGTTTCTTGTTGCAAATTTCAACCTTTTCTTGTAAATAATTCCTGCTGAAGATTAATATATAAACCCTCATCTGTTGCACTGGTTTTCCCACATTGGGTTTTTCCGAGGACAATTGCCCAAAAAAAGCTGTCATTGTGATTGGTTCTTGTGCATCCATTTTACTATTCTTCTCTCTATATGTAATTGAGTGATAACTGCAGTAGTGTTTTTTTCAAAATTTACTGTAAGGGTTTTGTAAATAACTTATTGTGGAAATAAGTAGGAGAAATGAATCTATAACTATAGTAGAAATTCATAATTGATTTTTTCACAAGCCAAGGGTTTTTAAATTTATAAGTTTGAAAAAAAAAAATTTCCACTACCTTGGGGATAACATAACTCAAAATTGCACCCAAATCTACTAAAATAGACATAAATTGATTAATTAACTTACCTTCTAGCTCTATCATAGTAGGTTGATATTCTTGACGATCTTCCAATGCAACATTGATCCTGGGCATACTTCTTGCCACCTCCCCAACCGTAGATACTTCTTGCATGTTAGCAACTTGTTCAAGTCTGGCATGATGGGGGGAATTATTATAATAGAGGGGTTCTCCACAAACCCAACATAGTAAAGGGAGCTTATGCACTTAGCTGGGCTTCAACTTGTTGTATGGTTCAGTAGGCTTAGTTTTTGCTTTCCATAAAGTTTTTTGCTGATTTCTTCCAAGTTGTTTACTTGGATGAATTTTATGTGCCTTTTTAAAATTTGTAGATTTAGTGCCTCTGAAATTATGATAACTCTTTTTACCTTTCTTCTGGGGAAAGCACTTTCCAGTGTCCCCTTTTTTCTTCATCTGTTAATATCAAATTCGAAATTTTTGAATTGATTCATCCATGGTCTTGGGATTATCAAAATTTTTTATTTTTTTCATAAATGTAGGTAAATTTCTCATAAAACATTGCACTTTAGCTTTTTACTCTCGGATATATGGTACATATCTCAAAAAGGATGTAAATTTGGTCACATACTTGTCCATATTTAGTTTCCTCAATTTTAAACCATGAAATTATTTAGCTTTTTCATCATAGAATCGTTCTGTGAAATATTTTTTTTGAAGTGCTTTTTAAATTCATCCCAAGTCACATCCTGCTCCTTTATCCCTTGCACTGACTTTACCTCCTCTCACCACATGGTGGATTTCCCTTGAAGCTGATATATGACCAATCTGGCCTTAAGGTTGCTGTCATATTCATAAACTTGAAAATATATGTTCATATTGATGATCCATGCTTCCACAACTTCTTTTGTTTCACCATAAAATGTTTGCAGTTTCAGTTTTAGTTTCTTCTTTTTCCTTTGGTCAGAGACATTGCCTGATTCTCTTCATGGTTAATTATGTTACCACCAATCCCCTGAGTGTGAATTCCTTCTGAAGTATCTTCATCTATGTGATGATGTTCCTCGTCATCTCCAGTTCTGTGGTTAGGAATGGGTCAAGAAGTTTGATGGTATTGTTTGTCTGAGAGTCTTTTTAAGATTCTCTACCATTCACACATTAATCTTTCATTATATGTTCTTAATTGAACCATTTCACCATGCAATTGTTGGGCAATTTCAAGCAACATACTTATTTGATTCTGATGTTCTACGCCCAACTACACCCACATTTCTGGATTTTCTTTAGGGTTTGGTGTAAAGCTTGATTCTACCATTGGTCTTGGTTTAAACTGACCTCCAACTCCTCTCCTCATCATAATTTTTTTTACCTGTTCACTTTCTTATTCTATGCACATCAACACACCTAACATCACTACAACGACCAATTCAGGTCACAATATTGAAAATCGTGCTCTGATACCACTTGTAACAAGCATCCCTACATTTATAAAAGAAAATTTATTACCATAACACTAAACATTACCACAGTACTAAAAATTGGATTGTTTTTCCCATCATTTAATTATTTGAATATGTTGCACTAATCAATGCTACATTATAGCAATAATATATATTTCATATCATGGTGAAGGATTTTAAATAATGATGTTAATAATTCCATTATGCTTAAGAAGGTACATCCGACTTAATATTTCTTTAATTCCCGACACATACATTTGGAAAGATCTTAAGTTCGGGGACACTTGGCATTCGACACACCGTGTGATGATCCATCGTCAATCCAATGATAAAAAATATTCAGGGTTGGTTGAGGTAACCATTTCTCTCTCTTGGCACCAAGGTTGAAGTTCATTTGGTCTTCAAGCCTTATGGTTTAGCCGCTCTGCAACCTAACAGGGTTTCTCCATGGCCATGAAGGTTATTCTCACAGAAGTCCATTCCGCTTGTAGGTATACTGAACCCATTGACTATTGCTATCAGAATGAATATTAGGCTTTTTTTCTTGACTTATTTGCAATTTTATATATACTTATAGAAGTCCTAATTAGATGCATCGATGGTGCAGGTGGCTCTTGTAGTTTCTGGGTTCAAATCCACCGATGAAGGAGGGTCTGTGGTCGAAACTTCTTCAGGTAAATTTTTGAAAGCTATCCTTTTGAAACCATCGTTCTGGAGTCCTTGCTAGAGAAGATTATTTGTGGGTTTAACAACAGGGTTTCACTTGACAGACACAGGTGTGCACTGCGAATCCAAAGCTACCTCACAGGTACATTAATGTCATTTGAGCTTTATTTCAATGTTTTTCTCTAGGAATTTCCCTTTAACCACATTCTTTTCTCTCCTGGAAGGTAGGGTTTTTAACGCAGAACTCCTTTTCTGGACAATTTTGGTCTCTCAAGCAACATTCACTTATGGTTATGATATTCTGTGTTTCCAAGTTGGTTTGCCTTAACGTTGAGGGTTTGGCTTCACGCTTCTGAACGCACAGGTCATCTAATGACCTTCTGGAGAGATTCTATTTAGGGTTAGTCTGTGGCCAACCGTGCCAGTTGTTCCATATGTTAATTGTTTTTGTCATGCCGACATTTCAAAGGCCAATATTATTCAGCCATACCAATGATTTATACGTTAATTTATTTATTCTATGGCCTGAGCCTTGGAACAATAATGGTCCTGTGAAATAATAATTGAATCAAGACCTGAATTTGGAGATTTTGGATCTTATAAAAATATTTGTATGAAGCTATGTTTCTTTTCTTACTGAAATAGAAAGAATACTTGCCATAATTGTCAATTAGCCAAAATAATTTATATTCCCCTTTTTGTGGGGTTTTAATAGGTTTATCAGTTGTGGGTTTGCTCTTTACCAGTTCCACTGTAACATGCATTCGATAGTTCTTACAAGTTCCAACTGTAATATGCATCTAAAGGTTATTTATGGATTTTCTCTTATCTCTTTATGGTTATTCATGGGTCTTTCACATACTTTTTAATTGAAATTGTTCATGCACCAAGGTGCAAGGGTTTCGTTTTTATGTTTAATTATTATGAAAACCTGGTAACCATTCTAATATGTTTAGTTATCAGCCATGGTTATTTTAATCTACTGCTTAAAATTTAATGCACTGGATAGTTGTTAATGTTCCATTGTTCTTGGTTTCCTCTGTGCCTACATGGAATTTTCATTTTTTTGGTTACAAACTACTTATCTCTAGTTCTTGGGAAGGTTTATTTTATTTAACCATTGTATCCGTTCATTAATTAATTTCAATTGTAACTTGATGAAGTCGTTCAACCCCTGACCAAACTCTAACTACTAGATTCCATTATTTGGATTTCTGAATGTGTGAGTTTAGTTAAAAGGGTTTGTTTCCCAATGGGTACCGTACACAACTAGTTCTAGTTTCTATTCCTATGCTTCAGATTTACACATGCATTTGGCTTGTTACTACTATTTTGGACTCTGTTGTGTATTCTTTTCAGTTCTTGATTGGTCTCCTAATCATTAAAAAATATATACACAAATTTTTAACTAATGCCTTCAGTCGATTTATTTTTTCAAGAAAATAGGTTCCATAGTTCAATATGTGCTTCAAGAAAACAACTCTTGCTTAGAAATATAGTAGATTTAAACTTTAACATCATAATTTCTTTTCTTATTAGAAATAAAGCTACTAGACAATACCAAAATTACCATTCATTGAAAAATAATGAAACATAAAGAAGTGTTACTAGACAATACCAGAATTACTAGTCATTAACAAATAATGAAACATAAAGAAGTGTTATACACTTATCTGCCCAAAATATTGCTGTCAGTAGCAATTATTTAGGAAGAGCTCACCACCTAACCGAGAGACTGAGAATGGCGTCTAGTCTCTCGCCCGAGCTTCTTCCCCTCCAGACAGCATGGAATTAGTTAAGAAAGGAAGAGCTCGCCACCCAACCGTGAGACTGAGAATTACGTCCAATCTCTTGCCTGAGCTTCTTCCCCTCCATACAGTATGGGAATTAGTTAAGAAAGTATGAACATCAAGACCAAACTAGTCTAGTTCAGTGAATCACCCCTCAAGGACTCTCCAAGGGTTCCACTGGTTCTTTCCCCAGCTCAATAACACCTTGTTTATGGCAGCATCCTGCCCAACTTGTACAAGGTTTGTTAGTGTTTTTCCTCTTTCCTCTTTCCTATGGCCTCTCCTGTTGCTATCCCCTGGATTTTTTATTGAAATGGGAGTTCTATCCCACTCTAGGAAGAAAGGATCCCCCATATTTTCCACTGAGATGGGAGTTCTATCCCACTCTAGGATGAAAGGAAAAGAAACTGATTCAACTCTCAAAAATAATTAATTAAAAGAAAAAAAAATCTTTTATTTAGTATTCTTATCATTTCCATAATTTCGAGTTCCATACATTTATCTTAATGTAAAGTTTCCTACCATACTTTATCATCAATTCAAAACAACTGAGTTACAGAGAGTAAAAGTAATTATCCAGTAAACAAATATTCACGACATAGGGGTGTTAAGATGCACAAAGAATATAAACTACATTATAACTAAAAATTACTTATAAAAGTTAAACACAAATTTAAAGCTAATTTTCCATTTGAAATTTCAAGATAAGCAATACATTTTTGCCTTTAATTTTTTTACAATTATGAAACAATTTACGTGTGAAATAATTCTCTTCACTTAACTAATGTTTTATGATAATGAATATCTACATAAATATTTGTGCGAGCAATACCATACCAAGTGGGTTTATATTAGGGGATATGTATAGTGGGTTGCGGGTTTTTATATTGGCAGGTATAAAAAATAGAACTCAATGTTAATGAAAAAATATAAAGAGGTATAAAAAATGTTAATGAGGAAATGGATACCTACAATATCTTGTGAAATAGAACTCAATGTTAATGAAAAAATATAAAGAGGTATAAAAAATGTTAATGAGGAAATGGATACCTACAATATCTTGTGAAAGTAGAGGTTTTTAAATTGGGAAGGTGGATCTTGTGATAGTAGGGATTTTTAAATTGGGAAGGTGTATTGGTTTTGTATTGCTAGGGGGTTAAATAATGTGTTTTTTAAAGATATTTTCCAATATATAGTCAAATTAAAAATATTGTTTAATATGCCACTAATGCACGTGATATGTCTAAGGTTCATTGAGTATTAAATAAAATCCTAGTGATAAATATATTAAACATTACATATAAAATACTAATATTTTTTTTAACTATATTCAATATGCTTCCTCTAATTATTTTTTTTTTTGGAAAAAATTACCAAATCATATACAAAATACTTCTCTTAACTTAGCTAATATTTTACAATGATATATATATATATATATTCAATGTGTTTCTTCCAACTGAAATTTTGATTGAAAGAAGTATTCTCTAATATATTTAGATTTGGAACACTAATGAAAAGCAACAACTATGTCTGGTCTTGATGTCTATTCATTAAATGATCCCTGATATGACAATAACATTATTATTGGGTTGATATTATATTATATTATATGTGTTTCTTCTGAAATTTTGAAAAAAGAATTCTCTAATATATTTTTAGGTTGGAGGCATTTTCTTCGCTGGAGTGAGTTGAGCAAACACTGCTCACTCTAATACTCCAATAGGAGAAATTCCGTATTGCCCTTCTCACTAATCAAATTTTGCCACGTGTTTGTCATCTGTTGGTTACTCTGTTAGCATGATTTCCGCAAACGTTATCCTACCGTCTGTCTCTGCCCGAGGTCGCAGAGATGGGCGTTGTGGACCGCCGCACCGGGCTTCGATTTACGGTTGGATCTACGGTGCTTGAGAGAAAAGGAGATCCCCGAATCCAAATTGAAAAGAGACCAAGCATCCTTTACCAGCTACACAGTTTTTTTTCATTCAGCTAAGACAGATTAAATTTAAATGGATTGTAGGGTTTCGAGTTTCGCCTCTTAAACTCTAACAGAATTGATTGGTGATTTGAATATCTGCCTATTCCTCTCCATTGATGAAACAGTGGAAGATGAAAGATCTCGCGAATTTCTTGACGTCAGAGGTTCGAATCTCAGGGCGATGATGTCTAGCTCTGGTAGTAAGCATGCTAGTGAGGGAGATGAAGAGGAGGTAGAGAGCGGCTCGTCGCGGCTGAAGCGTTTTTTTCAGGGGCTCAGCCCTCGGGCGGAGCAGCTGATCAATATTCTAGAGGAGGAGGAGGGGAACTGCGATGAACAGAACGGTGAACGGTGAAGAGTTTGTGGCCGAGGGGGAGGTTCTTTGCAGTGTTATGAAGTGTCTGGAGGAAGAAATTAGTAGTTCCAGCAGAGGCGAGGAGATTCGATTCCCAGACCTCTCGAATAATAAAGAAATCAGTAGTTCCAGCAGAGGCGAGGAGGTTTGATCCCTCAACCTCTCAAATAAATAAATCAGCAGTTCCAGCAGAGGCGAGGAGATTTGGTCCCCGACCTCTCGCATATGGATGAAATGAGTTACCTACTGAGGGCTTTGGATGATGAGCTCGGCATTCCACCCAGCACCTGTGTAGGAGGAAGCCTATTCTGCTGTGGCAGAGAGCCAAGAGTTGGGAGAGTCAGACGTTGCTTGTAATTTGGAAGGGTTGTGGCAGCTTGAAGACTAGCTTGCTACTAACAGTTACAGCAACTGGTTCATGTTGCAGTAGCTGCAGGCGCCTGAGTATTATGAGTATGCGGATGATGAGAACCAGGAAGGAGATTTTGCAGGCACTAATTGCAGTTTATTTGACATCTTCTCCGAAGGAGGAGAGCAATGTGCCATGTCTTGTAGATAAAGAAAGAAATAAAAAAAGAAACAAACGCCATGTAATGTGAAATACAGTTATATATCAATCTCAGTGTTAAATGTTGTTCGAGTCTGTAAATTCTCTTGTCAAATCTCATGTCTTTGAGGGTTTAATACCCTAAACTGTTAACTGTAACTGTAATGTGATTATATTGAGGGATTACTTGGGTAACTGTTAATAGTAATTTGTTTTAATTATCAAATAAGTCTGGAAATCTCATCAAATAGTGTTATAAAATATAATGATTAAGATATAGTGATGAGATATTGTGTTATAAAATATGATGCTTAGGTTATTATCAGGCAGAATGACAATAAAAAGTGGTCCAACGACATTCTTGGTTATTGGATATATATATTTATATATTTAGCAGATAAAATGGCACACACTCAATATATTCTATATATATCATTAATCAAGGAAAATTACACACATATATATACAAGAAGAAGTCTCAAGATAGGAATTCTATCTTAGACGTACAATAGTGTGGTTGAGAGATTCTCTCAACCACACACTAAACTAGGAGAAACTATATTCTAGCTAATTCCTATTATATAGGAACAAACTCCTAAAATGGGGAATTACAACCATAAACAAGTAGGAATTAATTATTTCTAACTCCCCCCCTTAATGACTACTTGTCATGATAGTGATTCACAAAGTCTGGCTGTGGTCAAACATAACAAAGAAAATGTCGACGTCCATATAAAAGAGCAACCATCTACCGGAATGCATGAGTACCGACTGCTGCAACCGCTAGTCCTGTAGGATGTCCTTCGTGATATTATGATCTATTTGCATCGTTTATCACCGCATATATGTAAATTTTCAAATCTACCAATTACCGTTACATCAGCGCAGTAACTCCCCTTAAAAAGTAAAAACACATTAATCTCTTCGCTTCTCATTTATCCTAACCTTCCTCCGGACCTTACCTCTCTCGATAGAATCAAAGAACTTTCTCCGATCTGCTTCTCCGCAAATCGTCAAACGAAGATGAGGCTTCTCGCGGACCCCCATGAAGTTGAGTTGGCGTCTTCCTGAATAAAAATCGTGTGCTTCCGCGCCATTCCCGTGATTTGGCGCATTGGCACGAGTATGTACTGAACAGTCGCGCCAATTGTACTTCTCAGCACAACTGTCAGCTAAGAAAGCATGCCAACCCCCTTCTCCTCAGAGATCGATCAATCCTCTAAGACTAAGCCAGGTGTTACTGCAGTCCACCTGCTCGATTGAGCACAAAGCTCTGCTGAGCACACAGCTCTCATGCACACGCGGCCACTCGTGTACATGCGGCCACAAAGGCACTTTTAGCCATGAAGGCAACCAGCCACAAAGGCTCTACAGATGGTTTCTGGATCACCACCAACCATCACTTTACAGTGACAAAAGATGGTTTCAGGCTGACCATAAACCATTACAAAGTGGTTTTAAGATCACCACGAACTTTCAAATGCCTTTACCAGGCTTACATTCCATACTTCAACATTTGGAGTTTCTGGGTACATACAATGACCATTACAACAACTGGACTTGCTTATAACATGCTAGGGAGTCTATTCCAAAAACCACACTAACTCAAATAAACATCTATTTTGCTGTCCACCACAAACGTTGTCACTGCTGCTTTACCTCATCTGTTCATTGTTCACATCTTGGGCATCCTTGTCTGTTCAAATAACTTCTTGGAAATCCACGTTTCACCTGTCATTCGTTAGAGTTGCAAATTCTAACAAAATAACTTTGCCTACATTGAGTTAGCTAGGCTCAATAAGGCTCAATAATATTAAGACATGATTCCAAGCAAACACAACATAAATTCTTCAAATCAAGTTTCTCTATCTTTGCCCATAGATGATTATTTTTCAAGCATACCAATAACCATTCCAACGATACCTGTGAGGGGTCAACTGATAAAGAAACTGAAACATTGGCACTCACAGCCACACGAAGAGAACACAATTTTCCCTTCAAGAACATTAATCCAGGACTCCACGGTCCAATCTTCCATTGCGTTTCAGTATCCACTCCCCTTGGCAACACAATGCCACTTCCCTTACAGTATCAAGGCTAGTTACTGCTCTCAAGCATGTTGCCTCATGCTCGCCACTTTCCATCACAATCTACTCCCCTGATCACACCAGGCACACACAACCGCAATCATCATGCAGCTCCAACCACTACCCTTTGATGTCATTTTCATTGTCATGTCATCATAGTATCTGGTAGTAACTCATTCCTGCAAATAAATTTGTCTATTGTTGGAATGGGCAATTCCAACAAAGACTAACACTCGTGACAGTAGTTGTCCAAACTAAATGTCACAATAAGTAAATTAATTCTTTCAACCAGATGACCACTCTTAAAAAAAAATATGACATCATGCCAAATTTCGACAACAAAATTGAGCATCAGTGCTTGACAATGCTACTATCCCAACATACAAATATAGCATGCTTCAACACCTCAATTAGATACCTCTACCATTGGAACCAATCATCTCATTGTGCTGCCCAGCATCAAGACACTCTCTGCTCTGAGGGTAATTCACATTCAATGTAATAATAACACTGGCTGCTGCAAACTCATCCGCAACGCCATTTGTAGCTCATTCTCATCATGATCAGCAATTAAAACCAACTAAGAAAACAAGAAAACTCTTACAAAATTCTTACTGTCTGCCTCCAAAAACGCATGCACATTCAACAGCTTCAGCACCAACACGCTCCAATAATCTCATCGCTGCAGATAAGGTACCTCCAGTAGCAATTAGATCATCAACAACAAGGGTGCGCAATCGCCAGGTCGTACTGCTCGAACATGCATCTCAATACGATCTGTTCCATACTCCAACGCATACTCCTGGCAACTTTCAAACACACCCACTGCCAAGATATCCCCTTTCCACTCTGTCACGTGGATTTCCGTAGCAGAAACCGTGAACTCTGGCAAAGTGACTTGTGCAGGTTTCTTTAATTCAAGGTTATGCCCGGTCACAGCAGCCAACATATGGTAAAAACCCAACAGCATTTCGTTGCGCCTTATAGATCGATCTTTCATACCGATCCCTTTCAACAGAAGTACAGGCTTCAGATGTACACATCAAGCGATGTTCATTCTTCCAGTAGATATCCAGGAGTTGAAAAATGGCGAAGGGCACGATGCCTATTGCTGGCTGTAGGAGAGAGGAAACAATTGTGACAACGCGCGATTTGAGCATCTTCGGCCATGGAAATGTCAACAGCAAAGAAGCCAGTGCCTCCACCAGCACCACATACATCTGCGCTTCGAAGATTCCAAACCAAGGGCACGGAAATTCCAAACCATAAAAAGACCAAAGCAAACATAGGCCCAAAAGATACAGCACCAGAAGATTTCTCACCCCAGATCAATGCATTCAATATAAAGAAAATGCAGAAAACGACTCCAGGAAACATGAAAGCAGTTTCAAAAAGATATCACTGTAAATGTCTGTGTAAACTGTAGAAGATATAGCTGTGCAGATAACTGCAATAAAAAATGAAATGGAAACTTAGAGCGCTGGAAACCTCCATGGATGGAAACGATATAGATCAAATTTGGCAGATAATGCTGAAATTCCATATTGAAATTTGTGCTGGAAATTCCACGCCCACGTCTTCCAGAATCTGGGCCTCCACGCACTGAGCAGACACACCAGCATTCAGCATAGGATCCTTCTGCGCGCTGATCTGCAGTCTTTTCATACATTTGCCAGAATTTATCATCTGAGTCCAGATCATTCGGACCGTAGCTTTGCCAGAATTTATCATCTGAGTCTAGATCATTCGGACCGTAGCCAACAATTGAAAAATCTCTGGTTGCTAACACGCCAGCACTGCTGGTCACCACTAGGAGGACTGCAAAGGAATCTTCACTCCTCAACATCGATCACGCGAGGCATGAATATGCACATACGCCGCTCCACAACCCACAGGCACCACCTCCGCTCAACCACGAGTCCGCTGCAACACGATGACAGATCCTGTGGTTTCGATGGACAACGATAGCGAGCGAGACTTCGACGTTCATTATTACCAGAACATCCTAGCTGGAAAGGGAGTTCTGCGCGTTGATCAGGAACTCACCACCTCTGCAAAGACCAGAACTTTAGTGAATGCTTATTCTGTGGTCCAGCAGATTTCAAACTTTATCTCTACACACGGCTTCGACCTGAAGCTTCGATAATGATGGACAAACAAAAGACTAAAAAAAAATATCGATATACTCTTATTTCCCTCAGCCCGGGAGGGGCTGAGGCGCAGGCCCTTACGGGCTCTGGCTCTTATACCAAGATAAAATGGCACACACTCAATATATTCTATATATATCATTAATCAAGGAAAATTACACACATATATATACAAGCAGAAGTCTCAAGATAGGAATTCTATCTTAGACGTACAATAGTGTGGTTGAGAGATTCTCTCAACCACACACTAAACTAGGAGAAACTATATTCTAGCTAATTCCTATTATATAGGAACAAACTCCTAAAATGGGGAATTACAACCATAAACAAGTAGGAATTAATTATTTCTAACTTTAGCATGCATTGGTATTCTGAAAAACAGGGGAAGATTGCGAACCAAATTTTCTGCCAGCAGAAATATTTCAAGGTGCTTGGCCACCATCGTGTTTCCAGTTCGCCTATTCTTCCAGGAAGGTTTATGGTTAATAAGTTTAGCATTACTGAGATGATTGTCAAACAATTTCCTGATAAAAAAGTCCACCATCGATTCTGGGAGGACTTGAGGTCCCCATACTTCTGATGCACCCAATGAAAAATTCATATACTCCAAAGAAACCCCAAGCAACTCGATTAACAAGATATTCATCGTTTACCTGTAACATGCCATTTGAAGAACTGCCTAAGAAATGGGTTGAAATCAAATGCTCTGTAAAAATAAAGTACTTTTTACCAAGAAAATGCAATAATAAAAGCCTAGTGCCGCAGAAATTTCAGAGAGCACAACCTTGAACTCTGCGTAACTCTGATCCTCAGCAAAACAAGCTCTTTCCCTTGCTGGCTACAGTTTATGCCTTTCGATTTGTGGGTGAATGGATGAAATGACTATAATTGGATGTAAAAAAAATGTTTGGAAGCAAAGGATTTCTCAACATTGGCTGAAGCACATGCATGCACTGCTAGGTTAAAGTCATTGACAACATCAGTGACTGCGGATGGCATTGAAGATTGTCGTAAGCTTTGTGGTGGTCATGGGTACTTGTGCAGTAGTGGGATTCCAGATCTGTTTGTTGTATATGTTCCTGCGTGCACATATGAAGGAGATAACACAGTTCTGCTTCTACAGGTAGCAATATTCTTGATGAAGACAATCCAACAACTGAGATCAAAGAGTCTTGTGGCCCCTGCAGCATATTTGGGAAAGCAGGAATATCTGTTGGAGAATAACTACACTGTTTCTAAAGCTGAGGATTGGCTGCAACCTTCATTTGTGTTGGAGGCATTTGAAGCGAGTTTAGCAAGGCTTGCTGCAAATTGTGCATTACAAGTGAGCCAAGCATCCAGTCCAGAAGCAGGTTTCAGTGAACTATCTATCGAGCTGGTAAACACAGCAAAATCTCATTGCGAGTTAATAGTTGTTTCAAAATTTATAGAGAAAGTACAAGAAGACATTCCAGGAGAGGGAGTCAAACATCAGCTTGAGTTGTTATGTAATGTACATGCACTATCATTGTTGCACAACCGTCTTGGTGATTTCCTTTCCACTTATTACCTTGATAGCGAACAATCATTGCTGCACAACCGTCTTGGTGATTTCCTTTCCACTGGTTACCTTGACAACGAACAATCATTACTGCACAACCCTCTGCACAACCCTCTTGGATGGTTAGTTCAACCCTCTTGGATGGTTAGTTCTACTTTAATGTATTAGAAGTTAAAAAAAAATCATTAATAAAATAATGAAAATGAAATCAACATTCTTGTTATTATATTCTTGTATTTAATATAATTACTTTAACTTAAAAAAAACTAAGATGTGCTTTTACTATCTAAGTGGAATTCTCCTTAAAAAAAATACTATCAATGTAGCAAAGTCATAATGGAAATTTTGTTTCAAAAATATCTCTTATCCAAAACATAAAACAAATATCATTCCAAAGTTGTAATGTAAATATTGTTCTAAATAACTTTAATCTTGTGAAATATGTTATATAATTTATTGGTAAAATTATTAAAATTATTCGAAACATAAAAACAAATATCATTCCAAGGTTATAATGTAAATATTGTTCTAAATAAATTTAATATTGTGAAATATGTTATATAATTTATTGGTAATATTATTAAAATTAATTTGTTTTCATTTTTAATAATTATATTGAAAATGTTATATAATCTATAAAGAAGATTTATTGTTATAATACCTAACATTATCTCAAAAAATAAAAAAATAATAATACCAAATTCCATATCATTATCACAATGATATTTGAAATTAAAATGGATCCTTTCCCTCTAGTCCTATGTCACCCCACGACCAAAGCAGCAAAAGCCTCTATCTATTTGTTAAGAAAATAAAAAAGAAAGACAACTAAAATTTTGGTGGAGTGTAAGCTAATTGCACTAGAGTTTTGGTCATAGTTTATGATAAATTAGAGAAAGCTAGAAAGCAACGAGAATATTTGATTACATTAACAAATAAAGATGCCAAAAAAAACAATCTCCCATGAAAGATGTATCTCCACTCCCTTGCACCTCTGAATGCAAATGCTAGTATATATTATATATTTGGATCACTAATGAAAAGCAACAACTATCTCTATTCATTTAACAACTATGTCTTGTCTTGACCTCTATTCATTTAATGGTCCCTGATATTAATGGATATAATGATATGACAATAACAATATTATTGGGCTGATAATTTTAGTAACTCATCTAGGTCCGTGGCGTCGAGACAAGACAGAGTACACGGCTGTAAGAGGCCATTTAGCATCTAATGGCGTCCAATCAGGACAAATGTATATGCCGGATTATTGTTAACAAATTTGGTTTGAAATTCATACACGACATACTTTTCTGGGATCACGCCACGGAGCATTCATTTTGATCCAAATACAATTATTTTTACTCATTACTGTGGTGTTTAATATTTATAACACTCAGAAGAAGAGGGTATTTAATATTCTGGAAGATTACGTGTAAGAAACCAACCAAGTTGCTCCCAGTTTAGCGCACCCACAGCTTGCCCTTTGGCTTGCACTCTGCAGACTCAGAGATCTGACAGTCCCAGAACAAGAATTAATGCACAACTACTGATAACAAGAAATTTAGCGAGTAGTTTTTATTCGGAGGCTAACATGGTTGGAATTTCAAACCAAATTTATTAGTTAAATTTAACAGTTTCACGGTGGATAAAATTTGACAATTTTCAGGCCTCCCAACGCATTTTTACAATTTCAACAAAGCTTATGATAATTTTACATTTTTTTAAACTATATTTAACCAGCAAATCACCCCCATAACTTACAATTTGGCCATAAAATTCCATACTGGCAGCCACTCAATGAAAACTCACAAGGACCAAACTCACAATTTTGGTCCTTGTTTTTGTTTTAATCCCCGCAGATCTGGAACACAACAGTGTCAATTTTCTACCCGAGTCACCTTTTTAATGTTGCAATGAAGAAGTGGCCCGAAGAGAATCTCCTAAATAACTTTTCCAATGATGTAAGTCCTGCTTATGTCAATGCCACAGTTTATCTTAGAGTAAAGCAGGAGACATTTTACATCATGTCGAAATATGAACCGTAATTTCTCATCCACAGAGTGGCAGAACTTTCAATGTTCAGACAAATTAATATATCATCAGCCAAATTTGTTTGGTACCCAAAAATAAACTGAACTGGCAGTATCAAACATCTGAATTGGAAATCTTGAAAACAATGATACGTTCCTGACCTCTTTTATCACAAACTATGGACCAGTGTCCTCCATTTGCCTCCATCCCCACAATTATTTTCATGTTCTATCACTTTACCTCGTCCTTCTTTGGCCATGCGCGCTGGTATGGTCAGCCACCTGCAAAACTAGCAATATCTGACTTGAACGCTCTGCAGTAATCTCTGTTATATCAGGCCCTGACTGTACTGCTACAAGCTTTATGGTGCAGATTTGATATATTCAACTGACCATCAAATTCTAAATGCCAAAATCCCTGCCAAATATAGTGCCAGTCAGACCCACTACCACTACGCTGCTTTTCTTGTCGCATCCTGAAAATAGTGTGCAACAGGAAATAAAAGTTTTGAGATATGATCACCTTTGAGGGTCATACACACACATCTATATATATATATATATATATATATATATAAAATCAGTAACTTAGCTTCATTGAGGGGATTGTGAAGAGAGGCGAGCTCAGAGCGAGGTTAACTTATCTGAGAACCTGTAGCGATAAACTCTCAGAGTCATGCAAATTTGCAATTATACAGAATATTCTCTCTTAGGAGTAATTTTCATGATAGGGAGCTTGAAGAGAGGAGAGGTTAGAGCAAGGTTAACTCATTTGCAAACTATTTAGTATGACAGTTCAGTCGGTAGTTGTTGGTAATGTAAATAAGGGTGTAAATTAAAAAATATTACTAATATATACAAATTATAAATTAATTAAATTATAATTTTATTTTAAATTGTTATTATTAATTATATTTTTTTTTGATAAATAAGTAATAGGATTTTTAATAATAAATATTTATTTTATTTTATAATAAATATTTTTAGTACGTGAATAAGTTTTTTTTTTAAGACTATCATGATTTACTCAAAACTATAATATGACATTTTTATATGATATTTTTTAATTAGTTAATTGAATTAAAATGATAGAAATAACAATTATTATTTTGAAATAAATTTCAACCTGTGATATGTGATTACTATTAATATAGATCTATTTTCATCAATTGAATATTTTAATACGAAAATCACACTATTTTGAGCTTAAAACCTGAAAAAGACTTTGCACATAAAGAAATTTAATAACATACATATATTATTTTTCATTTTTTTATAAATGGATACAACCTCTTGCATATTTGAATACATAAATAGATACAACTTTTTGAAAATTCCCTTGGACATTAAGATTGTGTAGACTGCACTACTAACTTTCAAATCTTTATTAAATCTCAAATAAAATTGACAAAAAAATATACCAAAAATAAAATAAAATGTGAAATAATATGACTCATTAAAGTGTTTTAAAATGATATAACCATAATAATTTATTGCTTTTAGTTTCTCTCTTATATTTTATATTTTATAAAAGTATTTTATATGGACTACATCCAAATATTTTAAATATAGTTATAGAAATATTTTGTTTATGAACTACAATTTTTATATTAAAATGTTTATTTGGTTAGTAATATATTTCTATATTTGATTTATGTTTTATATTGGATATTTTTATTATTAACAATATTTTTAAATGCCATATATCTATTTTATATTAACAAATGAACAAATTTCACATATCTCTTATTAAAAAGTATATATATATATAGTCTTAATGAAAAGTGATGATGATGATGATGGTGATGATGGTGATGATGATGATGATGCTGGTGGTGGTGGTGGTGGTGGTTAACGTCTAGTGAGACCAATCTTTGGTCTATAGAACCTAAAGAAAATAGTTTTTTTTTTTTTGGTTGTAAATTTCGTAGTACCTGTCTATTTTCTATTTTGTAAAGAGCAAGTTGCTATACAAATAATGCAATGTTTGGTAGCCTCAACCTCCCCTAAGGAAACCAGGTCTGTTGGCCACCTCAAAGAATTATAAGCCAACCAAAATTGGTATTGTTTTTTCCTTCTGTTAACAGCTAATAATCCTTTACCATGTCCATAGAAACTACATATAAAACATAGAGTAAACTTAATATCCTCAAAACACCTACAAAAAATAACTTGAAAAGAAGTTAACCATTCTTTTGCAGTTGACCTTGGCATCTCAGCTTGCTGCAGGTTCAGTAGTTGCTACTCCATCCTTGCTAATCTAGCATTAACTTGTAACTGTGCCTTTGTCATTTCCCTCATGTCCTGTTTCATCTACTGGAGCTCAAACAACAGGGAAGAATTGAGTTGTTTTGCTTGCATACTTAAGAGTGCTTTTGCTAGCACACATTTGATTTTCCAATAAGTTTTTACAGATTGCTGAAATAGAGAAACTCTCCCTCTTGTATTTCTTAGGTCAGAAAGAAAACATATTCCTTCCTACTTATTCTGAATTTCATCCTCTTCATCATTAGTATCCCTTTCCCATCCATGTATTGTTTTCCGAATATCTATCGGAATTCTGGTTTCACAGCTTTTTGCTAGACTTTCAAGGGTATGTTGATTTGTTTTCCTTCCTCTTTTGCTTGTCTCGGTAGCCTGGTTTGAATGTATTTTCCTTCCCTTTCCTTTTGTCATTGTGACCTAAATATCCCTGTATCTCCTTTGGACTGAAAAAAACCCTGTATATCGAACAATAGCCAATAGGTAAAACTTAGAATCTTTATGCAATTTCGAGTGGTAAACCAGAATGTTGGGCTATGGATTACAATTATCATTTGTCATGTTAACAACAGGCCAAACCATCCCTTCTTGAAGCCTTCGTAATTTGTTAGATAGAGCAGTAATGCAAGGACTAGACCCATTCACAGACAAACACTTGGCAAGTTGAGACAGAACATAATTTCTCAGACAGTTAATATTGCAATGGAATAAGACTGATTTGGAATTCTTGCAGTTAAGGAAATGATCAGGACTAGACCTAGTCACTGACAGACACTTGAAAAGTTGAAACCGAACAGAATTGCTCTAACAATTAATTTTGCAATGGAATAAAACAGAGTTGGAATTCTTGTCGTTAAGGAAATGGCCATGTAAATGAAAGTACATAAGAGACTTCTCAACAACTATTATACTGACACATGACTTATTTGGTTTTGCAATGTTGCAAAGGCAAAAACGAAAGCTGGAAATTGACGAAAAGCCCCAGTCATGATTACTATCATAAAGAGGTGAATTAATAGAGGTCATTACCGACAATATTTTCAAAATGCAACAGAGAGAATAACGAAACTCTATGTTACAACCGATACAGAGAACGAGCCCACAACAAACAGATTCAATATTACTAACCATACATAAATTTATAGTCAGAGTGTAAGCAAGATTATTGTAAGCAGAATGAGGTATAGAATATGTCTTTAGATGTAACCCAGAACGATAACTAAAGGTGCATTCACAGGGAAAAGGGTAAAATTGAAACCCCATACAGAAATTCAGTTGAGAATTGGGACTGCGAAAATAGGGGAGGAAATTAAAATGAATCCCCTCTATCATCACATACAGGCCTAAAAAACCAAGGAAAGAACTTGAAAATTCTGACTGATCTACATGGCCTGATAAAATTACAGAAGACATTGGCTTGAGTCATAGAGGCAAAACAAAAATGGAAGCCATAATGGTTGAAACCAGAACATACCCTGTCAAAAAACGCAACCTGTCCTTCCCTGTCAGCTCCCTTGGCGCTTTGCAATGGTTTTCTCTAGTTCACAGAGGAATGAACTCTCGATAATGACAGTAGAATGATATAACATTCCTACCTTGCGGCCGAGACGCTGCCAGGATGTCTTGACAATTAATGGTATGATGTAAGTGCATTGAGATGATAAGTATGCAGCGTGTGAGAAGAGCCACACCCCTTGCCATTAAGATGGTATAATTATCCGCTGACATGCCTCCCACTTGGCAGTGTCATGCTGTCATTCCCCCACCTCGATCAGGGATAAAGAAAAGAGTTATTTAGTTTGATTTTAAGATTTTATTCCTATGCTCAAAAATCTTGGAGAGAAGCCTCCTCACTATAATTTTGACATCTTAAAAGGCTAGGAAAGTCTGTATTACAACAAAGATTATTAAATTAATCTCTAATGTGGCTGTACGCTGGGCACTCTTTCTATGTAAAATTTAAATTGAAATATATATATATATATATATATATATATATATATATATATATATATATGCAAACTATCTATTTATGTTAGCAATTATTATTATTATTATTAAAAGTTGATATAAAATTATGTCATATTTTATTTATAGATCTAAGAGTTAAAGCCAAATATTTGTAGCTTATCTTCTTTACACTACGCTGTAATATTTAAAATAAATCTAGCAAGTAAAATTATTGATGTTTTATAATGATTTTAATTAAAATAAATCAAATGTCTATATTCATTTATGTTTTTATTATAACAAACATTGTTTTTGTGAGTATATTTTATTTTAATTTTATTACAGACACATATCAACTTGACTATGAACATTGAAAGAATTACACATCTCCCTCATTGTGGGATGTAGAATGGGCCTCTCGATGCAATCATGATTATATAAAGTTTTTCCCTCGAAAAATAAAAATAAATGTGAAATAAAACAAAAAAGGAAAAATAAATTATTTCAAAATAAGAAAATAAATTAGGGGATAGTAGTTTAAGGAATAGGAAATGAATCATCTACTAATTGTCCTTCCCATTACCCCTACCCTTTCTCTTGCCTCACTCTTGAAGTGTCTTTTTGGCCAAGGAGATGAATATGCACAAAAAAATATAAATGACATCTATTGTCAAAATACAAGTTGAACAAACTTTTGAAGGTTTTCTACCTATCTTAATCATAGATCTAGCAAGTGCTCAGAAGAATCAACTCTCTTGAGGTATAAGCATATTTTCAAGTGAAAAAGTTGAAAAAATATTTGAACCTTGAAATTTTTTTTACCTTTGGACACACTGCTATATGTGTGATTATGATTGGTCTATATTGATGTTATATACACACTTAAAAAATAGCCAAAATATAAAATAGTGAAATGACTTTAAATGTTTTAAGCATAATATATATATATATATATATGTTATTCACTTATTTATAAAATTATATTTATATATAAAAACATATATAACATTTTAGCCAACGTTTCTGCTTAAGTTTCCATATATAGAAGGAGACATTTTATAATCTATTATGACAAAAATATCCTAATAGGTTATATAATGTTTGTAATAAGTTACCTAATGCTAAATTAGGTCGACAGAATCAAAATATTTAAATAAATTTTGAAATATAAATTTTGTAATTAATTTAATATTTTATTTATAATTAATGTTTAAATGTAATTTTTTTAATTAATTTAAAATTGTATTAATAATTTATAATTTTTATAGTTTTAATATTTAAATTTTGTATATATAACAATTTTAATATGTTAGAGAAAAAATATTTTTTATATACTGATAATAGTAATATTTTTTGTTTGTATCGAGAGGAATGGCTAATACGGGATTGTAATTGGTATGACATGGGATTGTAATCTTAGAGTAACCCATGATTGATTCTGACGGTTACTACTATAATTTTGGACTTTTCATTTGTTTTCTTTTCCATAGACTCAGTTACATTTAGGGAATTCAACTTTTGATTTTTTTGTTATAAGATTTTATTTTCACAGAGTTACACCTTGAAGACACATAGAAGAAGATTTCATTCTCTAACCCAATATGGTAGATATGTTATAATGTAATGTGATAAAGAATAAAAATTAAATTAAATTAAAAATTTTAAATAAATAATAATTATAATTATCAATTAAACATTTTGAGTCTCTAAAATTACATAGAACTAAAACAAAATAAAAGAAAATTAATAATTATAATTATAATTAAAAATTAAACTACCATAAATTTATTTTAACAAGTGATCTACAAAGGCCAAAAAGATCAATTTGTTTTGGGTGCAAATCACTTTTAAAGTGAAAAGAGATTAATCCCTTTTATCTCTTGATAAATCAGAAGTTAAAATAAATCTAAACTATTATTTTTATGTGATTTTTCTATTATTATTATTATAAATAAAAGTTATCACATACACCTCAATACTTTTAATGTGATTAGATATTTTATATTTTATGATAAACTTTTAATATGATCAGATATTTTATATTTTATGATAAAATGTAACTAAACATTAGACTATTCTCCATTAAACTTTAGCTTTAAAATAGTATTCATAATCTTATTTTTTCAATAAAATTATGGGTAGTTATTTTAAACTTATTTTAATTTCATATATATGTTTCAAAATTTTGTTAAAAAATATATATATCTTTTATAACTTAATTGTATTATAAAAATACAATTAACATAAATTTTAAATATTTGATTTTATATTTTGTTATAATTAATGTTTATTTTAGAATTGATTAAGGTTTTAAGGTTCGTTGGAGATTATTGAGATATTTTCTCAACTTTTATCTTTAATTTTAGAATAAGTTGAACGTGAAAACACATATGTAAGTGTTGATTTGGATTTGTTGATGGGATAATAATTAAAAATAGTTTTTTTGTGTGTGCAAATAATATCGTTTTTAGTATTAGAGTTGGTGGATAGATATGGGTGTAACTCCTTGTTGATGCTTCAAAAATCGTTACACAACATCGGGGATAACCACCAGATCGGGGACTTGAAAACTGTCCCTTTTCTGTTTGGAATAGTCGATCCGACTAGGTATGATGGAACCAATTTCCCAATAAATATAATTGGATGGATGTGTGGTGTTTATAACTAACTATGACTTCCATGAATGGGAGTGACAACAAGCTAAACACGTATATATACCTACTTCTATCCCAGGATTATATTTATGTATTTTTATATGTGATCTTGAAATATGATCTTAAGTGTATGAGAATGAAGATGATCAAGCACTTATAGAAATGAATTTTTTTTTAAGATAATTAATTTGATTAAATAGTTAATCAAATTAATTAATTAAGTAAGCTTATATCACATCAAATAACTGTATGTCTTTTATATGTAGTGAAATATGACAATCTATGCATGTTCAATAGTGAATTAATGCTAGACTATATTAAAAAGATACATATATAAAAAAAAGTAAAACTAAATTTAACTATCAATCACATAAAATAGAAAAAAAATTATAAAGATAAAAGTAGCATGTGTATCTTAACTCTGCTCATGGAAAAATAGTCCTTGGTCCAGTCTTTCTATTAAGATAACTTCAAGAGTACAAAAGTGCAAATTCTCAAAAGCCTTCTTTACAAAATTTTAGGACCATTTCTTAATAGACATTGAAGGGTTTATAAAGAAAAATAAATTATAAAAATAGAAAATATATAAAGTACTAAGTAGGTTTAAACAACTCTCCTTAAAATAAGTTAAATAAGACAAAAAAAAGTTTGTTGGGTGACTTGCTTCAACGATGTGGTGTTGTCCTGTTGCCATTCGTTTCTTGAGCTGAAGGATATTTAACACGGGGTGAAATTTAGGAGGTTGACCTAACCCGATGCACAATTGTCTTGTGTAGACCGCATATGATAATGGAGGTGTCATGTGAGACGCGGTGTCTGTGCGGCAACGCAACATTAGCCACTGAATGTGTGGCTTGACTAAGTACTGCCAATACTTCTCCCAATCGAGCTTTGCCAATTTTTTTGATATTTTCCTCCTTTTCTTTTAACATCTCGTGCCACTATTTCATTAAATATTTCATAACAAGGAGGGAACCAAGTGGGCATTTATCAATTAGATTAGCAATAAGGAGATTCTTGCTGATTGTTTCAACAATATTATTGGCAACATCTCTTACCCTGAATATCACCCTCTCTTCCTGTTTTAGTTGTATATCCCAATCAGTAAACATAATTTCCTTCTTGGAATCCTCAATCCTGGGAAGATTTTCCTTTCTTCCTTCTGCAATGTTCTACCATGTGATATATTGAGAAATTTTCTAATCAATGTCATTAAAGCTGATTCTTAGGTTGGCTACTCGATTCATCATTGAATCACTTTTCTCGCATAAATTATTGATGTTTGTCAATCTTTGACAAAATACCACTTGTTAAGCCAACAAGGTGTTGAGTTCCAGGGCTTCTTTCATGAAATCATCTACCTTTGGATTATCTTTTAGTTGTTCCACTATAAACTGTAGCTGTTGAATTTGAGCATCTTTGACACCAATGTCAGATTGATGATGTAGCTTTAATTGATCCAATCTTTGCCGGAGTTGTGACATTTGTGCTTGCAATTGATGGTCAATGTTTTGTTTCTCTGTCTTCCAGATGCGGATGCTCGTTATGGTTGGTGGGATGTCAGTCCCTTGGCGACTCCCAATGGAGCTTGCGTGGGGTGGCATTATGGCCCTCTGCACCTCCATTATCATGGCATTTATTTCGCCAGCTTGCATGGCATTAACTTCACTTTCCCGGCTTTTTCACCACCTAGCTCCGCTTGACTGGTTTGCGATGGCGTTTGTTTTTGGTAGCTCGGCTTTCTCCTGTGTCGATTGCAGCTCTCTGCCTCCTCTGTGTGGAGCCTACCCTACTGCTTGTGCTGAGCCAAGCGCTAGCACTTAAATAGGGCGTCGTTGCACGCTTCTTGGCTGTCTGGAGACACTATCGGGCCACCACTTCACCCAGAGTGCTTTATGTTGTTCGAATTCTTATTTTTATACTCAGACTGCCAATTCTTGTTGGTCACCTTCGCTTTCTGCATGCTCTCCTTATCTCAGGCATTATCAGCTCACCTTTGTGTCCATGCCGTGGCTTCGTCACAGGATGCGATGTCGTCGTGGCACAAGCAGGGGTCGAGTGACCTACTCTCAGCCTACTACCAGCTTTGACTCCGATTCCTCCTCAGAGGATGTTGCGTGGGGTCATTATCCAGAAACCCGTAGTTTGAGGGGCCGCACCCGCCAAATTGGGAATGTTCAGTTTGCCCAACCCACCCCACCTCCCTCTGTTGACCCTTCCAGGCCTGTCGTCTGCCCTGCCTCCCGTGCATCTACCAGTCTTCCCCTTCACCAGTCCTCCCAGAGAGAGAAATTCCGCTTCGAATGCTCTCTCGACAGACCCGTCATTACCGCTTTTGTCACTGTAACCCTCAGAGAAGAGTCGGTTAGCCACATTCCCTCCCCTGTGCCCTGCCCTCATCCCACCCTGGTTAAGAATGAAGCTCTGAATCCAGAGGCACCCGTTGGAATTGTGCATTCTGACCAGGGCAAGGAACACATGCAGGTGGACCTCGTCAACAAGGATAGCGCGCCCAATGAAGATAACGAAGACAGAAGGGACGAGTACTGGTGCAGAATTGTGGAGGAGCCGCCATCCCCAGCTCATGATCAGTGACTCTTGCAACCCCCGGCTTACTTTGGTACTGTTGCTCAATCATCATGGGAAAATTTTTGTTTTTCTGTATTCCTCTACAGCTGAAAAAGTTGAATGTTATTTTAGTATGTTTATTTCTGACATGTTGAATTGCATGGACAATGGGCCAGTTTCCCTTCCAAGGGCGACTAATCTTTTTCCTAAAGAACTAGTTTCCCACACAGGGCAGTTCAGATTTTTTGTAAAGCATGGATATCAAGCCCAATGTTTAGGCTCACACAGCTGAAGTTGAGGCAGTTTTGTACCAGTATGTTATATAAATAGAATTAGTATTATTCATAAAAAAAAAAAATGTTTTGTTTCTCTGTCAGCATCTCTTGTTCTAATTGAAGGATTATTTCATCCTTTTATTTAACTAGTTGTTGGACCTTTGTAGCTTTATCAATTGTAGCATATGCATAAGCACCCGTGAACTGTGTCAACCTTGTCAGATCCTAAGATGGATATGCTTATGGATCCTTCCATACTACTTCCATGTGTATATCACCGGGGAATAAAGTTTGTGTTTGCTCAATTCTCTTCCTTTTTATTTTCTTGCTCATTACAACCTTATGTTTAGGACTGTAAAATATGTCTAAAGGATTAATTTATTCTATCTTTAAAAAAATTTCCAATGTCAGGTAAGTCGGGATAAATTCAACTCCTTCCGTGTTGACAACTTTGTCAGTGGACCCAACAGTGAATGGGTTTTGAAATTTTTTTTGAGATGTTTTGACTATCTCTTGAGGATCAATGATTATCAACTCTTGTTCTCATTTAAGCTCCTGGCTAAATTGATCCCATAATTTATCTAAGTCATTGCTGACTACTGGCTTACAAGTCTATTCTTGAGTTGATTTAACTTCCATTATTCCCGATAGGAGTTTAGTATCCTTGGGAGGTTGTTCTTTATACTCTTTATGTACAATAGGTTGGGACACCTTTAAGATGTCGAGAGGAATGCTCTCCAACCTTTTGATCCTATATTCTTTGAACTGGGAAAGTTGTTCAGGGCTGAGACAAATTTCTGGTAATCTTTCAACTGGTAAATAGTTCTCATCAGTTTCAAAAAAATCATCATAATGATCATTTTCAAGAATGAATTTCTTGATATTTACCTGAGTTGTAACCATTTGGACAATTTTGTAAAAGTTTTGTTATTGGATTCTCATTTGAGAGAGTGAAATTATTGATATGCTGCTGGTATGATGTTGGATGTGATGAGGCTAGGATGAAGCTGGAGTTGGTGGCAACAAATCGATCATTGGTTGTAACCTCCCCCTTCTACTCTTTAATAAATTTTTCTATTCATTTTCCCATGTATATGTCTCTCTTTCTTGTGCAATGGATTCTTGAATGATATATATATATATATATATATATATATATATATATATATATATATATATATATATATATATATATATATATATATATATATATATATATATATATATATATATATATATATATATATATATATATATATAAAAAGCGATTTGATTGAGTAAGGTAGGTAGATATCTTTATATTGCAATTTGTTTGTTGTTCTCTATTTGTGTTTGTAGGAATCAACCTGCCGATCTGAGTTGGATTGAGAAAAACAACAACGACGACAGAAGGAGAAGGAGGAGCGCTTGAATCACAAGTAGGTTCTTTCACCATTATGTATATCTACTTATTTTAGAGAAAGTGATAGTAATTCTTTCCTCTGTTGTTCTAAGTGACTAGCACCACACATAGGAAATTTGGTTTATCCGTAGATCACAATTCCACATAACAAATTGGCGACTCCACTAGGGATTATCCTCTCATTCTTAGTGTTTTTGCCTCTGCTTATCCTCATCAGTAGCATCTGATTTTAGTTATTAGACATTTGAATCAAATAATTGCATTAAAAGTGTGTTTTGTAGCTTTTTTTTCAATCCCTGTTGCGCCCAACGCATTGTTGGTCAAGACACGGTGCATTGCAATGCACTATATCCCACTCAAGGGTGCTCTGCAACACAAATGTCTCCCCTTAGAGACTGTGTTGGCCCCTCAACCAACCAAATTCCATCTAAATTTTTTATTTCTATCATTCTCAGCGATTTTTTTTGTTGTATTCTCAGATGCCTAATACCTCTTAGAGACCAATAAACTTTCCTGATTCTTCCTCCTTTGAAAAGTGATTTTTTTCAATGTCTCTTTAGTGTTTTTCTTTATCATTGGAAAATCAAATTAAAAATATTTTATTTCTGCATTAGATAAATCTATTTTTGTAAATGAAATTGTTGTTTCATTCCTCGTTTCCTGAAGGAAAAAATTGTGGTTCCATTCTTCATTTTTTCCTAAAAGAGAAATTGTTGTTAAATTCCTCGTTTCTCAAAGAAGAAAACACTTGTTTTATTGATTGATGCATATAGTTTCCTTGCATTGACATTAAGGGAGCTGAAAAGAAAAACATGCATGTGCATATATTGAATTGTGTGTGTTGCATAGGAACAAGTTAGGAAAGCTGCATTTTAGTTTGTGCTCTTTGTTGTTTTCTCTAAAACTAATTGCTCTTTCCCTTAGTAGCTAGGATTTTCATTGAAAAAGACAAATTTAAAAGTTTGCTTATCATTTAGTTTGAATTTTTAGGAATTTCCATCATATCACACGGTGAACCTCAAATTAAAATTTCTAAACAAGATCAACATAAAATTTACATCAATTTACCTAAGAAAGCATTGGAACATTAATCAAACAATTAGAAGGTCTAGGCTAGAGACTTGTTCCAGCATCGTTAAGCATAGCAGTTGTCTCTAAATTTTCTGTGATACATTCCGAGTGTGATACCTCACTCCAAGCATGCAAGTATATTGGAGCTCGTCCACATACCTTTGGGTATATAGGGCGGCGTTCTAGTACGAAAAGTATAAGGGGGTGCTCTCACTATGCGGTTTCGCATTAGACATCGCTAATACGAACTTGGGCCTCCACGTACCTTCGGGTATATTTGGGAGGAAAATTTTAGGTTTCTATCCATCCATAGTGAACCGTGTTGGCTACCTTCTAACTTGCGATACACCGAACACAACATTCAAGGAGATTTTCTTCCTGTACTTCTTGGTTCACCAGGAGGTATTCTACAGTTCACAATTACTTGGTAAATCTTTTGCCTAGAATTACCCTTATATTTTTTTTTAATTTTTTTGGTCATAAAATAAATCAATCACCATGGAAAAAAACATCCCTTTCCCCGTTATTCGCGTAGAATAGCACTTAAACCACCTTTTCCACTAGAAGCCATTTCTATTCAATGAAGGTGTCATCGTTCTAGCGAAACTAGTACTATCAGTACCTCTAGTGTGACATCATACCCACATATACCAGATTCGTCTCAAGTTGTTTATACAAATCCTATTTCATCTACTGTTGTCGAGATGGAGTCCTCACAACTACCTATGGTCACAATCCATTCAATCAGTGATACCATACCTTCCGAACCCGACGTTTTTCAACTGGAAGTTGATCCAGATCCTGTCATTCTTTTACTAGAACATCTGAATCCTGAAGTCGAAAAACCAGAATTTGTTCCTGTATCGGTTGTCACACAATCTATTGTAGCCATTGAGTCTTCCAGATCGCAAAGTTAACCTCCTAAAATATACTTCAAGCCTCACAGCGAAATCCTTCCACCTGGTTTGATTTCGATTGAAGAAATTCTAGAAGACGAAACGCCTTCGACTCCAACCCATTTTGGATCAAAGCTTTATCTTTACAATAATTTTACACTGCTTGCTTTGATCCTGTGTTTATTTGATTTCCCGTCGATCCAGTAGGGTATACATTGGGTCGTATAACCATGCCTGAGCCAACATCTTCAGCTGTACCATCTATTCCAGTTGTGACAACACCTGCTCTTGCTACCCTGTTGATGTTCACAACTTCACCAGAGTCACATCTATATGGTGGCCCTTCCATCCCACCTGGTTACCAATATTTATCTGGAACCTTCTCTGGTGCATCCTAAAACCCATGGATTCCACAAATGTCATCATCTGGTATTCTATTTGGTACATCTCTAATGAGTACTCAATGACTTGATCCTTTATATACATCATCAGGGAAATATCAAGCTTGTCCATCTAGGTATATTCCATCCTGTACAATTTCAACTGGACTCCCAACATTTGGGGAACAATATTTTCCATCTTATTATACTCCTCAAGCTGGGGGGAACCTATGGTCACCCATTTTTACAGTACTCCATCATTATTTGGTCATCCTAATGTCAAAATGATTGTTTTTAAGTGGGAGCCCACTCTACCCATCCAACCACAAACGGTTGTACAATCATATCAATCGGTTCAACCTGTCGCACCCACATTAAATCCACTTGTTAATACATCATTACCTCTGTTACAGGCTCAAAATTGTTTACCTCAACCATCTCAGGCAATTCCTCCCACTCAATACCCTCAAGTATTGGGCCCTCGGACTCCAACTCCTTCGGCTGGTTTACAACAACCACATGTATCCAGAATTATTTATTCACAAATTGAATTACCATATTATGGGATGTCACAGTCACAACTGGCTCATACCTATTCACAAATGAATCCAATCTATTCTATTCTATGTTATAATCTTGGTGGACAGACCCCTTAGCAACCACAAGCAAAAATGCAACAAACTTCATTTCAACAATTATCGTACCTAGATTTTGGTCAATAGAATCCTCAAGAGTTTTCTTATCAAAACAACCCCTATCTGGGTTACCAGCAATAGATTCATTATGCTAGTGCTCAAAGGCCTGTTGCCCAAGCAATTCCATCATACCTTGGCTATGCTCAACCCGACTTAAATAGATAGTTTCTCTTTGTTTCAACTTTAGAGTTACCAGATTTAAACTGGCTTACCAATGATCCAATCAATTATGCTCCTTGGTGGCCGATGATACCTCATAAATTACCCTCAGATATTCCTAAGTTCAATGGAAACCCTAGGGAAGACCCGTCAATGCATGTTATGACTTATAATTTTTGGTGTTCATCACACTCCCTGAATGATGACTCTGTTCGACTATGTCTCTTCTAGTGTATGCTCACTAGTCCGACCGTGAAAAGGTACATTGAGTTACCAAGAGCTTCATTTGATAATTTCAATGCCCTAGCTACTGTCTTTTTGACCCACTTCCAGTTACCCATATGATATGAAACTGGAACAGAACTCTTGAGTAATTTTAAATAGATTAATTCTAGTCACATTTCTGATCATATTCATGAGTGGTGTCGTCGTCATAGAATGGTCAAGACATTTGTTCCTAATTAGCTCCTTGTTGAGTGGTTCATTAAGTCCCTGTTACCATCTATAACTGAGGATTTCGCTAAGGGTGGTGTCGTCACTGAAGAGTAGGTCATTTCTCATGCCAAATAATTAGACTTGATTTATACTCAGTCTGGCATGCTCTATGAGAAAATTACCAACACACCGTGATCTAATTTTATTGTTCCTCCTCCATCTAAGGACTCTCATGCCAATGAAGGTATGGTTGGTACTGCAAGCACACATCACTCTACTGAATCTGATCCTGCACCTTCATTCAAAATTCATGACGTGTCATCTGACAAAGGAAAAAGTTACAAGCAACCCATAAGTAAGAAAAAGGGGAAATTAAAGAAAAAGAAAACCTCTGCCTCGCAGGAAAGATCATCTGATCAACAAACTATAAATAAGAAACCTCGTTACCCTTGCATAATATGTAATAAGGAGCACTTTGTTCGAGACTTTCCTAAGCATGCTGAAGTCTCAAAATTGATTAAGACCTCGCATGCATATGTTGTGTTAACAAATCCATTTCCAAATCCAGACACAAATTTGGTTGCTACGGATCCAACTTCCAGTTCCCTAGTGCTTATGTTATCTGTAACAAAGCCATCAACTGATGTTTTGGTGTCAACGCATAATAAATATTACGGTAGTGAGGCTATTGATCAACCTACTACCTTGACCATGAATCTGTCTACAGAATCAATACCACCAACTACTATTCCTGAATTGACAATAAAGCCACCAAAGGGTGTCATTCATAAATCGACATTAAATCCTCGAGCCCGAGCTGCTCAAAATTATAACATAGTTGAAGATTTAGCTCAATCCCCTTCAACTATGTCGACGCTTGAGGTACTTCAAAATTGTCCCTCCCAGAAACAGGATTTGTTGTTGGCAATTGTTGGAATCGATCCACCAGATTCCAATCTTGTAGTCTTTAATCATACGGGCTATGTGCCGCAATTACCAGCAGAATTGGAATTCTCCATCCGAGTAAATGTTCTCAATCACCTCGTTCATCATACTATTATTGATGAGGGAGAATCTACGTGCATTAGGTCTCTAAACTGCTAGAAGCATTTTGTTAGTTCGCACACCCCAAATAGCACTTTAGAACATTCGTGTAGGATTCTTAAAGGATTCTTCCCTCATGGTAACCTTTGGATTACGACTACCTCTGACGTTGGCAAAAATCGCAAACATAGAGACCTATTACTTGATATATTCCACTCCATATGGCTTAAGGAAGATTACGGGTGATTCTGAAGTTGTTACGTTGGATGAGTTTTCGCTGTTCAGCCCATTTGAGCTGGTATAACAATCAATTTACATGGCTTGTGTGACAAATCTGAAATCATCGTCCTCGGTCGTTTGGGTTGATCGTTCATTAGATTTTTGTACTCCATCTTATCCTTTTTCATCTACTTTTTTGACAAATGAGAATATTTTCAAATCCATGATGCCAGAAGGAGAACCATGGGAATATCATAATCATCTCTCCCATCTTTAGGATTATGAAGAATATAATCTTATTGAACTATATTACCCATCGATCAAAACTTTCTTTTCCAATTCTTTTCCCATTAATGCAATCGAATCCGAGTGAAAATTATCAAATATTGAAGAAACCATTTCTATCAATATGTTGATCAAACCTGGCATTGTATAAAACATTTATGTCAGTGTGTCTTGTTCCCCATCAGAACTTGAAACATATCGCTCTCTCTTTCATGAATTCTATGATGTATTTTCTTGGTCTTATGAGGAAATTCTAGGCTTAGATACTAGTATTGTTAAGCACACTATTAACATGTACCCTGATGTCAAACCTGTATGTCAATTCCTTCGTCCTATTCATCCGAAGAAGGCCATTTCCATTAAAGCAAAATTTGAAAATTTTTTGTGTGTTGTTTTCATTTACCCTGTTCCGCTAACAGATTGGGTTTCCAAAAATTTTCCTGTTATGAAGAAACAAGGGACAATAAGAGTGCGTGTCTATTACCAGGATGTCAATATTGATTGTCCAAAAGACTACTATCCTACTCCCTTTATCGACCAGATTATTGACGATTGTGCTAGATGTGAACTATTTTCATTCATGGATGGATTTTATGGCTACAATCAAATCAAGATCAGCCTAGACGACAAATATAAGACAAAATTCATCTGTCCCTAGGACACAATCACTTATCAGAAACTCCCTTTTGGTTTAAAGAATTTTGGGGCAACATTTTAGAGAGAAATGGATTATGCTTTCAATGAAATCAAGCACATTTTTCAACCTTATCTAAACGATTTATCCGCAGATTCACGAAACTGAAGTGATCACCCAATGCATTTGAGAGCTATATTTCTATGCTGCCAACACTACAAAACACGCCTCAATCCACATAAATTTGTGTTTTATGTTGGTTCCGATTGTTTTCTAGGATTTTTCATCTCAAAAGAAGGAAATCAAATCGACCCCCTAAAGGTTCAGGCCATTCTTGATTTGGCTGCGACATCAAATTTTCTTTAGCTACAAAAACTTCAGGGAAAGGCTAAATTCCTAAGGAGGTTCATACCCAACTACACTGAAATGGATAAAGGATTTACTCGTCTCTTGAGAAAGGGGATTCCCTTCCATTGGGATAAGGTTGCGCAAGCATCTTTTGATGTTGTCAAGGATACACTTGTCCAGGTGCCATTAATGTATCCCCCCAATTATCATAGTGATTATTTATTATATATCACCATGGCTAATATGACCATTGCTATGGTATTGATCCAAGAAGAAGATGGGATAGAACATCCGATATATTATTTGAGTCATAATATCAATGATACGAAACTGAAGTATTCATACATCGAAAAGCTCACCTTCACGACCATTCAAGCTCTCCAAATATTTCGCCACTATATCCTATTCTGAAAAACCATTGTCATTTTGGATTGCAACTCCATGACTCACATTTTATCACGTCAATTTCTGGGGGGCAAGTATTCAAAATGGATTGTCATTTTGGAGGAGTTTGATTTGGAATTCATCAAATCCAATTCAAAGAAGTATTTAGTTTTGGCTAATATTCTATGTGACCTTCCCTCTGATAGTACTGCTACTACATCGGAACCATCTATTCCTAATGAGTCTCATATTCTGATTGGATCATCTGATCCTTGGTTTGGGGATTTTATTATTTATCTCCAGACAAAAAAATTTCGGCCTAATACCTCTCTCTCTAAACAATGACGTATTCGATACCAAGCCAAAGATTATTTGATCGTCGGCGATACACTTTATCGTCGTGGTGTCGATATGATTTTAAGGAGGTGCCTCACTCATGAGGAGGCTGAAAATGTTTTAAATGATTGTCATGTTGGGGCTTGTGGTGGAAACTTGTCTGGATATGATACCGCGCAGAAGATACTCCACGCCAATTAATTTTGGCCAACCATATTTCGCGATTGCATCCTCGCAGTCAGAAGTTGTCATGTGTGCCATATATTTGATCGTAAATTCCGCAAACCGCCAGCGTCGATGCATCCTGCTATTGCTGTGGGACCATTTTCAAAATGGGGCATTGACTTCATGACATGCAACCCCCATTCGTCCGGGGGGGCATGGTTATATTATTGTCGCAGTAGAATAATTTACAAAGTGGGCCAAAGCGATGCCTACATTCAACAACACAGGCGAAACAACGACATTATTCTTTTTCAATCATGTCATCTCACGTTTTGGTGTTCCATAGGCTATAGTTACAGATCATGGTAATCATTTTCTCAATCACATGATGAATGAATTGAATTCCAAATTAGGACTGTCGCATGATAGTTCTACTCCTTATTATCCATAATCAAATGGACAAGTTGAGGCTATTAACAAGATTCTTAAATGAATGCTTCAACGAATGATAGGAGTTCATAAAAGAAGTTGGCATTTGATCCTATACTCAGCTTTGTGGGCGTATCGAACCTTGGTGAGAAACGCAACCGGATCTACCCCCTTTCAATTGGTGTATGATCTGGAAGCTATCTTGCCTATCCAATGTGAAATACCATCATTAAAACTTGTAATTGACTTGTTACCTGACACCTCTTCTGAAGAAGCACATCTTTTTAACCTCATCCATCTTGATGAAACACGTCGTGAAGCCGCATTAGCCAACGAAGCACATAAGATATGTATAAAGCGCAATATGACAAGCATGTCTAACCTCACATCTTCTCTGAGGGTGACCTGGTCCTTATTTATGATCAGGAAGATAATGTAATAGGTACAGGAAAATTTGAGCCGTTATGGCATGGCCCCTATATTGTCAAAAGAGTTCTTGCTAAGGGTGCCTGCGAGTTGGTAGATTATGCTGGAACTCTATTGGTGCAACCCTGAAATGGGTTGTATCTCAAATGTTACTATGCTTAAACATGAGCGTAGTAAACTATTGTATTATATTTTATATATGTTGTTGATTTGAATTTACAGTCTTAGTTTGTTTTTCTAGATTTTTCTTGAAGTTAGTAATATGCTTTCCATTTCATCGCAGATGTCTAAATATTTGGAATGGAATTCGTTGAGTATGTTGATGGTGCTATTCATAGTATGCAGAATCTATCCTCTGCAGCGTGGGCCATTTTCGCTCCGAACGATGAGTTAGTGAGTTTTCAAGGGATTTGTGTCGGTCGATATACAAACAATATCGTTGAGTATAGTGCATTGATTGGACTTCTCTCTGATGCCATTTCATTTGGTATTAACCACATAATCATTAGGTTAGACTCACAACTTGTGGTACTGCAACTTACTAGTGTTTATACTGTCATAAATCCGACGCTGCATCATATGTTCCTAAGAGTTTAATTTTTGGAAAGACATTTTGATTTTATTCAATATCAACACATTTCCAGAAACTTGAACACATTAACTTATTCCTTAGCGAATTATGTTATAAATAAACATTTGCAACACATGTAAAGACATATTTTATATTCACATCACATAATTGAATATGATTACGCAATAAACATAGGAAAACATTGAAAACAAATAGATAGATAGTTATAGGTTTTTACAAAATTTGTGCCCAAGACACATTGGTCATCTGACCTCAAAATGTAAGCAAAATGTCAAAAGTAAACTAGTGATGCTCGTGATAACATGCTATTGATCTAGACATCCTACATAATAACCACATCTAACAGTTAGGAATGGCAATAGTATGGTGTTGCAGTCTCAAGGGTAACTCTTCGATCTAGAAATCTAGAATCCTGAGGGTCAATCCTTGTAGGTGCTGATGTAGCTCAGCAAGAGTCTCAACCATATCCAAATCTTGAAGGACCGCTCTCCCGACAACCCTCTCTGCTAGCTCGTCTGCTCCCTGCTGTGGCTGTCCCACTGGTCAATATCGACCTACATTTGCATACATCAAAAATTTAGTTTAGTCTTGGGAAACATAAAAATAAGAAAACATGTATAAACCTTAGAAAAATCAAAAAACATGGTCAAAACATTCTTACCAATTTCACCCCATTAAGCGTTGTCTAGTAAATCCAAATTTGGATCTCCTCGGAAGTCGACGCCTGCATATGCATAATCATCAATGGAAACCATATTTTTCCTGAACCAGGTGAAGAATGTAGTCGATAACACAATGGTCGATTGAAAACCATGTCTAACAATCAGTTCTATCCATCTCTGCATCCTTGGATCCCTAGGACTAGATATACCTAGTGTTACATGTTGGGGTTGCATCAATGGAATCCACTCTAAGGAAATAAATCAGGATTGAACCATAGTTGAAATTTTTCTTTCTTCCTCCCTTTGCTTTGCTAAGTTGTTCTTTCATCTGAGAGAGGACAAATTCAACCCAATTGAAAACTGTTGGTTCCAAGCACTCTAATGACTACTGCATGTAATATCTGTTTGCTACGTGTAGTGTAGCAATACTAGCAATATTTGCGATAGTGAATAGGATGGTCCTCAATGAAAATTAATGTACATCGGGGATGCTTATTTTCCCATCCTTAATAGGTTCAGTCCATGGATTGAAATACTACAATATATAATATCTCACTATCTCTCCTCCAAGAGCAGACCATGAAAGAGAAATGGGCAGACCTCTCCTCGATAATCCTGTGAGAAAATAAATATCCTTCACTAATATTGGGACCACTTTTTCCCCAATGTGAAATGCCTCTATCGTTGGATCCCATGAATAAACAAGGAACTCCAATAGTTCCATCTGTTGCCTCATACCCGACAGTCTGAATTACTATAGCAACCCGCAGTCTCTAAGGGCTCTTACAGTGCCCCTATTGTTTAGGGAAATCATGTTCTATTCCTCATGTTCTATTTCCCTCCATGTAATCATCATTTTAGTCTAATGAATATCTGAAACACAATCATGGATTCATAAGGATCCATTTCATGAAAAAAATTAGGAAATATTTGGGCACATTATAAGAAACAAAAAATGGGAATTGCACCTAGCGAACCCCAGGTCAAGGGACAGTGCGTTGCAAGTGCACCTGGCCTTCAATTCCAGTGCACTGCAACACAACTTTTGACATTCAAGGGTGCGTTGTCCTATGTGCAAAATAAATTTACCGTAAGGGGCCCAAAACCCTAAAAAATTGCAATAAAATGAAATATAAATGCTACTGAAGGAAAGAGAAGGTTCATAGCTCCAACCTAGATCGAACGGTGAGGAAAATCGTCCAAAAAATCTGTCGCAATCAACTGCTGAAGTTTGGGGGAAAAAATTGGTTCAAGGCTCCAAAATCCAAATGGTAACTTTCAAATGGTACCAATGAATGTTAAAACTCTTTTAATTAGTCATTTGATTATTGAAAATCATATTTATTGTTGTGACTATGGTTTTTATTCATTTTTTCTATGAAACATGTATTTTTAATCCATTTGATGTTGTTCTAAACAAGTTTTACAACTGATATAACATATTAGTTGTGCACACTTATTCAAGAATGATTTGACCACAAAGCATACTTTTATCCTTATTTTTTGAGCTTTGATAAAAATGAAAAAGGACTTGAAGCACACTTTTATTTCTTTTTCGAGCTTTGATAACGGTGAAAAAGGAACCCCTAGAGTTTTCTTTTAGCTCTTTTCAGAATCCAATAATGTGAAAATATTGTCAAGAACTTGTCTTTTCAAGCTTGTAAAAGTAAATGAAACAACATATACCCAATATAAGTTTAGCCCTTTTATGGACTGAGATAGATTATTTACAAAAAAGGAAAACCTTAGTCGAACATGGCTAAGAGGTTCTCTCATATATCATTTTACACATTTTTGGATTTGAGCGACAAATTTACGAAGAAGGACTCAAGGGGTTTTCTTTTTTCCTCTTTTTCAAACTCTCTAAATATGAAAAAGGACTGAGCTGTCACTGTCATTAGGCTCGTTAAAAGATAAAATAGTGGCGAGCTTTTTTATCATGGCCAGAATCGAGCTTCATTTATCACTAGACTCGTTAAATTATTAAATAGAAATGCATTCGCCCAAAGGGTTGAATTATAGATCAATCATATGTTATCCTCTTCAAGATTGTTAAAAAATAAAGAGGTACTAGTTGAAAAATAATCGAGGAAAATTTGGAAAAGCGAACGTAATTCTTTATGGTAGCAGGTCAATCTTGAACATGACACTTTCACTCCATCATCGTGACTTTTTGGGTTGGGTAATCTTCTTGACAATTCATTCATACATATGGTTCATCATACCTTCACTTCGGTTTTGGGTCAATGCTACCAACTCATTTCAGTGTCACCTATATGTTCAAGAGAAGTCATACAGTGAATACTCATCCTTCTGCAATACTCATAAAACTTCATTTTCATGACAGTCATCCCTGAGCATTTCTCAAGTCACATTTTGTCTTTGAAATCAATAAATCTTGTTTCCTAATAAAGTGGCTTCCTGTCGACATTAGCTTATTATCCAGGAAGTTTACTTGGAAACATCATCTTCCAGTACCATGAGGCTTGTTACATCATCGAAAAGTTCCTCACTTCTAGACCTTTGACCGAAATATTTTGTTTGGCATTTGACATCACATCATCTATTCATGCCTTGCAAATTGTACTACAGTACCTTGAGAGCCATTAACATCAATGGTAGTTCTCTCACATTTGTTAACAACTAACATCATTGGTTGGTAATCAAACGATGTCTTACCATGTTTGACTATAAATCATATATTCACATGGCTAGACTTGTACCCGAATGATCGAGTGAATGAGATAAGAAGACCCTAATATAGTTTCATCCATCCAGGTTGCGATTTCAAGATTCTCGTACACATCATCTATACGATGACTTTACATACAAATCATCATTCGAACATGGGCCTATATCTATAGGCATGTTTGTATTGGGAAACATTACAATGTAGATGAATTTCTGAACTATGTACATGTTATTAGATATTTTATGTGTTGAGCATGGGAATGCCTCCCTCAGCAATTCATGATCAAGATGAAAATATCATGATGTAATGTATTTTAAGATTGATGCAGGTCATCGCTCTACTTCAGTTCCAGCGCATCACATCGTAAAGCATCTCATCCAAATATTATTATTATTATTTTGACTTCATGCTTTAGGGGGCAGCTGTTATAGGTCAAGTTGGGCATCATCCCCTTGAACTGGTCAAACTTGACATCATCCCCAAGACCAATGAAATAAGGTCTATCTTTCCCTTACATTTTAGTTTCTATATGCCCTAAGAGAAGAAAAATTCATTCATGGCTTCTATTGTGAGATTTCCAAGGTTTGAAGTATATGTTATATCACTTACTTACTAAACAACGCAGCCTATAAAGGGAATATCTACATTGAAATGTAATATCCTCCATTCAAGGGTGCACTGCAATGCACTTCCCAACATGCAAGAGTGTGTTGGTCACTTGGGAGCGGAATTCTCATTGTGCCGGGAATCTCCACATGGCCAGTGCCCTCTAAAGAGTCCATATGTGTCAAACTTCAAATCCAAGTGTCCATATAACACCTATGAACTTGGGAACATGTCTTGCCTATTATTATAAAGTCATTCATTGAGAAAATACCATCAGTTTCCCTATAAATTGAGCACAAGTCCTAGTGCTAGGGGAGGAATAAATTTGGTAAATTTATGTTGTTGGATTTTCATTTGAGAGAGTGAAAGTACTGATATGATGCTGGTATGATGTTGGATGTGATGAGGCTGGGATGAAGCTGGAGCTGGTGGCAACAAATTGATCATTGGTTGTAACCTCCCTCGTCTACTCTTTAATAAATATTGATGTTCATTTTCCCATATATATGTCTCTATTTATTATGCAATGGATTCTTGAATTACATACATACATACATACATACATACATACATACATACATACATACATACATACATACATACATACATATATATATATATATATATATATATATATATATATGTATTTCATATCTAATCGATTTGATTGAGTAAGATAAGTAGATATTTGTATATTGCATGTTGTTTGTTGTTCTCTGTTTGTGTTTGCAGGAATCGATCTAGAGTTTTGGGTTGGATTGGGAGCAACAACAACAGTGACAGAAGGAGAAGGAGAAGCAATTTAATCACAAGTAGGCTCCTTTACCATTTTTTATATATGCTTGTTTTAGAGAAAGTGATAGTAATTATTTCCTCTATTGTTCTAAGTGACTAGCACCACACTTAGGGAATTTGGTTTATCCATAGATCACACCGTACAACACTTACCTTCTAGTTGTATCATTTTAGGTTGGTAATATGCTTGAAAGTCCTCCAATTCCATTTTTATCCTGGGCATGGTCCTTGCTACATCACCAACTATCGATGCTTCCTACATATTAGCTACGTGCTCAATCTTGCAACGATGGAGACAATTTTTATAGTAAATGTGGTTCCCTACAACCCCAACACCGAAAAGGATGGATTTGCATCTCGATCGGCTTCTCTATATGGATGCTTCATTGGGATTTGCTTCTTCCTTCCATTTGGTTTTTTGTTGGCTTTTTCTAGACTATCTTTTTCAAAAATGTCTCTGAGAACTTCTGAAATTTGTAGCTTAGTATTTGTAACAATTCTATATTTAATGTTATTTATTAAAATAAATTTTAATTAGACACTGAAGTTATTTAATTTAATTTAATAGATTAACAAGTATGTTAATAAAAAAAATTGTGAATTAAAGTTTATTACTTTTTAAATAAAGTTATAATTATGGTGTGATACCATGAATCTGATGATAAAAGTTTCCAAGACTCCAAAGTAGTTGAATAAGTAGTTACTGGCAGTTACCTTTCCTCTGGGATAAAAAGAAAATCCTAGATGAGGAAAGGGGTTCTGTGCAAGAGAAGAGGAACAACTGAGAAGCTAGGTGGAGAGAGCATCCAGAGTTGGTGGAAGACCAGTCGAACTCTGCTACCTGATTAGGAGAGAAGACTAGACTAGAGTCCTGATCAGGTATATCTCCTTGAAATTAATGATATGACTTCCTACTTTGGAGAGGATCACGAGGGGAGTAGAGGATGTCATTGCCTCACTCAAGGTTGGGCGGAAGCCATCAGTTTCATTTAACTAGATAAGTTAATTAGATTTGGACAGAATATTTTTTATTCATATATGTATTCATATGTTCAGTCATAGACATAGAATGTTGAAGTATGAATTTAATTGGGAATGTATAGTAGTAGTAAGACTTTGTAAATAGTATCTTAAAACAAAACTTGATATCTTGACAAATTATTTTTGTGTTGGTAAATATCCTGTGGAAAATATTAAAAGGAATTTTTTAGTTAAATTCCTGGTAAAAATCAGTAACCTATAGTAGGTTTGATAGATAAACCCCTTGGGAGGAGAACCCCAAGAGATTGTCTGCATGTCCTGTAGGTAAGCAAAGATAATACACGGACAGAGGAATATCCTTTTGAGGTGGTCCAAACACCCTTGTAGATTTCTT
>CM076578.1:265445906-265726453 GCA_034641835.2 Pinus albicaulis
TGGATTTTACTGCTTAATGTCTTTCTATGCATAGATCTGGTTTTTTGCAGCACTTGTCTTGATCAACTAAATGCAGATCTGAAGATATTGGCAGCCATATTTGATGTTAGGGCTATAAGTTATGCGTAGATAAAGTAGTCTTTTTTCGTACGCTTTGACAAAAGATTCATACTAACACAAACCCTCAGCGGTATCACTCAGGTTCCATTTGAGTTCTTACTTGACTTTTAGCTCCCTGCTCTCTTTTGTGATCATTTGGTAGATTTTTTTTTGTGCTTGAGAAGCTCAAACAGCTTTCACACTGATACTCTTTAAAACTTTTCTTCTGTTGTAGTGAAAATTATGCTGCCTTAGCAAACTAATAAGTAATTTCCTGACCTCATTTTTAATCCTTCCCTTTTGTTATCAAGGAGGTTTCTCACTATGATCTCTTTTCTCAATGAAACTTCAATCCATGCACAGTTGTGCTTATGTGTGTTGGCGAGGAATCAGGTCTCGCAGGCAAGACCCAGGTTCAGGAGTTGTGGCAAACAAAGGAATCCGTTGTAGTCTAGAATCACACAAGCATTATCACCCTACTCCGGAGAGCAGAGAGTCTCACCCGAGGCATGCCGCAACCACATGCAGAAGGGGAATAGATCAATAGCAAGGAACGGATCTGCAACGCATTATTGACAGTGAATCGATTGCATAAACAGAATCATGTACGCAAGAACATTCAGAGAGTATACAGGTATTAAGAAAATAAAATTTTAAATCATCACAACCGTCATGCATGCATGTGAATCACATAAGGAGACAGAAACCTACAATTATATTGATCTCTTTGGCCAAACCCATAGTTACATCGCTTTTGCAATGAGGGCTTACAAATCTGATACAGATGCCTTGCGGAACAGAAAGGTGAAATAATAGAAACCTAGGAACTACAGAGATATCATGCATGGTTTGGGTTCCCACTGCAGCGTCCATTCATTCTCCTTCAGTCGCTCTCTATCCTCTCTTCCGCCCGGGTGACGGCTATTTATTCACCCGCTATCGCGACTGTTAGTTCTTCTTGCGTCCTTCTTCAGCTGCTTCCGGCTTCTCTCTGGTTATCTGTGTGTTCTTCTCGTTGTCTTCTGCTGTTAATTCTCTTTATCTGTACTCATGCATCTACTTTCCTCAGCTATGTGCCTGTTCCCTCGCAACTTCGATATCTCTGCTTCTTGTTGTAGTTGCGACTTGGTTACGGCTGCCATGTCCCTCGTTCCGCAACCCCAAAATCTATCCGTTATTCCAAATTCAAAATATTCAAAACAAGTTTTTCAAAACAAGGGCCCCAACAGGCCCCGACCACAGTTTCTTGACTCGTCCCCAAGTCAATCACACATCACAATTTCTACCTCCATTGCCCCGCTGGATCCCGTGCCCTGTTCTCGTTGTGTGCCTTTAGCCTGCTCTCGCTATGTGCCTTCATCCTGCTGTTCAAACAAGGGCCCCAACTCCAAGACTCTGCAGAACGTCGTAGCTTTAAGCTCAGTGAAGGTCAACACTGCTGCCACCCCTGTATCAGTGAATCTGTTTCTTCGACAAGCTTGGTGATAGTGGCCTCCTCTATGGGCACCGGTACAGCTCCGAACATCGTGCTAATCTGGGTTTTGGCCTCGGCTGCGAGCTGTTGCATTGTCCTAGCGCTGAATTGGAGAGGTGGGCGGAGCTCACAAATTACCCGTTTGGCCTCTGTTGAGCAGGCCTCTATTTTTTGGATATGTGCCTCGAGATCATCAGCCTGGGCGTATAATTGACCCAACCGTGCGGGGTCCGTAGCCTCTTGGATTTCCTTCGAAACCTACTGTAGTTGGGCTGAAATCAGCTGCGTTTTGACGGTAAGGGCCAGGGAGCATTCCTAAAGACCCTTCAGGAGGTCATGGGCCTCGCGCGCCGCATAATTAAGTGTTTCCTACATTTGAGTTGCCTAGCCTTGCTTTTCGGCCACCTGGGCTGAATAGATAACCTCGGGATCTGGCAGCGTTAATCGTGTAGCTAACGCTGCTCGAAGCTCCTGGTTCTCCCTGTGTAGGCCATTGAAGGTGATCTGGAGGTGAAACTCCTACGCTACAACGCTCGTCTGCGCAACATCAGGAGGCAGCTGGGTATAATGGGCCCCAACATGCAGCCATAGCTCGGAAAATACCTAGGTGACGTTGTTGAGCCGATTTTCCAGCTGCTCTTGTGTCGTTTTAAACTGGTTGAGCTATTCAGTAAGCGTTGTAATTTGTTGCTGCTGCTCTTCACACTACTACTGGAGCTCTGAATGAAGCCTTTCGGCTTGCTGGGCCACCCTCTGTATAAATAGATACAGTTGATCTGTCCCCCATGTGTCCAAATTGGTTGTGCCCGAATCACCCTGGTCCGGCCTCTTCTCTTGCAAGGGTTGCCCACTAGCAACTGAGCGACTTGAATGCTCTGGAGGGGACGGCGGTGTCGGTTGGTGCGTTGAGTTGCCCATATTCAAATCCAACCGTTCCTGCTGATCGGTCTGGCTAGTGTGTGGAGGGTCAATAGGCTCCAGCTGAGCCTCAGCCGAGTTGTCAACAAGGTTGGCCATCTGAGTAAATATAGCAGACAGAGAAACCTGGGGTTCTCCCGCGAGGTCAACTGGTGGTACTACTGCGGTAGTACTAGAGTCGACTTCAGCCCCGTGGTCCCCACCAAGGAGCAGAGGAATTAGATGGAGCAGATGAGGTGTATGGTGGAGGTGGAACGGTGGACGGAGGTGGAAAAATGGATGGAGATGGAGGGCGAATATTGATGAACTCTGAAGGGTCGATGAGGGGCTCTTCCCGTATCAGCACCCTTATACGCGGTGGCAGAGGGGGATCATCGTCAGTGAGGTCCACCACCAGATTTTCTTTGGTGGTGCGGGCCCGCTTGGCCGGAGGGGGTTCTAATATATCCGAGGCCTGGCTCCTCTCTCCCATCGTGGTGATGATTGGGCTTGCAGAGGTGAATAAAACAGTAGGGAGGGGTGAGGTAAGAGGAGTGGTAGGGGGTGCAAGGTAGACCGAGAAATCTAAAATTCGGAAAATAAAGGGAAGGGAGCAGCACTGCTTGAAATAACCTAGGCCACCACATTAAAATTTTGCACCTGCGTATTGAAGTGGCGGACGATGGGGACGAGCGGTGGAGGGAGGTCCAGTGGCGGCGCTTCTGCATCCATCTGGGCAGGCTGTTGCCGTGGTAACATCCGCTCAAAGTTGTACCTGCGCACCCCGTCGCGGACTTCCATCGTGACCCCCGGCCACACGCAGACTTTGTTGTGGAATGCAGTATCCTCCAGCTGGAATTGCAATGGCTTCATGTGGAAGGTGTCCGCCGGTACACAAGTAGGGAAAATGTAAGTGTGCCGGTGGCTGACCTCTAACCACACTTGCTCGTTGTACTCATCAAGCAGGTTTCTGGGCACCCGCTGCTGGCTGGATACGACATCTGTCATTAACCCATACCAGGATCGAAAGGCGTCGGCATTCACCTGTTTGCTGCTCGGATCAGCCGAGACCTTCCATGGAACAAACTTCATCGCAAGAGGTTGGCCCTTTGGAATGCCCATGAGCACCCGGACAAGAGGCGTGTGCCATTTCCACATGGCAAAGGCAACAATCAAGTAGCCGTAGATGAAACTAGTGGCGCGCTTGTAATTATCTTCGCACGCATCAAATAGTTCTCTCAACAAGAAAGAGCACCAGTTCAGCTGGGCGCCCTGAACACAGTGCTCGGCAATGGAGATAGTGTCCAGAGTGCATTCGCCCTTCGTGTAGTGTCTCATTGTCTTGCTGGAAATGAGGTAGCAGGCGAATTTGATCTCTGGCTTATTGATGAGCTCTATCTTGGCTCCCTTTCCTCCCCACCGGGTGCCATATTTGCTATACAAGTCAGCATCCACTGATTTCCACGCTCGATTAGAGGCGGTCTGACAGGCGGTCGAAACATCTGTGCCAGCCTAGAAAGCCCGGTAAGATGATGAATATCTTCAGCATGGATGGGAATCTCCTTGTTTAGCCACAAGGACCCATTCTAGATGCGGCTTAGGAGGAACCGAGTGCACTGCATTGCCGGTCTTGTGGTCCCGAAGACCGGAATATTTCGTAAATTCAGTAGAGACGATTGTTAAAGGCCCCAGAACACTGGTAACGTTTTGTTGGCTGAATTCTCGGTTGTGGTGTAGTAGTGCTCTATGTACACTTGCTAGTGGAGGGCTAGGAATTCGGAAGAGTCCGAAAGGTTGGCATCCATCAAGGTCGCACTGTCATATTTCCCAATAAGGGACTCTGTCTTCTGGATCCTGTTGTCGAGCTCGGGTTCGAAGACGGCTGGCAGGGCCTTCGGCATGGTTGCTCGGCGCTAATAGACGTGCAGAATTCATCTCGATGTCCTCTCTTGGTGCTGTGCGTCTGAATGCTTCTAATGCTCTGGTTCTGCTGCAATTGCTAATTCCAACTGTTCCGGCATTCTCGTGCTTTTCTCCATGCAAGTTATGTATTTACCTGGCACAAGTGAAGTTGATGAGACCCCATTACGAGTTAATTTCTGCTGGCATTCTTTCCTGCGATAATCATGCGATCAATCGCGTGCCAAGGTGTATTCTGACAGTTGCTGACGGTGTCATGTGGAAATGGGCGGACGTGACAGCTGAGGGTACTGCAGATGATGGAAAAATGATTATGGCGAGGTTACTACCAATTATGGTAATTAATGATGCAAATCTAGACAATCCTACGGACTAACACAAGTGTTTGACTGAAATGAGCTGGACTGACATTGATGCGTTTAGGGATCCTACAGGGATGACATGCTGGACACGCCCCTCCCCAACCACAGTCGGTTGCAGTGCGGTCCCCGTGACTGAGCGGTTATTGACACACGATGCATGAACAAAAATTACTACCTATGCTCATCCCGGTTGCAGGAGAGTTATTCAACTACGCTACTCTACGGGTGCTCTCGAGTGCGAGAGTTATTGATGAAAAGTGAAAGGTACTTATTCCTGGTAGGGTTTCAGGCGTGTGTCGTTCACCCACCCAGGAAGAACCGTACTGTACAGCTGTGCCAACCAAACAGCTCCCAAGTCTCTAATCTCAATGACAAAGTAGGGTCCCAACCAATGCATCTGCAGGTTTCCAGGGAACTTCTGAAACCTGCTGTCATATAAGAGAACTTTTCCGCCAACCTGGAAGGTTTTATTCTTGATGTGGCAGTCGTGCCACGCTTTCTGCCTATCCTTCTGAACCTTCTGGTGAAATTCGGCCAGGAATCGGGCCTCGTCCAGTTCCTGTAATTCATGGAGGCGCTCCTGGAGCGATGCCTCTTCCGAAAAATTAAGAGACGTGGCGATCAAAAGACTTGGTACAGTAAACTCGACGGGGATCACAGCCTCCCGGCCATACATGAGCTGGAACGGAGTTTGATTCGTCAAGTGCTTCATCGTAGTCTGGTAGGCCCATAATGTAGCTAGTAGGCACTCGTCCCAATCGTCGCGCTGGGCATTGCAGATCTTAGTCAAGCCTTTTTCAAGAATTTTATTGAATGCTTCCACAATACCATTAGCCTACGGGTGGTACGGGCTACTTTTGTGATGCTGAACCATGAATATTTCCAGCAGTGACTTGACCGTGGCATTAATGAAGTGCGTACCCTAGTCGCAGGTTAAACTTCGCGGGCAGCCAAACCGACAGATGATGTGTTCAAAAATGAACCAGGCGGCGGTATCCGTCGTGCAGTCTTGTACCGCCGCTGCCTCGGCCCATCGGGTGAGGTAGTCGGTTGCGGTAATGATGTAGCGAGCCTTGGAGTGTCTGGCGACTGGGGCGATGGGGCCTACAAAGTCGACAGCCCACTTCTCGAATGGCCGCAACACATGGACTGGGTGTAGCGAAAGCTCGTCCCTGTGAGAGGGCCTCCCCATCCGCTCGCAGACGTCGCATCGCTTCACAAATGCCTTACAATCAGCATGTACCGTTGGCCACCACAGTCCAGCTTCGAGCACCTTTCTCACGGTCGTTTTTGCACCCACATGCCCTCCCGCAACACCACTGTGGCATTCCCACATTACCGCTTCACGTTCGTGGTCAAGTACGCATCTGCGCAAAACCTCATCAAGGCCTAGTTTGTATAGTTGTACCGCAATCAGTTGGTAGTCGGCAGCGCAGACGACCAAGTGCCGTTTCTGGAGCGGGGTGTAATCCTAAGGGCATTGCCCTGTGGTCAGATAGCCGGCAATGTCGGCCAAGTAATCCGGTACAGCTTCGACTCGGAAAAGGTCAGCATCCGGCAACTGATCATTGAGAGAGTCGTCGTTCTCCTCCGTCTCCAACCTGGATAAATGATTGGGCCCAACATTCAACCTCCCGGGCTTGACGATCACTTCAAATGTGAATTCTTGGAAGAGTAGAAGCCAGTGACAAATCCGTCCTTCCAAGACAGGCTTATTGACCAGGTACTTCAAAGCAGAGTGATCTATAAAGAACTTGAAGTTGCCCCCTAGAAGATAGTGGCAGAACTTCTGGAGCAAGTATACCATTTCTAGGGCCTCCCTCTTGGTCGTGGTGTAATTCTTCTCCGCATTAGACAGTTTGCGGCTGGCGAAGTAGACTGGGTGGTCAACTTTTGTGTGGCCGGGTTGCGCCAAGACAGCCCCAAGTGCAATACTGGAAGTGTCGATATACACATGGAACTGCTTATCCCAGTCTGGGTGAACTAGAATAGGCGTTGTCACAAGCTTTTCCTTTAGAGTGTCAAGAGCCATCCGACACTCCTCTGTCCACTGAAAGACTTCGGCCTTCCACAGGAGCTTCTCTAACGGAGCGGTGATCCTTGCGTAATTGCAGATAAACCGCCTGTAATAGCCTGTGTGTCCGAGCAGTGCCCGCAACTTCTTTACTGTTGCGGGGGCTTCCATGTGGACGATCACCTTGACCTTGGCGGGATCGACGCAGACTCCTTGTTTGAACACCACGTGTCCTAACAGTGTGCCGAAAGGAACTGCAAAAATGCACTTCTTCAAGTTCAAGGAAATCTGTAACTCGCGACACCGATCGAACATGATACGCAACAGGGTGGCGTGTTTCTTCAGCAAACTGTAGATGGTCCAGTCATCTATGTAGACTTCCAGGAACTTGTGGATATACTCCCGGAAAGCAGCAATGACAATTCGGGAAAACACGGCCGGGGTGTTCTTCAGGCCAAACGGCATGACGTGGTATGCGAAAGAGCCCCACTCAGTGGTGAAGGTTTTCTTTGTCTTGTCCTCTTTCGTAATACGCACCTGATGATAACCCGAAAAGCCATCAGTGAAAGAGTAAGCCTCATTTCCCGCAACATGGTCCAATACTTCATTGCTGAAAGGAGTGGGAAACGGGTCATAAATGCAGGCATTGTTCAGACTTCGGTAATCGACACAGACTCGGATTTCTGACTTATCCTTCTTATTCTGAATAACGATAAGACTCACCCACTATGCTTCTTCCACTAGAAAGATTAGACCAGCGACCAACATCTTATCGATCTCCATCTTAACCTTTTCTTTAATTCGCGGGTTCAACCGATAGGGTCGGTGCTTCACGGGCCTGGCGTCCGGTTTCAGCACAATGCCCATTTCCCCCATATCACTTTTGATACCCTTCAAGTCTGCAACTGATGAAGGAAATAGGTCTTCGTACTCCTGGAGGAGGCTGAAAATTTATCTCGTCGTCTCCTCGTCCCAGTAATCTCCAACCGTGGCCAGTTTGGGTTTCTCATCGGTACCGATGTTCCACTTCGTTGTCTTCAGCGGGAGCAAATGGACACCCTCAGTGGTTGGCTCGACTTTGAGGCTCTGCTCACCTTACTTCTCTTCGAAGTACAGGTGCCTCAGGTCCTCCAGACCGTCATCTTCCAGATCGTCGTCAATCCGTTGGCAAACCAACTCCCGCATGACCCCCGGACGGGATGCGAGCGTGCTCCCGTCAGTCCGAGGGTCACAGAGAAACAGTACCCCCCTGATAGCTTGCAGTGCCTATGACTCCAACTCTATTTCCCCTTTGAAAGAGAAGCACCGAACAAATTTTCTCGTGACTTCCGGCCAGGAACTGGTCCCTCTTTTCTTTTTTTCTTCTAAGTACCACGCGTGGGGAATGGTGTCTAAAGAGTTGACAAACCAATGAACCCACAGCTCTTCCAGGCACCCTATACTTCGCCACTGCTCCTCACAGGTCCGCAAGTGGTCTCGCGGGTCGGAAGTCCCGTGGTACTGCTGCCCACTTCGAGGGCCTTCATCTTCTTTAAATCTCACCCTCAAAGCCTTCGCCACACAACTCCACTGCGACAGATTGTTGCGGTGATTTTTCCACCACCTGGCAGATGTAGACTGTAGTGCAACGTCCAAAAGGGGTATCCTGCTTCCTTCTGGCACCATGTCCTCGACCTTTGTAATGAAGGTATTGACAGCTTGCATGTTCTACAGGGTGGGAAATTCTCTAACCTCAGCACCAATCCAACTGACGCGGGAAACAGTGGCACATCTCCGCATGCTGGTATCGTTCCCCCCTGCTGCCAGTCTTCCCAGGCGAGTTCCGATCCCAGCTCTCAGCTCTGGACACTGCGCCAACTGACAGAGCCAGTTGTGGTCGGGTTAATATAGTCTTCCCAATTCCCTGCGGTCATCTGATAGAGATGGTCCAGCATCTGAGCATCCTCCCGGTTGTCCATCGTCTCTGTATATCGGGGGCCTTGATACGGGTCGAGAGGCTGAGTGACCCGGACCTCTCCATCTTCGAAGATCATCAGCTCCTTTTTGAGTTCGATGATAGCGTAATTCTCGAAAGCCCAATCGATGCCTAACAGGGCGGGATAAGGATTCTTGTCTCCCATAATATCAATAACCTCAAAATCCGTGTATGTTTTCACCCCTGCAATGTCGACCTCGACACCCTCGAGTCGGCCAATCGGGAGAATGCAGTATTGGTTCGCCATTCTGAATTGGATGGGCAAATAGGTCAGCCGTGGCTTTCCAAGAGCCGCCATTATATTGATCTCTTTGGCCAAACCCATAGTTACATCACTTTTGCAATGAGGGCTTACAAATCTGATACAGATGCCTTGCAAAACAGAAAGGTGAAACAATATAAACCTAGGAACTACAAAGATATCATGCATGGTCTGGGTTCCTGCTACAGCGTCTGTTCATTCTCCTTCAGTCGCTCTCTATCCTCTCTTTCGCCCGGGTGACGGCTATTTATTCACCCACTATCGCGACTGTTAGTTCTTCTTGCGTCCTTCTTCAGCTGCTTCCGACTTCTCTCTGGTTATCTGTGTGTTCTACTTGCTTTCTTCTGCTGTTTATTCTCTTTATCTGTACTCATGCATCAGCTTTCCTCAGCTATGTTCCTGTTCCCTCGCAACTTCGGTATCTCCACTGCTTGTTGTAGCTGTGACTTGGTTGCGGCTGCCATGTGCCCTCATTCCACAACCCCAAAATCTGTCCGTTATTCCAAATTCAAAATATTCAAAACAAGTTTTTCAAAACAAGGGCCCCAACAATGTGCCTCTGTCTCTATGATCATTTGTATGGGCCCTTTGTTGGGCAACATTTCACAAACAATTTGTCATGAAATCACTGATACTCTTTGTAAACTTAGGCATGTTGCATTTATCCTGCTGTGGATGTCACTTATGAGTTTAGGCTTCTCACTTTGCATATGTTCTGCTGATAAATATCATACAGCATTCCTGCAAAAATGCTTTAACATAGGTAAATTGTCCTTGTGCAGACTCTAATGCTTTGATAAAGGGAATCCCTTTGGAGGTCTTTGATATCTTTTGTTCAATGATAAGTTCACCCTTGCTTTGTGTGATGACCCTTTTTACTTGATTCCATCCTTGGGCACATGTCAAACAGTGAGCTTTTTTAGAAAACCAAAGTAATGCATAACCTAGGGGGCCCTATATGACTTATTGGGATGTTCTTTGGAACAGGTCTTTGACTAAAAATCTTGAATCAGGTTTTGGAGGTGAAAACAGGGTTTTGACACACCTTTACGCATTACCATCCTAGACAACTAAAAACTTTGATTTATCTAAAGAGCTTAGAAAGGAAGTTGAAAATCGCCATTGTTTGAGGCACTTGTTGAGTAGGGGAAAAATTTTGGGTTACTTGGCAAACCAAGGTGTGAAAATAGAAGGATTAGGCAAATAGAAACAGAGTGCTAAAAGGCAAAGGTGGCAAACATAGTGAGAATGAGGGACATCAATCCATGATTTGGTCTGTTGGGAGTGATAGATTGGTCATGCCTTGATAGACTAGTAGAATAGTGAAAATTTTATTCTAAGGATAATGAAGGCAGTGAGATTTCTAGAACTCACAAGATTCTTGAATTTTGTTTCTATAAATATAAGACAAGCATTTAGTCATCAAAATAGGCAAAAATTACTGATGACTAACAGTAGTGAAGGTAGGGGAATATGGAACAAAATGTATCTCTCAAATGATATATTGTTTCAAATATGACTTCCTTTGTAGAGAAAAATGGAGTTATGATCATCAATACCTTTCCATACTTGTCAATTCCTATCAAGATTAGCTAAGCATCATTTCTACTATGACATGTTGGTCCTCATTAAGGAAAATATTTAATCTTACTTTATACTAAATTGGCTCTAAAATGCACAAGATTATGATCAATGATATGACATAAAATTGGCTCATGGCTATTGGTTGGGATTTATAATTGTATCATTGGTAAGGAATGAAGCAAATGTGTACTACTCATCCATAATTTCCATAATTTAGATGTAGTAATAGAAGTGCTACATTCAGCCAATTGGAAAGGTTGTTTGCTAATGCAACCTAATTATTACTTGTGATTGAAGATGTTAGGATATTCCGACACATAGTAAATAGTTAAGTATAACTTGGTCTAGCATAGAGTTTGGTAAAGTGTGTTTCTTTACTATGTACTTTTGTAACTTATAGTCTGACAGTCACTATATGTAGTGATCTGACGGTTCATTCTCTCTTCGGTATTATCGACACTTGATCCATGGCTTAACACCCGATTGGTCCATGATCTTTATTTAAAGAGCCTTGAGGGTCATTTGTCCGGTTACTGTTTATGAGAGAAGTTTATGTAGATTTTCTTTCTTTATATTAATAAATTGCCTGAAGTGGTCACATTGGCTCAGGTCGTGGACTGTTTCCCTCTTCAAGGGTTTTAACCACATCAAAAACTTATGTACTGATCTGTGATCTATTTGTGAGTGGTGACCTTTATTGTTTGATCTACATAACTTACCCCATAAATTCCTACATTGTATTAGAGTTGTTTTGAGGGTCGCATCCGTTGTTGATCCAAATCTGAAGCTGGTTTGACTGCATGGGACTGTTTTTTTATATATAGTTTTTGACCACGTTTAGACCTGGAGAACTGCTTTGTTGTGTCCAAAGCCTCTGTTACAGTGAGGAACCCCTTTCGTTTCATGCGAAAAAGTTTCTGGTTGCCCAAGTTATGTCATTTTAGATCTAGAGGTATAAAGTATTTTGTTTGCAGTTATATTTGTTAATCCCTATGTTTATTTCAGTTTATATTCTTTTTTTATACCCTCTTCTATGTGTATGATCTTTGCACTGTGTTGTGTGCGATCTGGAAAACCAAAAACAAGAAGACGAGATTTTTCTACTACGTATGCTCTTTCCCCGTGACTTTGTGTGATCTCGGGAAATCAAAAATAGCGAGAAAAATATATGGTTGACAGACGGACTGACCGTAAATCTAAAATTATGCCATAAGGCTTGTATTTTGTTTTGTTTTCAATGTTGTTTTTTTTGCAGGAAAAAAAACACGCAAAACGGAAAAAAAACAATTATAGAATCCTTTTACTAGCTCACTTGGTGTAAAGTTACTTTATGAGAATAGAGGTCTTGGGTTCAAGTGTCAAGCTTCTTTTTCTTTAAAAAAAAATGTTAAGTTACTTTTTCTTAAAAATATTTTTGGCAAGTTGTTTTTTTTTAAAGGGTTTTATTTAAAAAACATATGTAAAAGTAACATTGTAAAAGTGACTCACTTATTTATAAAAGTGGGTCACATAGAGTAGTAATTTTTTTTTTTTTAATGAGCTTATTATATTAAGTTTGGAAAAGGGGGGGAATTTTTTTTTCTTAAATACAACTTCATCATCAACTTTCAACCTATCACGTAACTACTCGGCATCTATTACAACTTTTCTTCAAAAAGGCATAACTTCTTCATCTGTAAGTCATTTTCAGGGCCAGTTTTTTTTTTAACTAATCTAGTTTTTCAAGATATTTCCATTGGAGCAGTTAGTTTCAACCTTTTCATTGAAAGTGCATGCCTGGTTATTCTTAACAACACCAATTGTTTCCAATAGTTATCCTACATGGTATACTCACTTAGAAGTAAAGGGCTTTATAGAATAGTCTTACGACAAGAATCTAAACCTATCGATGCAAATAAAACAGCTAAATGGGAAAATAAACAAGATCAAGCACGAGGTTTGGTAGGAATGTCCATTGCTCAAGATCTTAGATTTCATATTCAAGAAATTGAATCCCCTGTTGAAGCTATGAAAAAAACTAAATATTTTTTTTTACATTCAAAGTGAAATCAGAGCCCACCAACTTGAAAATGAGTTGCTTACTTTGGACCCCAATAATTTCTCCTTTATTGAATATTTTGTGTCCAAATTCAATACCCTTATACTTTATTGAGAAAGTTGTAAAGTCAAAAAGGAAGATGGCAGTCGTATTTATTCCATTCTTGCTAATCTAGGCTCTGCATACTCTGTATTTATTTCCACCTTCCATTCCACTACAGAAGCCCTTGTTTCTCAAGGGACAGCCTACAAGTCCCCCTCTTTTTATGCCTTTTGTGATTCTTTGATAAGAGAACCAAAAAAAAAATTACACCTTGGTCTTATTAATACTGGAAACTCTTCTGAGAAATCCTTAGCAGCCTAGCAACAACCATATCCAAAGAATCCTAAGAAGCGGCATCCTAAAACAAATGGTCCTAAACAAAACAAGGGTCTTAAGCAATTTCAGCCGCAAACTAAAAAGACAACTCAACAAACTGATAAGGCAAATAAAAACAAAGGGAAGAAGACAGATAGACATTTCAACTTTTGTAATCATGATGGCCACGTAGAGTCAAAATCTTTTAAGAAGATGGAAGCTTTGGAAGTAGCAATGAAGAAGCACAACATCCATTTGGAGAAATATTCAACTTCATCTTCGGGAATGGCACTTTCTTCATGTGGTTGTCAAGCATCAAGATCTGGTTATGCATTGAATGTATCTTCTTCTTCTCATTCTCATGAGTGGCTCATTGATTCTGGAGCCTCTTACCACATGGCCAAAAATAAATTCATGTTTTCTTCTTTAAATGATTGTAACACCAAAAATATTTATGTCGGTGATGATGGATCTCTTAGTATTGTAGGGTCTGGAATAATTTATCTAGATAAAGGTCTATTTAATGATGTAGTATGTGTTCCTACCTTTTCCTGCAACATTCTATTTTTTTATCAGATAACTCATTTAGGTGAAGGGAAAACCGTAGAATTCTCACCTCATGATGTTATAATTAAGGACCTAAGAGGTCCTATACATATTTTAGCTACTGACATTACTGATGATTCCACAGGATTGTATAAGTTTGACAACTTTGGGTCATCATTTCTTCCCTCTTTTTTTTTTGCTCATAAGATGAAGTGAGAAAACTTTGGCATGAGCGATTTGGTCACTTAAACTATTGCTCTCTTCAAACTCTATGTAAATAAAATATGGTGGTAGGTATTCCTATGGTAACTTGCGGAGATGGTGTTTGTTCTAGTTGTGTACTCGGAAAACATCATCATGATGGTTTTGAAAAACGTGCCTCTTAGCACGCTTCAAGCCCTTTGCAGCTTGTGCACAGTGACTTATGTGGTCCACTTCCCATTGTTTCTTTCTCTGGCTACAAGTACTTCTGAAATTTCAGTGATGATTTTTCTAGACGCACTTGGGTATACTTCTTAAAACTCAAGAGTGAAGTTTTTAACATTTTCTTGGCCTTTAAGGCCTTTGTTGAGAAATAATTTGGACATCAAATTCTTAAGTTAAGATATGACAATAGAGGAGAATATGTTAATAAAAAATTTACCAAATTTTTCACTGAGCATGGCATTAAATTGCAACATATTGTTTCATATACTCCACAACAAAATGGTGTATTTGAAAGGAAGAATCGCTCTAAAAGAAATGGCTAATTGTATGCTTCAATCTAAAGGAATTAATCTTAATTTTTTGGAAGAAGAGTTTAACTATGAAAATTACATAGTAAATCGCACTCCTACTAAGGCTTTAAGGAATATCACTCTAGAAGAAACCTGGAGCTCAATTAAACTAGATGTAAGTCACTTTCGTGCCTTTGGAAGTGAAGCTTGGGCCCATGTTCCAGATGAGAAACATAAGCCTTAGAACCTAAGAGTGAAAAATGCCTTTTTGTTGTATATTCTGAAGATGTCAAAGGATATAGACTTCTTCAACCTAAATCCAAAAATGTAATCATTAGAAGAGATGTAAAATTTGATGAAAATATATCGGCTTGCGAGCCTAGTTCGGCGGGTGTGCCAACCTTGGCCTGCAAGCCTGATTCAGCATATGTGTCACCTCTCTCTATCTCTTCTACTTTTGATAACATTCCTTCTAGTTTGGATGATAACATCGAGGATGAAAATCCTCCTCCACCTCCTCAAGATCTTCCTTTAGCTCCACAACTTCCAAAATGGGTCTGCTCTACTCAGGATGCAGCAGTTTCTCTTGCAGGTGACCCTGCAGATCAACATCCTACACGTTCTTAGTTCAACAAAGCCTATTCCTTATTGGCTCAAGTTCCATAAAATCCTGATCCAAACCTTTGAATAAGCTTCAGGTCATCCATATTGGGATGCAACTCTGAATGAATAATATCGTTCCTTATTGGCAAATGATACTTGGCATCTTATTCCTCTTCCAAAGGGAAGAAAACTTGTCCGATGCAAATGGGTTTACAGAACAAAGTTTGGACCAGATGGAGAAGTGGATAAACATAAAGCTTGGCTTGTTGCTAAAGGATTTTCACAAGTTGAAGGAATTTACTATATTGAAACCTTCTCCCCTGCTTCCAAAATGAATTCCATCCACCTTGTTCTTTCCCTTGTTGCCTCTTTTAAATGGGAATTCCATCAAATGGATGTTAAATCTGCCTTCCTACATGGGGACTTGCATGAATAAATCTACATGGAACAACCTCCTGGCTTTATCCAAAACGACTCTAGCCTTGTTTTTGGCCTTAGGAATTCTCTCTATGGTCTCAAACAAGCCCCTTGGACTTGGTATGCCAAAATTGATAGCTTTCTCTTAGATAATGGCTTTTCTAGATGTCATTCCAACAACAATGTCTACACCAATAAAGTGGGTTAGTCCTTAATCATCCTTGTTCTTTATTTTTATGATATTATCCTTACTGGTAGTGATCCCAACCATATAAACCATGTGAATTCTAGCCTCAAAAAGAAGTTTGAAATGAAAAACTTGGGACATTTGCATTATTTCCTTGGTCTTCAAGTCTTGCAATCCAAAGAAGGTATTTCCCTTTCTCGGTCCAAGCACGTTTGTGATATTCTATGAAACTTTCACATGGAAGGTTGTAAGCTAGCCCCTTCTCTCTTTTAGTCTGGATTCAAGTTTTCAGTCACTTGTACTTCCCCTGAATTTGATGCTACCTTATACCTTCAAAGTTTTTCTAAAATTTTGTATCTAACCCATACTCGTCTTGACCTTTCCTTTGTTGTTGGTCATGTTGTTCGGTTTATGCACAAACCTCATGAAAGTCACTGGAAAGTAGCTAAAAGAATAATTCGATATATTCTAGGTACAGTTCAGTTCGTAATTCATTACAGTGCAATAGCATCTCCATTGTTGATTGGTTTCATTGATTCTGATTCGACTAGTGACCCTGATGATCAAAAGTATACTACAGGTTATGTATTCACTCTTGGTTCAGGACCCATTACATGGTCTTGTAAGAAACAAAGTGTCATCTCTCTTTCTTTGGCAGAAGCAGAGTATCATGGTGTTTTTGAAGCCAGCAAGGAAGCCTTGTGGCTTCGTTAGATCCTGTCTGAATTTGGTCTTCATTAGCGGCATCCAACTACACTTTGGTGTGATAATCAGAGTGTCATTCAGCTATGCAAAGATCCAGTTCATCATCAGCGCATGAAACACAATTAGCTACACATACACTTCATTAGAAAGCTCATTCATGATCGTGTCCTTGAAGTGCAGTATTGTTCAACCAATGATCAAGTTTCTCATATATTTACAAAGGCTTTCACAAAAGCGAAGTTTACCAAACTTCAGTCTTTGCTTGGAGTTCATCAAAGTTATCATTAAGGGGGTATAGGATCTAATGCATCCTTCCTTCTCCTATTGTGTCACCTTTTTAAATCCTTAAATCCTATCCCAAGTTGTTCTTAAGGGGGATTTTAGGATATTCTGACACATAGGAAATATTTAAATATAACTTGGTGTAGCGTAGAGTTAGGTAAAGTGTGTTTCTTTACTATGTAATTTTGTAACTTATAATCTGATGGTCACTATATGTAGTGATCTGACAGTTCATTCTCTCCTTGGTATTACCAACACTTGATCTGTGGCTTTACACCTGATTGGTCCATGATCTCTATTTAAAGAGCATGGAGGGTAATTTGTCCAGTGATCGTTTATGAGAGAAGCTTATATAAATTTAATTTCTTTATATTAATAAATGTCCTAAAGTGGTCGCATTGGCTCAAGCCCCAGAATGTTTTCCTCTTCGAGGGTTTTAACCACGTCAAATACTAGTGTAATGATCTATGATTTGTTTGTGAGCGGTGACTTTTGGTATTTGATCTAAGGAACTTACCCTGTAAATTCCCACAGAAGAAATTTCATGAGGGGTTAAAGAGTCAAAGAAGCAAACAAAGTGTGAACCATCCATCTTGCACATCTCCCTGCTTCAAAAAATATTAAATGGTATTTCCCAACGGGATGTAATAATGTGCCCCATATATGGCTATATCACTATAAGTGGTATGATAACACAAAAAAGAGGAAAAAAATTTTAACGGATACAATAATGTGTCCCATATTTGGCTACATCACTGCAAGTGGTATGTTGACAGAACAAAGAGGAAAAAATTCTCTTTGTATGTGAATCCTGAGGAAAATAGCTTTCTTTGCTCTATGGACTTGTCCACAGAGTGTATCTAATGCACTTCCCATCTCCATCTGTTAAGAGACATTCACGAGATGAAAGGAAAGCTAACCAGTATACCAAAATATAATAACTATAATATTTAATTTAATTTAAAGGCAACCTTAAAGAAAATAATTTTCATATAAGAAAAGCGAGTTGAAATTTAAACACAATTATAATCCTAACATTAGTAATTCAACAACTGTGATTTATAGCACATGTTCCTGACAATTCTGAATGTTCTTGATTGATTGTAAGATGGCAAATAAAAAATATATGAAAAATACAACTAAAACATGAATATTGAGAGGGACAAATCAATATTGAATTTGACCCACAAAGGAGTCTAATTTCATGCACTGGATAGATCACCTGAGAAATTTTTTGACTCTCAAGGAAAGTTGGATAAAAATACATATCCAACTCTATCTGTCCCAAGAAAATCCTTTGCACTGCTCCTGCGATATTTGTTTCATTTTCCTCAAAAAATTGTTTCCCTTAATGAAAAAGTTGTGTTTCATGACAAAAGATGAATTATCCGACAACTAACAACCCATTGCAAATGATATTGGTATCTTTGCGATATTTACACCATATTTTGTTTTTAACATGGTAATTTTGATAAATATATATGTATAAAACACTGTAACAAACACTTCAAGATAATAAACTTCCATCATAGCCATTAAAGTTTACTTATTATTAGGTCATTCACCTAAGCACAAAAATTAATGAATTTGACTTGCAAAGGCATCTAACTTCATGGACTAGATACATCAAGTGAGACAGTTTTTTACTCTCAAGAAAAGTTGTATAAAAATTCACCATTGTTTATCTTCTGTTTATTCTTCCACACGCAACTTTGTGTGTCCCAAGGAAATTATCTTCCCTTCTCATGCTATTTTTGTTTCATTTCCTAAAAAATTTGTTGCCCTTGATGAATAAGTTGTGTGTCATGAAAAGAAGATCAATTATGTGAAAACTAACAACACAATATGAATGATATTGCTAGTTTTGCCATATTTAGATCAAATTTTTATTTTACCAGAGTAATTATGACAACCATATGTAGAAAACATCATAACACAGGGTAATAAACTTCCATGAGAACAGTTAAAGTTTCCCTATTATTAGGTTATTCACCTAAGCACAAAAATATGACAGATAGCATGGAAACCAAGCATGAAGAACATTGAAATGAAGTTTCCTATGAACAAATATGAACAATTCAAATTCTTACCATTTAAAAAACTTAAATATGGATGAAAATGCAAACTTAGTCTACAAAAGTCAAAATAATATACTTGAGGAAAATGAACAACATAACTCAGAGTCGGCACCATCATGTAGCGACATAATCCTACAAACCATAAAGTTGTATATTCAAACACATCTAGCACATTACCTCAAGTGAAGCGTAAATTCAAACAGGTCTCATCTAAAATAAATTTCTTGAAAAAAAATTATTCAATTATGAACTATCAATTTAAAAAGAAATAGGACCTTAATTTATCCATTATGAAAAATTGGAAATTCTAGTGCAAATTTAAACTAAACTTCTCTGCAAAACCCACAACACATGCAAAAGTTCATGACTTATGATACTGTAAACTTGTGCCACTATAATCATCCTTGTACCAAACACAAGAACTAACAAAACTTAAGCCAGCCATATATAATGGAGAAATCAATATATATTAATTGAAAATAAAATAATTTCACAATCCTAAAAGGATTCAACCTACTTTGATCTGCCATTTGGATGTGGAAGGAAAAATAAGAATTAATTCTTAATGTATTCTTACAGGATAATGTAGGGAACTAAAATTCCAACCATTTACTACTACCATAAGAGAATGGATTCGAATCAGTTACTTGAAATGATTGAAATTCACCTTAACATAACAACAGAGGGCTTCATCATATTGATTCCCTGCAAAACTAGTACTAAAATTTGTCTTAAAAAAATGATTTGGGACAATTGTTTTACAACTCAAATTGATCTGGACCCAAGGCTCCCATGGAAATCACAAGTAATGAATCAATCATCATAATAATATGAATTTGTGCATGGATATTTACCAACATGGGTTTGGATTGGGTGGATCGATGTCATCACTGTTTGCCAAGATTTGAAAAAGTATTGAAGTTAATGGAGAAGGCTTAATGTCCAAACTTTGGTCGATGTGAAAAGGGCTTTGCTACCTAAATTAGATGCAATTAATCTCATATATCAAATATTTGTGTGGAGAAGTGGGTGTTTTTTTTACTGTGTGGAAACACTATGTTTTGTGGATTTTTATTTTTTTTCTTACTGCAAATTCCAACATCGATGGCAATTTCTAAGTGCCTTACTAGGTGGTGAAAATTTCCATAATTGTAATAGTGATATGAATAAATTGTAATTTTGACATTTTTATATATTTTGAATAAGTCTTAAAAGCATAAATTCCATATTTTAAAAAAATGAAATTGATTTTGTTAATTTTAGTAATCAAATGACCTAATGCTTAAAAATGATAGAAAGTTTATATAAATGAACATTTCAATTAGCTTTAAACTAAATTTGTTCTACCACTGAAATTCATGAATTTGTAACTCAAAGAAAATTTAACACCATTTAATAAACAAAAAGAAAACCAACGTGAATTTCACTCTAAAAAACATCACAATTAGCACTGAGATGATCTAAACAATAAAACAAACAATATTACTAAATCTAATCAACCATGAAAACAATTTTATACCAGAATGAAACATGTTCATTTTTTATTTTTTTTTGAACCAACCAATTAGGATTTTTTTTTCATGAAGAAAAAACATTGGTATGTATATAGCACCAGCACAATTATCCTTGTAAACGTTACAATTCCATAAGTCATAACCTGTCGGCGCTTAAACCTACCATCAAAAACTTTCACTAAAATCTTAAAGCAAAATACATCATAGTGTTCTTGAATTTGTCTTATAGTAACTTCTATCTAATAATATACCCAGAAACCAGGTATCCAGGTGAGAAGCTTTGAGCTAGTGCTTGTAACATAATGTAGAACAAAAGGCCCAAAACAAAATCACTATTATCAATGTCACCCCGGAGAATACCAAATAGCGTCCAGGAGATCGAAACTTTGATATGTCCTCGGGAAAGCAGTGGGTGTTTAAGTGAATTGAACCATGCCGACTGCACCTTCTCCATCTGCGTTCTGAAGCTCGTAATGCATTTGACCAAAGATCCCCTTTAAACCTTTTTTAGAAATCCTGTCTGCCCGTGAATTATTTTCACGGAATATGTGTTTAAAAAGAACAGAGTTGAAAGTATTTTTTAATACATCAATGCATTCCATCCAATTCACCAGATGTCCCGGAAAGAGCTTGTTATTTTCATTTATATAGTCAATGAGAACTTTCGAGTCCCCAAACACCCAGATATCCTCAATGCACAGTTGTGACACGAGCCATAACAAACCCCATAATTCCAAGATCTCTACCCTCATGTTAGTACCTAATCCATCGTGCCAGTGGACCTTGTAGTGACAGTGAGGAGAAAGCAACAACCAGGGACCACAGCCACACTTATATTGTTGTGAGGCACCGTCAAAGAAACCCGCTGAATAGTTGATTTCAAACGATCTCATTCTCTTTGACTGATCAGTTGGAGGTTTATGTATAATTTTAAGTTGTGCCCAATGTTGTAATATCTTCTGGGTAGTCCACATGGGGTAGCACCTTACCTCCTCGGCAATCCATCTGTTCCTATCTCCCCAAATGGTCCAATGAAACAATGCCGATATGTTTCTGTAGTTTATACCTTTTTTATTCCACCAAAGTATGAACTCTTCTGTGTGCTCAAGATTAGGCACCTGCATATTGAAAGACTCACATATCAACTTCAGCACCTCCCTAGAAAAGCCACACATATAAAATAAATGAATATTATATTCATCCTCCACCATGCATAGCTTGCAGATGCCCGGACCAATCATCCCTTTCCTTTTCAGGTTTGCCCAAGTTAAATTTTTATCCATAAAAACCAGCCAAAGGAAAAGTTGCATTTTTAGAGGAGCCGACTTCTCCCAAATCCCTAAGTATGTCCTATGATTAAATGTCTGTGTTTTGTGCGTGTACAAAGCTTTGTATGTCGTGTTCACCTCCAACATTCCCTTCTTCATTTGGCCATTCCAAACCACTTTGTCACCTCCGGTGTTCTTAATGAGACCAATGCTTCTTAAATTTCCAATATAGACAGCCCACTCACTAGTTAAGTGTCTAGGCAACCCCATATCCGAATCCGACTTCCAAGTTGGAATACCCCTTTCAACTCCTTTGATGATTTGACTTATGAAGAAAATACCCCTTCCATTTAAGAATCTCATCAGAGTATTACTGCACTGAAAAGTCATCACATCACCAAAAATGACTGAGCTGCCAATCTGAATCTTCCCTCCATCGCTGAATTTCCATCACAGGAAAGAAAAGAAGTCAGGCCAGCAGCTTCTGAACCCATTGCAGATTGCAAAACCACCTTTAAGATTATTCCAGCCCAAACAGAGTAATTTCTCCATATCCTCCAGTTCTGGGTACTTATACTTTAATATTTCGCTCCAGATCCCAGTAGACCTCAATCCCCTCCATAGCGATTTCATGAGCAAGGACCTGCCAAAAAGGTACAGGTCTTTTAGACCCCATCCCCCACATATCTTTGGTTTCATGATAAGATCCCATCTCGCCAGATGGTAATTTCCCTTATCCTTTCTTCCATTCCATATAAAATTCATGAAGACCTTTCTGATATCATGAAGTATCTTCTTTGAGATGGCATAAAGATATGCCCAATAAACCATGATGTTTTGTATGATTGCTTGTATCAGAATATATCTCCTGCCATATGACAGCCACCTTGTTGTCCATCCTCTGATCTTCTTTTGGACCTTCTCCACTAGCCAATACCCGTCTTTAATTTGATAATTATTTGGCTTCATATAAAATCCCAGGTATCTGAATCCCATACTGAGTGGTGTTGTACTGAAGTTGAATATGTTGGCAATGTAATTAGCTACACCTCTCCCACCCTCCTCGTGGTATATGCAGGATTTTCCAACGTTGGCCACCATACCCGATGCTAACCCAAAGATTTGAAAAATCTCATGAAATTCCAGCCAAACAGATCTTATAAGCATGCCAATAAGTAGCACATCATCGACAAAGAGGTTATGGCTAATTTCTCTTACATGTGATAGCTTAACACCCCTTACATTCCTGGATCTCATTGCCCTGCTGATTTTTAGACTCAACGTATCCATTACCAAAATGAAATGTAGAGGTGATAGTGCACGACCTTGTCTCAAGCCTCGCCCAAGTTTGAAAAACCTTGAAGCCAAGCCATTAATGATAACTGCCAAAGTAGTATTGGTCACGCAGCCCATGACGTATTTCATTGTGGCCCTATCTAGGCCTATCTTATAAAGAATCATCCTTAATAGCCCCCAATCTACCTGGTCGAAATTTCTGAGGTCTATTTTCATAACCATAGCAAGTATTTTCTTCTGGTATATAGAGTGAATGACTTCCTGAGTGGAAGCAACCGCATCATGGATTCTCCTATTCTGCAAGAACCCAGATTGTTCTGGAGTAATGTGCCTTGACAGTACTTTCTCAAGTATGTCTGCAATGGTCTTCGAAATGATCTTGTAAAGAGTGTTGCAAAGAGAAATCGGCCTAAATTCCTCAAACTTCTTAGGACAGACCTTCTTTGGGATCGAGACAATGAAAGTTGAGTTGAGCGCTACATTTATATTTCCCTTCCTCCACGCCTCTTCCACCATCTGCACAATATAGCCAATGAATATTTCCTTAAAATGGAGAAAGAAATCTGGGGTCCAGACATCTGGCCCAGGACTCTTGTCCACTGAGGAGTTTAGTATTGTCATGATCTATGTCTGAGTGATCGGCTTATAGAAATCTGTGTGATCGTTGTCCTCAAACATGAGGGGAAAATCCTCAACAGCCCATAGTTGCTCCATGTCGTGTTCCGACCCTCTAGTTTTGAAAATTTCTTGAAAATATTTGACTGCACTCTCCTGGATATCTTCCGTAGTGTATGTTGGAGAGCCATCCTCCTCTATCAGCGAGATGCAGTTGTGGTCTCTCCTCCCATTTGCAAGAGCATGGAAGAACTTTGTGTTTTTGTCGCCATCTTGTAACCAGATAGCTCTACTCTTAAGTCGCCATGTTTTCTCTTCAATGTGTAGGATTTTCCTTTTCTCCTGCTCAACCTCCTTTAGTCTTTCCCAAGTGCCATCCTTCGGGTTTGTAGATTCCAGCTCTTTAATAAGGAGTGCAGTCTCTCTATCAAGTTCCTTATAACGAACCTTCAATTCTAATTTTTTCCCCCTTTCCCATCTTTTGACTTCTTTTTTTAGCCCCTTGAGTGTGTCCATCAAGTAATCTATAGCAGAAGAACCTCCATCCCTTCTAAATTGTTTCATATAATCCACCACCAATTTGTTAAAACTAGGGTCGTTCAACCACACACGATTGAACTTAAAAGGAAACCCATCCTTTTTTATATCGAAATCCCATTCAAGTGTAATAGGTCTGTGGTCTGATATCATGGTATCTCCAATGTACGCTGACCAATCTCCCATGATGGCCAGTAGAGATGAGTTCACCATAAATCGATCAATCTTTTTGCAAACGGATGTCGTTCCTTTTCTCCCATTGAACCATGTGGGACCGTGATTCATCATCTGCAGGTCAATAAGATGGGCCTAGTTGAAGATCTTGGATAGGGAGTGTGCCATAAGATACCTTCTGACCTAAGAACCCCATATCTCCTTTTCATTCATTGTGAAATTAAAATCCCCTGCGATAATCAAATTTCTTAGTAAAAAGATGCCACTGTTTGCCACTCTTTCCCAGAACGCAGCCCTATTCTGATAGGGAGAATAGAGGTTAATAATGTGAATCCTATGTTTGAATCCTCTAAGATGACCTGAGAGGATAATCCTGCCATAGAATCCATAAGCCTTAAAAGTAGCTAGAGTAGGATCCCACATAACCAGCTCCCCTCTGGATAGTCGCACGGCATCCCTGGCCGCAATGTGCCATGCTAGGTACATATGACGGAAGCATGAGATAGCCCGATCAGCGGAATTCATGGTCTCTTGTACAAAAATAATAACAGGAGCAGATTTCTGAAAAAAATGTCACCAAGACAAAAACTTGGCTCTCCCCCCCAGTCCCCTGACGTTAAGAGAGACCAACTTGATCATGGATTAATACTGGGTGGGTCAAGTGCTCTAAGTACCCGGTCTAATGCCATAGTGACAGGAATGTCCCGGAAGTTCCCATCGACTGCAGTCCCACATGGGGAATATGAAGAAATAGATTTATTTCTCATCCGCGGTCGACTCCTTCCTCTTCTGATGGTGACATTCAAGCGAGAGGATGGGCTAATGATCAAAGGGGGAGATGGCGAGTTTCTTTTGTCAACTGTCAAAGTGACAAGATTAACATTTGGGTCCAATAATAAAGGTCTAGATCACTACCCACTAAGTTCTGTGTGGACATAGTCGGACTCCCCTTGTCTGCCGAGGACGAAGCAAACATCAGCGTAGTGGGGGATGAAGACAAAAGAGGGGAGGTAGCGATGTCGGGAGGACCCACTGGAGAATAAGGTGGTGACAGAGGATGTTCAAACAAAGTATTCTTATGGGGAATAACCAGAGTAGGTTTTTTATGGGATCCCCCTATCAAACACCATGAGCCCTTATCACTCAGAGTGTCTGCCACCTCCAATGTCCCCGAGCCAGTGTGATGGTGATCAATTTGAAAGGTAGACTGCAGGCGACTAGTATCGCGGATATGATTAGAAGGCCGATACAAACTTGAGCACGGGTCACGCCTGACAGTGGAAATATCAGAGCATCCCCCGCCCCCCAGAGAGGGTTTCCCACCAGACGGGGATCTACCCACCCCATTCGACACAAGGTCCAAGTCCTCTCAACCCGACAAGCACGAATTAGACTCCCTATTGCAATCAACATCCAGATGCAAAAGGTTAAACTCAGAGGACTTACCTGTGTAAGATGGACTCGATCTCGAACGCACAAGTCCCGGTTTCCTCCCTCAATCAAAATCCCTGTTTCGTGGACCGTCAACAGTTTTCCGGGCCATTCTCTATTTCCAGCGCAAACAGGACCTCATCAAGTGTCCGGTCCCATAGCAAAAGTGGCAGCGGAACGGGGGTGTTCCAGTAGTCAAGTCGCTACCTATAGTGCTTCCCATCCCAGACATGCTCAACCTTTGTTGGCAAGCCCCTGGCGAAAGACACCTGCACAAGTATCCATACTATACACTTATCATAAGTCCCATTACACTTAGGGTCCATGAATCTACAAACTCTTATATTATTCCCAATGGTCTGTAGCACCGTTTGTGACCAGAACTATATTAGGAGTCCCAATAATTTCACCCATAGGATATGTGATTTCGGAGCGTTCTCGGTGGGATGAAATTCTACGGTCCACCTATATAGTGGTAGGAAAGACCTGACATGTACCCAGGTCTGAAGAAGTATTTCTAGGATATCTTCCTCCCTTAAGAAGTGAAAGCAGTACCAGTGGTTTGGAAGCTGGTTGATACGCGGCTCATAGCTAATGATCAACTGTCAAGTCCCTATTAACCAAGTCTATAAATCAACAGAGCTATGAGAGGAAAATTCCCATCTGCCCACCAGTGCATGTGAGAGAAGACTCTCGGCCCACTCCCACAAAACGTCACTCCCAAAGCTATGGATCCACCACCCAGGCAATGGCTTGAATGGTTTCGATGGGTGATTGGAATTCAGAGCCTTCCGACCAGTTGGTAATGTCGCCCCCTCCTTACCAGGCAACTCCCCAACCAAGCCCGCATTCGCCCGGTTGCCAGGATCACCAAACAGATCGTCGACCGCCTTCGAAGAGGAAATATTGTGCAAATCTGCACAGTCCAAACCCGGGGAATGGTCCTTCGGCATAACAAAAGAGATGTGAGAGTCGTGAGGCGCGAGTGGGCACTGACGGTTGGAGTTGAGGGCCTCAGATTTAGCCAACTCAATAGCAATCAAAAAATCATCATCTAGCAATTTGTACCCGGGATTACCAACGTGGCCACCTCTCGCCATATGGGCTTAGTGCAGAAATCCAAATCGAAAACCTTCACCTACCTAAATTAAAAGCCATAAATGGAAAGATCCCAAGGCCGTCAAATATCAACAAAGACGTAGTCCGGGAGGGTAAAAACACGGCGAGCCTTATTTCCACTGCCATAGGCCCATAAATGCGCCCAGGCAGGAATGCCCGCCATTAGATTAAAGCTGTTGATCATCGTGCGGCGAGCATTCCCTGCCTGGGCGCATTTATGGGCCTGTGGCAGTGGAAATAAGGCTCGCCCAGACAAGGAATGCCCACCGCAATTATGGTCCTATGGAAGTGGAAATAAGGCTCGCCGTAAAACACAGCACGTTGCTCAGTGAAGGAGCGGAGCGGACATCTCGATCACCTTAACTCCCACATAATTCGAATCGTCTTCGAAGGACCGTCTCCGCAGACTCCCGTACCATCACTCAAATGATCAATTGTACTATCCCGGCGATACCCGATCCCGCAACCTGAAAGTCCTCCTGCCCTGGATGATTTGAATAGTCCGGTTACCGGGTTCACCTGGCACCCCCGGAAAAACCAGAAGTGTATGTAATTCTTTAGGCCTCGGCTCCGTAGTAGCAGGCACCATATCCAGAGTTCCACCACCCATCACAAAAAGCCATACCTCTTGCTCCTGTAGGGTCCAAGAGTGATACCAGGAGTTAGGATTCTGGTCGCTAGAGGTCTGTGGATCGTCCTGCCCGGAGTAAATATGTAACAAATATGATCGATGAGGTTGCAGATCCCTAGTTAGCTGGGAGGGCCAACATGGACGATACTCCTGGGAAGGCAAGACTCAACTACTGTGAGTTTAAGCATGGCGAACACCAACCTTGGATCGCCAGCTTCCAGTCTCAGCAAATATAAAAGGTTTCCAGACTGAAAAAAAAAATGGGAGGAAGATTATCCTTCATAGAAGTAAAACCATGGGATAAAACAATTTTACAGAAAATAATATGCCTTCGATACTTTCCTGGAAAATGGAGTTGATGGTACAGATGATGGGGTCTGTTACTTGCGCTGGTTTTTTTCTCAATGGTTTTTCTCGATGGTGTGCTTCCCACGCGAATGAGCGGTTACAGCTGGTCCAAATGTAACCATTCTCGTTACAAATACACAACTCAGAACACTAAAAATGGAACACAACTCCACTACTCAGAACACTAAAAATGGAAAAGGCAATAACATGCTAAAATGGAGAATTCTATGTTACCAAGAAAAAGAAATAATAAATCCAACATGAAAAAGGGAAAGATAAAAAGATGGTTGATAAAAAACTAAGAAGTTGATAAATATATTTAAATAATAATAAATAAATAAAACAAAAAACATCTATGGACAAAAATATTAAAAGTCATCAAAATAAAAATATTAGAAAAATGAAAAAAAAAAAAGTTAAATAAAAATGAAATAAATTAAAAACAAAAAATAGTAACTAATAAAGATAGAAGTTACTAAACAACCAATAATAAGACTTCAACCAATCAAATTACAAATAAATAAAATTTAAATAATAATAAATAAATAACAAAAAAAAAATCATAATGTTAAATTTTGGATAAACAACATAAATTTTGGTAGTTCGAAACGCGTCGGTCCTAAATTTCTCATGTGATTTGCCGGAAGATTTATAATCTAATATGTTATGGATCACAGAAGCTTGCACTCTCAAACATAAATTTTTTTATCGAAGTGAAACAAAAAATTAGTAACCAATAGAAATAAAATTTACTAAAAAACTAAATAAAAGATAAAAAATAAATATAGCTAAATAATAATAATAACTAACTAAAAAATAAAAAATAAAAATCTCAATGTTAAATTTTGGATAAACAACATAAATTTTTGGTCAAAAATAAATTAATACAAAGTCAAGGAAAAATTAAATGCATTATACAATACAGGTATAATAAGAACATAATTTTTATTTATGAAAAGAAATTTGTTTTAGGATATACTTATATAAATATATATCATTTTTTCCAATTTTGTAAATGTATATTATTGTAAAGTATGAGATTGTATTATTTTTTTTTTAAATAATGAAAAAAAGTAGAATATATTTAAGAGTATTTGTATTTATGGTTTTAAAATAAATGGTTTTATTTTTTATTATATTTTTTAATAAAAAACTGCTTTTTTTATTAAAAATCTGAATCATGATTAGATATATAATGTAATGTTTAAGGGTAAGATAAACAATATGGAAAAAATAGTTTTTCAAGATTATTTGAAAATCTAATTAAATTTGTATAAAAATGGTGAGATTTGTATAAAGATACCAAATCCATGAATACAAAATAAGAGTTCAATTTATATGATAATGGTAATATTAACAAAAATATTACATTAAAAATTGTAATGAACAAAAAGTCAGATTATAAATAGGCATTAAAAACATTATAAAGTTAATTAACTATAATTTAAAAAATCAAAAACATATCTTTATCTTAACTATATTATAAAATAAAATCATCTCATTAGAATTATAAATAAATATAGCTTTGCACAATTCCTAAAATTTACTATAGAATTTGTCATCTTTGTCACCCACTAAGAGGGTTGAATATGAAAAACAATCGTTTAGAATGTCACATGATAATTCAGGAATGTGTCCCTTAACATTTTTTAAGTACAAAATAAAATTTTAAAGAAAAAATTAATTCATTTTTTCAACCCCTGGATCAAGTAAGGTGGGAAGTGCTAAGGGCACCACTCGTCCAAGTTTAACTGCAAATAAGAGGAAGTTTCTTGGTGTTTAAGGCATGCGATGGGTTGAGGTTTTTGAAGGTCCTCGTCCATATGACGATGTTGATGCTCACACAAAATATCCATCGGATGGTGGTGGTCATCATTCAAACTCCATCACTCTCAATGTTGGCCTAGTGTTTAGAATTCATTTCCCTTAGTATCTGTTGAGTTTTGGATTTTATCAACATCTCACATTGTGGTATTGATCTCTTTTTCCTCCACTTATGTTGTTTCCTTGCGAGCTCCCTCTATGTAGCCATCCTCTCTATGAGTGCAAACAAGTTCTTTGTGCCCTCGATCTTCCTCTACTATATGGTATGTAGGGCTTTCTCTAGTAGGAAAGTATGTTATGGTCTTCAGTGGTTGCAAGCATGGTACACCAAAGAGTAAGGTGAAAAAGGGGAAGTGGTAGTCGCGGAGGATTTGGAGGTTCTCACACTCACTCACAATTTGAGGCCTTTGCTTGGAATTTAAGAGAATAAATTTCACGGCTATTTTAGTAGGAACTCTATGACTTTGAGGCGGATGTTGTAGTCGAGCATGCCTAACTCTCGGACTCTGATGGAACTAAATATTACCGATAAAATGGGCCTTTAAATAGCTAAGAGCTCTATAAAATCACACTCAACCTCCAAGTAAAAAACCACACTCAACCTGTCACGTATATCAAAGTGCATTGGAAGGATAAATCAATATGGCGAGTAAAAGAAAGAGGGAGTCATTTTGTAGGGATATAGCTAATTCACTCACTCAACAAGACAATAAATTCCATTGGTTGAAAATATTTAAATGGTATTTGAATTTAACACCAAAGGAGAAGCTAAATAATAAAACTTGGATTATAGACCTTGCTAATGTTGGATTTGTTCCTAAGGTATTCGATTTCAAAGAACTTGTTTGTTGGTGTGCAAAATAGTTCGACCCCGTGAATAATATTGCATTGTTTCTTTGCAAAAAAAAAAAAAAAACAAGTCCTCTTCACTCTGAAATCCTTTAGAAAGATGCTCAAATCTACATCAAATAAAATCAAATTGACATTGTGGATTTATGAGCAAATATCCATGATGTTGAACCCTTGTGATATCTATCTTGGTGATTACTATCTTGTGATGCAGGAGCATCCTGCTTAATTTTCATTATTTATTTGTGTGATTTAGGGGGTGATGTCTTTTTCATTATTTTATAAATTATTATGCTCATTTTTAATAAACTGAGAGAAATATCTAAGTGTGAGGATTATTGTAAAGATTCTCTTAATAAATTGAGGATATGAGTGGAATTGGTTTGGGTAGATATTTTAGGGATTAGAAATTCCTTAAATGGAGCTTAGTTGAGTCAAAGAAGGGATAAATATATTTTAGGATTTGGTTGAGATTTGTGTGGAGGAAATCATGGATTCAAGATAATCCATAATTATGTATAAATATGAAGCTTATGTGAGGATGGAAGGCAGAGAGAGGCACAGAGAGATGAAGAGAAATGGTGTGAGAGTTTATGTAAAGGGTCGAAAGCCAAGAGGCCAACAAATTGTAATATTCGGCCAAGATGGTTTGAATCTGAAATTTCTTGTTGTATTTTATGCAAGTAGTTTTTTTATTGTTTGGCTCTCTCTTCGTTTATATTTTGAGTTGAATCTAAGTATATTTTTATGAGAATTTTGTGTGAGGATTTCATCATAAGGGAACACGAAATCTGTTTTGTGTGCAAGGATCTGTTTTGTGCAGAATCCCTGCATCATTTGGTATCAGAGCAAGGGTAGAACCGTGTGTGTGATAGATTGTTGCATTGAGGTCAATGTGTGATAGCAGGTTTTGAATGTGTTGAGGAGCCACACGCAGACATTAAGGCACAGATCAGAAGTTAAGGAACAATTGAAAGTTTTATATAAAGCTTGAGTCGCAGCCATCATCATTGCCAACATCATCATCGTGAGCTGTTGTCGCCTATCCAGCAGAAGGGAGCTTAGCAACTATGTTTCCTCCGCCAGGCTGGCATTCCAACGCCACAAAGTTTGCAGATTGGGACTTTGTAGCCGCATGAGCAGTAGCTCAAAGTTGGCATTGATTCCAATTTTGTAACTGCGTTAGCAGTAACACAACTCCGTAACGCACAAGCCTGCCATATAGCGTTTTTCTCTTTTATGTCGACGTCTCTTGTACGGTAAATATTCCATTGTATCCACATTGCATCAGAATGTCATTACGCTAAATGAATATTGAAATTAATAGTGTGAATTGTGAGTCAGAATTATCGATTTTGGCCAATATAGACTGCAGTTTTGTATTATTTAAAACCAGAGTTGCGCATCTAAAAAATCAGAGTTGTGAATCATTTCTCGGTCTTGTCAAACTGGGGTAGTAGTTTATGCAAGCCAAATGCGATGGTTGTAGATAAAAATCATAGGGCCAAATAAAAGGACATCTAGGATATGCTTTACCAAGAACTGCAACTAATCATGGCCATCCTATTGTTTCCACAAAATGTTTTAGAATCACACCAACTGGGAGATCATGGGCAGCTACAACCACGGAAGGTGTTTTGATGTATTCATTGGATGACTCTTTTGTCTTTGATCCAACTGATCTTTACATTGATGTCACACCAGAGGCAGTGGATGTAGCACTTAGTCAAGGCAGACATCTGAGGGCACTAATACTTGCTCTTCGCCTAAATGAAGCTAGCTGGATCAGGAAATGTGTCGTATCGGTGCATCCAAAGGATGTTACGACCACTGCTGCTGGAGTTCCACCTAAATATATGTGCAGGCTAATTGAAGCATTTGCTGAGTATTTGGAAGGTTCTCCACCTCTTGATTTTCTTCCTCAGTGGTTCCAGGAGCTTTGCAAAGTTCGTGGTCATACAATTCAACAACATTGCAACGATTATCTTCCAACATTGCGGTCGTTGTAGAATTCATTGACGAGATTGCATCAGGACCTCTCAGACACTTGTTCCTCCAATTAATATCTACTTCATTATTTATGTACACCATCCTTCCCTAATTAAAAGACCATGGAAATAGAGAAGCAAAACTCTGGTCATTTTATGACATACACTCCAGACCTTGTTTGAGCTCAAAATGTCATACAAATATCACTCATTACCATACATTTTTCAGCTATGCTTCCATTATATCACTCATTATTCACCACCATGTCACTTCATTTTCCCTATTGTTCACCATTAATGGGTCTCATTTATATCTTCCAAATATTATTTATTTTTAAGCATTTTTAAGAGAAATTCTTGATTAAATATTAGAAATTAATATATTTTACTTCCTATATGGAAAGTGGATTGTTTTTGTGACATGTGTAGGTGCCAAGGAAGCTTCCAAGACACCTTTATGTGGCCTTGAATGATCAAATTCGAATTTGATAAGATAAACCTCATGGAGAAGATCGTGATCTCCTAGAGAAGATCAAGGACAAAAGGGGGTTATGTGTCTCGATGGTTGAGATAAGTATGGAGCTAAAGAGAGATTAGTGGATAATCATTATGATTTTGTTACTCATCCCATTGTATAAATAGGAGTGCAATCTCCTCCATTTGTAAGTTTTGTAATCTTAGAATTTTGGAGTATGTAATCTTAGAAGCTTAGAGTTGTATCTTTAGAGTTGGTTTGTAATGGAAATTTTGAAATAAAGAATCATACTTCGATTTTTCTTCTACATCTGAGTCTCCTTTGAAGTGGTGTGCTTGTGGAGTTATGAAGGGCCCCCATGGCCTCACTTGCATGCTTATTTTCTTAGTTTAGGTATAATTTAATTTATGTTTTTGTTTGATTTCAGCTTTTAAGTTTTGTTAAATGTTCTAATATTGGAAAGAGTCTTATTTGAAATTGTTCTTGTAAGAGAACCATAAGACCTCATAAAATTATTAGATTTAGGTTTATTTCATTTCATCTTTTAAGTTTTTGTTAAATGTTCTAATATTGGAGGAGATCCTAAAATTCAGGTGTTCTTGTAAGAGAACCTTAGGATCTTGACAATTGTTAGATCTAGGTTTGATTAGTTGTTGAAAGAGATATTGATGAATATGTTCTTGTAAGGGAACTTTAAGATCTCAAACAAATTAGGAATATTTCTAGATCTATATATTTTAGATAAGCGCTTCTAAGTTTACCTTCCCGGGTTGACATTAAATTGAACTCTGATTGACATCATCAATTGGAACCAAACAGGTACATTGAAAACTTCATTTTGTGCTTCAAGTGTACTCATCAATTGAGCCTCCACCATTGGCCAAATTCAAGAAGTGCAACTTCTGGTGCTTCATCGCAGAAGATAGAGATATTCATTTCCACCTAGGATGATCTCATACCACCACTCACAGGTCGTTGTGTACTGCTTTATCAATCTCGAACATGGAGTTATTTCAGCAGAGATTTGAGAACAGAAGTGTGTGGATTGTGATTTTCAACTTTGCATAATCATATAATCAACTTGAATTATTAGCAACCAATTGTTTTTATGGGGAAAAAAAGGTATGAAATTATAACGTGTGAAGGTGGAAATGTATTGTTTTTAAATTGGTCATGTAAATTGAGAATAGTGTGATCGTGAAAGAAATCTTGGGAAGTTCTCTACATTGAAGTAATGTTTAAGAAAGTGTCATCAGTATCATCATTATCATGGATAATATTTGGTCTGGCTATGCCATTCTCTTTACAAATATTTTGATAATATTTTGCACTGCTTCGGAAAAAGAGTTGTAGTGCAGAATCTCAAGAACTATCAGTGGGCACACTATGAAAGTGGTAAGTCAAATGAGTTTTTATGTTATTTAAATAACGTAAAATGGATATGTAATTCATATTAAGAAGAATAGTGCTTAAGGCCATATACACTTTATGAGTGTTTCACCAAAATTCATGAGTGGGAAGAGAGATATTTTAAGAGAGATAATAAGTTAAAGATCATGATTGATCGTTGCTTGTAATGCATGTGAGAGTTTTCACATCGTTTTGTCCCGAAGATAGTGCAGTTTGTATTTGTTTCTGCCAGAGAAATATGTTGATGCCACCATGTTAAAAGAAAGTTTTGGAAAATTCCTATGAAGGAATTGTTTTTGTGCACTGAAGAGAGACGGTGTTGCATGAGAACCGTCACTGCAAAGAAGGAGCTGCATGAAAGTGAAAGAAAATTATTTGCGCCAAGATGATGAGGGTAAGGTATGAAAATTAATTTCCAAAAGGTATTTTAAATGTTGAAAATTAAATGGTTTATTTATTTTCATCATAAAATAAAACTTGGGAAAAGTGGATTGCATTTAAATTTAAAGGCTAAAGGTATCATGATGTAATTAGTGACTTATGATAATATCATAAGAATGGAGTATGAAAGAGAATTGGTGGAGTGAAGATTTTACATCATGAGAATGTATTAAGGGTGGATGTTCATTGGTATGTTGTATAACTTGAATTAGAGTCAAAATATCCACTATTGTAATTATTGGGTCAAGCCTTGAAGTCAGATCAGATGTTAAGGTCAAATGAAAATTTGGATAGCTGGAGTCAAGATTGAGTTATTGTATAAGAGGGTGTATTTTTCATCCAAGATGAAGAGTTGATGTCAAGTCTAGAGTCAAAGAGTCTTAAACCAAGTCAAAGATTTGAATGTAATTGGGTGCATAATCGGCGGAGCCCGACACCCAAAGAGTTGGTCGTTATAACACATGAAATACTGCAGTTGTTGTTCGCAGCAAAGCGGAGCAAGAGAGTTTCCCATAAATGATTCCAAGATAGAGAACCGAAAGATACCAAGCGCCGGAAGAGAGCTTGTATTGTTGGTTAGCAAGTATGAAGGCTTGCTGAAAAGGGGATTGAATGAAATCCACAAGTGAACAGATGAAGTTCACAAAGGAGGAGAAGATGACTTTTGATAGTCAATTCAGAGGTTCTGAGAAAGACCTCAACCGAAGAAAGAAGAAGGAAGATGCCAAGGCAAATGGCATATGGAAGCAGTTGACTAATGAAGAGTATGAAAGGGAGAAGGCTGAGATAACAATTCACCTTGAGTTATTGATGGAATTGTTGCATAGAAATACGAAAGACCAGAGACATGGTTGGACCATGAGGAAGAAAGTGAAATGGCAGAGGCTACTCGTAAAGAGGGAACAACAGGTAAACATACAGTTGACAGAAGAGTTGAGGAAGCTCAAGCAAATGATTAGTGAGAAATTGAGATGTGAAGAACTTAGGGAAGCTGAGTTGAGAATGGAAGTTTCCATTCGTGGCCCAGAACAGGGTGAAATTCTAGGTGAAGAGATCAATGAGAAAGATCTCGTGGACTATTGGAATAGTTCAGAATAATTGAAGATATTTTGACAAGAGAAGCAGATGAGGCTATGAAGCCTTGTATTTTTAAAACACATCGTTTGTGTATGTTTGTAGGATGTGCAAAAGATGGTGGACAGTCTGGCGAAACTGTCACAGAGATGAATGAAACTCTTGAGGTGAAGTATGGCGAAGAATGCCTTTCAGAGGAGGAAGGTACTGATTTATTGAAGCAGAACGAAATCATAGATGAATTCCTGTTTGGTGTAAGACAGCCAGTTGAATTTTTTATGGAGCATAAGCATAATGAAAATGCCGAAGTGATATTCCAAGGAGGTAAACAAAAGAAATTTTTTAATGAAATTGATGACCGAATTTTGCAATGTGTTGATACAAAAAACAAGATAACTCAGGAGGATTGCCAGAAGAAGAATGAAACTGGGAATGAAGGTTGCGATGAAATGTTGGAAATATTTCACATGGAAATATAATTCCTGGAAATATGTCTCAAGGAACGTGAAGGAGAGATGAAACTTGCAGAACCTGATACAGAAGAGATTGCAGTTACCATGCATGATAAGGATGAAATGTTTCTAACATTTATAGAGTTGAGTGAATGTTATAACTTTTCAAATAATAATGTGACTGTAGGTACAGAAGATTACATTAATAAATATGATGTCGAAATCATAGAAATTGAGCAGAAAGTATTTGGAGATGAGATAAAAGATCAGGAGCAGCAAGAAAGTTATGTCCTTAGAGACATAAAAGAAACAGAAGTATTGAACCAGCGGGATAAAGATGAAAGCAGCCAGCAATTCAAAGGAGGATTTGATGAAATCCATAAATTCTATGATGGGAGATTGGTGCTTGAAGCATCAAAAGAGGCCAAAAGGTCTTATATTTTTTAAACTAACAGTTTTTTGATGAATGCAGGTACAACACCGGATGAGAAATTGGTTACTAATGGAGCAATCAATGACTATAGTTGCGATCAAGGAGAAATTCTTGACTATTATTCACTTAAGAAAGTTGAGTGTTCAGCACAGATGGAGATTGAAGCATCAAAAAAAGAGGAATTACTCTGAGGAATTGGCAAAATAAATTGTTGGAGAGGTCGATGGAATGCGGTTGATAGAATGAGTAATGTTGATATACAGCTAGTTCGAGATTCTTTCAGAGTTTGGAGACCAGAAGAATGGATATCAGTGATTCTACACAAGTTTGTAATTCCTTAAATAAATATGATGTGGTATGTCAAAGCGATAGTTACATTCAATATTATTCTGAAAATACTATTCTGGAAATTATGTGCAAATTTACAAAATAGAGTTGATACTTTAAAAGACCAGCGGCAAAACAGAGTTTGGAATCCTGGAGGGAGCAAGTTATTGAGACTTGTGGTTGTCACATTATTACAGAAAAGTGACAGACCTCATAGACAGGAGTCTATGGAAACTTCTCTACATGGGGAGTCTGATGCAGGGGCATCCTGCTTAATTTTCATTATTTATTTGTGATTTAGGGGGTGATGTCTTTTTAATCATTTTATAATTTATTATGCTCATTTCTAATGAATTGAGAGAAATATCTGAGTGTGAGGATTATTGTAAATATTCTCTTAATAAATTGAGGATATGAGTGGAATTGGTTTGGGTAGATATTTTAGGGATTAGAAATTCCTTAAATGGAGCTTAGTTGAGTCAAAGAAGGGATAAAGATATTTTAGGATTTGGTTGAGATTTATGTGGAGGAAATCATGGATTCAATATAATCCATAATTATGTATAAATATGAAGCTTGTGTGAGGATGGAAGACAGAGAGAGGCACAGAGAGATAAAGAGAAATGGTGTGAGAGTTTATGTAAAGGGCCGAGAGCCGAGAGGCCAACAAATTGTAATATTCAGCCAAGATGGCTTGAATCTGAAATTTATTGTTGTATTTTATGCAAGTAGTTTGTTTATTGTTTGGCTCTCTCTTTGTTTATATTTTGAGTTTAATCTAAGTAGATTTTTATGATAATTTTTTGTGAGGATTACATCATAAGGGAACACGAAATCTGTTGTGTGCGCAAGGATCTGTTTTGTGCAGAATCCCTACATCATCTTGTTATGCGTTATATCATCATTGACTGTGATTACAATTTTTGGGTGGCAAGCTTCAATAATACAAATAATTGTATATATTATTTTTTAATGAAATGAAACTATCTTCTATTATTTCATGAATATTGGTATGTTGTTGTATTCTGATGATGTTTGTATTGGTGATTTTACAGTTGTTGTGATGGATAGTTATGTATGTTTCTTATGGTGAGATAATATTTATGTTTTGTGAAGTATGATGCCCAATTTTATTTGAGCCTAAGACTCTTATAATTTTACGCTAGTTTAGCTGGTCCTTTTAAGATAGTTATAGGATGGAATAGTTGTGACTAAATCCCTAATTTAAGGAGAAAACTTTATGGTTTTTATCTACTTAAATATATCATGTATCCTATAAATATAAGATAGTATATTGGTGTCTTTGCATGCAAGTGTTAGAAGTATAAACTGTGGTGTTTTTGGTCCCAGGAAGAGTGAGAAGAAGTTATTTTATTTGATTGAAGTGGGGGATTTGGCCATGAGACATCTCCTGGTATTTCTTCGTAAAGTTGCTAAAATGCAGGTAGCGAATTTGAGAGGCATTATGATGTTGGTGAATATTTTTGTGTCTTCAGATGTATTTGGGGTAGTTTTCATCCTTGTTAGAATAAATTTTGAACATATAGAATAGACCTAGAAGATCTATTAGAAATTGCACAAAATTTCTAGGATTGACCCCTCAATGGATTTCAACATTGTATGACTAAAGTTCGAAACTTTAGGAATGGGGGTATTTTTCCTTGGGCTTAGTCACATGGACATTGGGAGTTGTGACCAAGAGCTAGCAAGACATGGGCTATTAAGTCGAAATACCAACATGTATATCGGTTGATGGGGGAAGCATTGAGCATGACTTTTTGGAAATTTTTGGGTTTTGGATATTTGATCCTAGCCCCTAGTCATATGATCCAATAGGGGGTCGTGACCAAGACCCTAGCCAAAACAGGCTTAGCCTAGGAGGGAAGATATTAGAGTGTCAGGATAGCAAGTATTAGGTATCAAGAAAAGTATGAACCACCCTTTACAAAAAATCCTCATACTCAAAAACACTAACATGTTTTTCATTTGATAGAGAACCTTCCATCAAATTTTTTCTATTATTTGATCATGGAAAGGGGTGAAAGAAGAGTTTCATGTGCATGTTAATCCATCTAATGCACTAGAGATATGGTATATGAGTGTGTAACTAGACAAGAGGGACATGTTGTCAGTGGACCATTTGATATCATCGTATTAGGATATTAGCTGTTATATTTTAGGAGAAAATTCATCACCCTCATTACAAATATCTGAATACTAACAAAATCCAACAAGCCCATTGACTAACAAAAGCATGAATTTGTCAATAGACAGCTAGTTATCATATTGATGGAAGAGATTGAAAAGGTGGCATGGTAGGTGATGTGGAATATCCATGTGGCATGCCCACATGGATCTATCATGTCATGATGATGTGGAAATAGGTGGGTCTTGGAGACGTGGTGTCCTGTTATGTCATACGATGTGTTTTCCTAACATGGAAATGATGATGTGGATTTAGTCACACCAATTTGGTGGACCTCGGAATATTAACATATAAAAATGAAATGATGGCATAGTGATTATTGGGATACTAGGTATTGGGGATTTCAAGCTCTATGATGAGACCTTAGTGAAATGAGAAATACCCAAAAAAATTGAAACCTAAAGGAACTAGTCGGCCATGGTGATGACATGGTAGTTAAATGATGGTGTGTTGTGGTGATGTAGACATGGTATACCACTCAATGACATTAGCCACATGCAAGGGGACACAACATTGTATGACAATGAAACATGGGAAAAAGTATTTCCACATGTCCACCATGTGGTAATGGCGCAAATTTTCATTTGGCACTTAGAAGGAAGATTTTCAAATAGGCGTAACTTTGTATCCAGAGCTTAGATTGCGATGAAATTTATAGCACTGGAAAACTATCAGTCAGTAAAATACCTAGCTACAAAACCCAATTTTAGAATTTACACACATAATACATGAACATCACTGGATAAGTACACCTTTACTTTAACCAAAAAATGAAAAAAGAATCCAAAATAAAAACAAAGTCACAAGGGCCACTTAGTTGCTAGAATTCCATGCTTTCAAAACCATGTAGGAATGAGAAATATTTCTTACAACACAAGGTGAAAATCCTCCTAAGTTGAAATATGCTTGAAAAAAATTCAAATTATGTATTAAAAAATGATCCAAAACATAGGAATCCCACTATTGTTAGACAAGAATGAACAGTTTATTTAAAAAATATAATGTTTGTTGTAACACCTCCTCCCACATTTACCCACTTTTACAAGCTCTCCAGGGTAAACATGAGCTGAGTGTCACTATGATATGAACCGAAATATAAGTTCCAATTATGGAAGAGGGGCCGACAAACCAACAACGAGCTAACATCCCTCGGAGACTACTAATCACTCAGGAGCCTGCAAACCACTCCATGTGATCAATCCTTGAGTTAAAACCCTTTTTCACAAAGTCTACCCTCCAACTGCACCATTGACACATTGTGCATGTAGTTATGAGTCTCCAACTACACCCATAATCTCGCTTACATGCGGTTATGACCAAAATTTCCCAGTTTTGTGCATGCAGTCTCAGGATCTATGCCAATTTTTCAGGAAAGCGTCCAGACCGCTGCCCAAAACTACCTGTAACTTTCTAGAATCATGATTAAGATGTCAATTATGTCAAACATTCAAAATTGAACAAGATATTTACTAGGACATGCCTAATACACAACATGCATTTTTTCAAACACATTATAAACATGAAAGCTACAAGTCATGAATACATATGTGATCATAAACTTTTTAATTCCATATAAGAATTACCAAGAAGGATCCAAGACCTCCCTAGGAAGCGTTGGCACCACACCCTAGAGTTTAATATTTATTCATCTTTCATTCTGGCATTTTATTACAATTTTGTTGCATTGAGAAGAACTCTACAACCCAGTATGGGGGAAATGTATAGACATCAGATGTTAGATGTAATGTAAGTATGTCAACATTTTTTAAACATCATCTCTATTACACATTATATATGACGAAGATACACATAGGAAAATATATCTAGAAAAAATAATAAGTAAACAAAATTAAATGTTTTATTCAATAAATTAAAAATAAATGTATATATATATATATATACAACATGTAATCTATTAATAAATCCTCACTCACTCATTATGATCATCGTCTTGTTGAATTCGTCCATTGTATTCCCTGAGTTTGTTTGATTACTGGATAACTATAATATAGATGGGGTACAGTTTGATGGATTACCCCAATCCTAGATATTAATGGTAATAAGTTAATATAAACCCCTATCCATATATCTTAATTAATAAGATCTTAATAAGGATATTTTTTATAAGCAGGAAAGGACTCTTTATATGGATCAATGGTAACTATGGTTCTGTCACAAGATGTCTGAAAATTCTTGCAAGGTGCAGTGCAAAGAGGGTATGGGAAAAAGCATATCGATGGATTGAATAGTATGGGGATACTTAAATGTAAAAATGGATTCATAAAGTTATGTTTAACTACTTGAATAAGATATTTTTGGGCATTTGTTTTTAGTTAAACTCACAAAAGCCTCGAAATTGAAACCTGTAAATTGGGGTTGTCCAAAATCGAAACCTACAATGCATTAGTGAGAATGGTTGACAAAAATAGAAATCATTGTTTTAACCAATACAAATATCGGGTGTTGGGTATAACGATGATTTCTATTTTGGTCAACCATTCTCACTAACACATAGTAGGTTTCGATTTTAGATATCTCCAAATTCATGGTTTTGATATTGATGTTTTTGTGAGTTTAACTAAAAAACGCACATGCACAAAAATATCTTCTCCATGGTGTTCAACATCACTTTATGAATCCTTTTTTACATTAAATAGCAGTATATTTATACTATGCAATTCATCGATCATATTTTTCCTACTCCCTTTATGTGTTGCAACTTTCAAAAACTTTTCAACATATTATGATCCATATGAAGAGTCATTTCCTGCTTAAAAACTATATTAAGATACTATTAATTAATATATATATATGGATAGGGTTTAGGATAGATTATTATTGTCCATGGGGTCTTGGATAGACGGTGATCGGGTGCTTTGTTAAGGCACTCCTTGATGTGAAGTCATTGTTTCAATTCCACACCCCAATCAAGGTGATATATTGGACATGATGAAGATGTAGTCCTACCAAGCTTACAAAAAAAAATACTTATTACTATTAATATCCATGTTTGGGGTAATATAGTGTATTATACATCATTTAAATTATAGTTACTTAGTAATCTAGCGAACTTAGGGAACACATCAAACAAATTTAGTGAGTGAACAATCACAATAAGTGAGTGAGTAATTTAGTGATTGATTGATAGATTGTATGTTGTATATTTATTTATACGTTTACTTTTGATTAGTTGAAGCCAACATTTAATTCTGTTTAATTTTTTTTTCTCTATATATATTTTTCTATGTGTATCTATTCCATATGTAATGTGTAATAGAGCTCACATTTTAAAAAAATTGGCATACTTACGTTACATTACGCTTACACATCTCTTCTGTGTATTACTTATGTAATAGAGCTAACATTTACAAAATGTTGACATACTTACATCATGTCTAATATATAATGCCTATACATCTCTCCTATACTAGGTTTTAAAGCGTCTCTCGGCACAACAATAATAAATTGGAAAAAAAAAATACATATAATAAATTTAGAATTATGATATATGTAGATTTAAAATCAATCTCTATTAATGTTGGTTAAAAAATCAATTTTAAAAAATGTAATGATGTATATGGAAAATGCATAAACAAGTTCTTTATTTTATTTTTTATAATTATCAATTCTAAAATTGAAAATATATTTTAATTTTAATTTTTTTTTCCAAAATGATAAATTTTATTAATAAAATAAAAATACATTTTCTATAATTCATAATTATGCTTGAATTTTCCAACATTTAGCATAATAATTCACTAATAGTGCTTCAATATCCCTCATTTTCTTATTTTTTCATTTCAATAATGAACAAATATTTTTCATTTCAATAATGAACAAATATTAAAATAATTTAATTTATTTATTTGAGAAAAGCGATAATAGAGGGGATTGAAATTTTTGCATTCATGATGAAAAAAAATATTTTTTTTATTTGAGAAAGGGTGATAGTAAAGAGATGGGATTGAACTCTTCTTCTCTATATATGAATTGAAGTTCCGTTAAAGTAATAAGCAATAATAATGAGTTATGGAAGTTATTTGGTTAATAAAATAATTAATATTCATTAAAAATAGATATTCATAGTTTTAGTGGGAGTGAAATGTAATTAGATGTATGATGTGTTATGTTTAAAAAAATAAATTTAAAATAAAAATTTTGATAACGAAAAATTAAGGGAAGTATTTTTTTCATTTATTTTTAATATAAATGGAAAAGAGTTATGTTTAGAATAAGTTTAAGGTTATGATTTAGTTTGTTATCATATTTATTGTTTTAATAGTATGAGTTTTTATTGAATGAATATGTGATATATCACGTGTGTTTGTGGCATACTAAATAATATTCTTATTTTTTATATATATTGGAAAATATCTCTAAAAATCACGTTATTTAACACCCTACCAATACGAACCCAATACATAGACTCCCAATTTTAAAACCCCTACTTTCACGAGATATTGTAGCTATCCATTTTTTCATTAGCATTTTTTATATCTTTTTATTTTTTTCATTAACTTTGAGTTCCATTTTTTAAACTTGCAAATATAAAATTCCTTAAACCCCTATTATGTGCTCAATATATTATGTCATTTTTTCCTAAATATATATCTCCCAATATGAATTCACGTGATATGGCATTGCTCCCATAATGAAGCCCCATGGCCAAGAGGTGCTCCCTAGTCCAGTATGGTAGAGATGTTATAATGTTCTATAAACATTTGAAGTCACCCAAAATAAATAAAAATAACACTATGTTAAAATAAAAATAACTTCAAACTAAAATAATAATAATAAAAATTATAATTTATTATTATTTTTATTTTTATTAATTTGAGGTAAACTTGAATTCATTAAGTTACCGATGGTTTTTTAGCTTCGGGTTTATGAGACCCATAGTATTCATGTGGAATATAGCCTATTTAAAGGGGGATATTAAACCACCTTAGATCCATCTTAACTTCGGATATACCAAGGGTGAGAGGGATCAGATCACTTTTCATCTTAAGAGATTTGATCTCTCCCAACGCTTGGTACATCTGGAGTTAGGATCGATCTAGGATTTTATATAGAAATTCAATGTCTATGGGATAATGGTGCCTTTCTATGTAATGATTTGATTATTTAATTTTCTATGCAATAATATTTCTGAATAACTTTAATTACACTCAGAGGTGTTTTGTAAATTGTACTATGACGGAGATGTATTTTTTATTCTCATTCTAGAGTTAAAACAAAGCATTTTAAATAATAATACAAGATTAATTCCAAAAATATATTTCAATGTTTGACTATATTTCAATTTAGAAATTAAAAATCATAGATATATATGATGATAATGATTAATGTCTACAAAATATATAATTGGTTTATTAGACAAAAATATATAATTGGTTTATCAGACATTAATAAATATAAGAAAATGCTCCATTTCTTTTCAATTTTATGTGTTCAAAAAGCATTAAGAGAATTGTTCCAAGATCACCATAGTTTTGATGACTTTGAAGGTTCAGAAAGTTTTGATGACCATAGTACAGTCAAGTGGGCCTAATGGTTAAGAGTATGTGTTTCCCTCTAGGAGACCACAAGTTCAAATCCAGAGGGAGGTAGAGTATGTGCACCTTTGTAGACTTTAGCAGTCAAATCATTGCATAGAATCGAGTCCCTTGTCCTACAAGCAAAGGCATCTAGAGGTGAGTCCCTTATCCCACAAACAAGGGGATATCATACACAAATTTAGTGTTTGACTTGCACATGAACTTAAAAATATATTAGTATTATTCTTATTTATTATTATTTTGTGAAAAATATTTTAAAATAATGATGTACTTTGGGTATACATGGGGAACTATAAGAGAAATTTATTTTTATCTTCAACCTTCTCAATGTAGAAAAGGCGATGGCTTCTTTGTGCCATAGCATTTTGAGAATGTGTCACCCCAATTTCACTACAAAAGTTTTTTTTCTTGTTTTAACAATTTTGATTTTATTCTTTGTGCTAATGAAAACCAAGAGATACTTTTGATCTTCTAGACTAGGGTTCACCACCTCCTTGTAGTATATTTAGTTTCTTTTACCCTCTAAATCTAAATCAAATCATAAATTCTCCTTAAACTTAGATGATATTAATTTTAATATTATTACCCCAGATCGTGAAAGGTGGGATGTGCTAGGGATGCCACCACTCCATGCAATCAATGCAGGTGACATGCCCCCCTTCTTGTCTTAACATTCAACATGCGTAAAAGGGCCAAGTGTTTTTGGTTTTAGGTGGGATGTGTTAATGCTTTATTTTAGCACTATAAATGTTAATAGTCTGACCATCATTATATTACAGTTTTTTATTTTTTGCTTGTTCCCTAATGTATGTTAAAGTTCTAATCATCTTCAATAAAATTCAAAAAGAGTCTCAAAACCAAGAATATTTTCAGTTTTATAGGTGGTATCATGTCATAGATTCATAAAGAGTTAAAACCAATGTTTAACTTAGGTTGGAGTCAAAGTTATTGGTCATTTTAGTAATAATAAAATAATAGCTACTCTTTTTGAAAGGCATCTATTTCTTTAGGAGTTTTGTTTCATTGGTGACACAAAGATAAAATTAGTTATTTCCACGAAATTGCATAAGGAGCTACAAGGAACATTATTCATAGAAAAGATCATTCTCCTTTGAAATCAATTGAATATCTTCTATATTATGAGATATTATTCTTTTTAAAAGGGTAATTATTTCTAAATTAGAAGAAATATTATAAGCGAATGATTATATTGTTGGTGGAGCTAACCTATAACTACTAATTATAGCTGAAGTGGAAAATAAGGTACAAAGTATCAATTTATTAATGATACGGAGGAGTAATATATTTTATGGGGTGACTTGGCGCTTCGATTTGAATCATTTCAAATCGTGTCAATTAAATCACACCATGATTAAAGGCACGCATACTCCAGAGGATTACGTTCATTGTTTTTCATGACCGAGTTCTCCAAGAAGGTTACAGCTAATAGTGTTACATTTTCCAGCAAACATCTTGTCATCTCAAGCAAGAAAGTAGGGTTGCGCTTAGGGTTTCTTTCTCTAGTTTGAACAGTTGTGCATAAAGGAGGAGCTTAGGTGTTAAGCAGGATGGGTAAAAGCGGAAAATTTAATCGCTCTGAGCCAGCGAATACCAGATTTTTCGACCACAGAGAAAAGCCCCAATTTCAAGAAGCAGGTTGGTACAGGTTTCCAAAGAAATTCTTAGGGGAAAACGTAGATGTTTCACAGGCATTCGCTGAAAGTTTTGACGAGGAGAAAGTCAAGCTCGGAAGAAAAATCTTCTAAATCACCGAGACCATTATAGAAAGGGCTACTCAGACTTCATCTATTGGAGAATGTTGGTTCAAAAAGAAAATTTTGCAAGCATATGTAAGTTCTTTCCTAAAACCTGAACACGAAAAATATCAATTGGACTCCTTCTATGCATATTTCCTGTTTTAGGCCAGAATGGCAGCATGACATAACCATTGTGCAACAGTATATAACTTGCGAAGGTAGATTCTCTATTGTTCATCAATATCAAGTGAGATTTATGTCTCACATCTCAGGTGCCAAACCAATGAATTTTCCTTTATTTCTCTGCAAATCCTTGTTAAAAATGTCTTTGAAGTTACAGAAGACCCCTAATTATTCCCTACATAACCTTTATCATAGAGGCTTAATCAAGATGTTGGTGTTCTATCACCTTAAGAAAAAGCGAACTAGTTGGGATAAATTTCTAACAGATGAAGGATTTGATAGCATCAATTCTAGGAGGAGGGTAGGGAGACCTAAGAAACAAAATGTCCAATAAGAACAAACTCGCTCAACACTTGTGCTAAATAATTCACAAGAAGGTCAGTCTATTCCATCAATGAGTAGACAAACTAGAAGTTCAGAAAAAAGAGCCAGAACTGAATCTATCACTCCCATACCAATGGTACAGCCAGCAGAAAAGGTTTATACAAGGAAAAATTTTAAAGAAACCCAAACTCTAGAATCATTTAGAAACATAAACATGCAGGAAATGGAAAAGCTAAAAGACTCTGTAAGGCAGAGTCCCTCAAAATCTTAACTTCTGCGTTTGAATTTATTTAAACATTTAAGGAAAATCAAAGAAGAAGAAGCACGCATTTTTTTACTAATCAAAAAATGCAACTATTTACAGGGTTTTCAATAATAGCTACCTATTTCTGAAAGGTAGCTATTATTTCCTAAATTTTTGTATAAAGGATGTGGAGGGATTTTTTGTTCAAATCTCAAAGGATGATACTGGGGGGTAATTACATACATGCAATATCAATAGAAGAAGTTGTTTCCAAGTGTCGATTAATCAAGTTCTCTTCCAGATGTTAGATTCGGTTGACAACTTTTTGTGATTTTGGGAGAAAGAACCAGATGTCATCTTCAGTTGTTAGTTGCACTTTTTGAGGAAGTGGTTATACTAAAAAAGAGGAGCAGTTTACCACATCCCTCCAACCACTTCTAACTATATCCCATCATGTTTTTTTCTTTATTATGTTTCACTACTTTATATTATGGTTAAGGATAAGCTTCACCTTATGTATAGGAAAATGATAACTCCTCTAGAACATATTCACACTTTTTGTGGAAATATCAGCATAATATCTCTTGTATATATATGATGAAACTCAATAGAGAAAAGGTTTGTGGTTTGTGAATCTTATACTCATTTGATCAATGTACTCTTTCAGTTAATGATATTAAAGAGCACTTTTGAGGACTTATTACTATCTTGATATGTGTATTTTTGATCCTTCTTATGTGTTTCCATACCTAAATCTCTTCAGTTCCAGTTTGTAGTTTCAATGTTGTTATATGTTTTTATGAGCCTATTGATGTGTTTGTGTACCTTATCAATTTTTATCAGTCTTACTTAGTAATATTTCTTGATGAGATGTGCATAATAGATGGTTAAAGAGCATTCCTTATGATAGTGAATTTTAATGATGTTCAATAAGATTATTGTAAGTCTTATGATAGCCTTCTCTTATTGATATATTATCAGACTTTTTCTTGTGTTGTTTTTCATAAAAGCAATGGATTTCTGCCTTGCAAACCCACTATCCCTTTTTTTATTCTATACTTACTTCCTACCATAGGTTACAAACTTATCTTATGTTTCCATATCAGGCCTAAATACCCTCATTGGTGTGAAAATGAATTTTTCTGAAACCCTTTTCAGTTATTGAGAGCTTTAACCACCTACCAATTATATAATTCAAATCATTAAATTTCCCTAGAGCTTAGGATGTGACTGGTCAAGCACTTGAAGCAGTCCAAGTTTTGATTCCAGCGCTAACATCTTTTGGTGCATCTACTAGGAGACAAATATTTTGAATTCAATATTCTCTCGAAGTTATTGCATGAATGATTAGTACTAGTTTTTAAAGGTGAATAAAAACTAGTATATTTTATTAACTGCAAATTGGTTCACCTGGCGCCTCCACAAAGAGGACGAGGGGTTTCAAGGCCTCCTACTACAAGAAGAAATCAGAGATCACCTACTGTGACTCCATTTTCTGACCCAGAAAATATCATAAGAGATGAAAAATGGAAACATAAATCATTTGAAGCTACATCTCAGTTAGTGAATAAGCTACATACAAAGTACGTTCCAAAGCAAAAGGTACCCTCATCTACTTTAGAATCAAAAGAAGTTTTAGTTTCAAAAGATTCTACTAAAATATTTCAAGTTGAAACTGCTTCCCTAAAAAATAAAGTAGATGATGTTAACCTAAGTTCAGCTGAAAGTATCTCTCAATCATCATTTAGTAAATCAGAGATAAGTAATATTCCAACGAAAGAAGAAAAAATAGAGGTTTTAAGTGTCAGTGCAGAAAATAAGTAATCAGAAGACTTTGTGCTGACAAAAAGGGAATTAAAACAAGTATTGGAAATTACACCTTTTCTAGATAGGGTTGTTTTAACTGAAGAAGATTTTAAAACCATTCTAAATTTTCTTCAAAATAATCCTAAATATCAATCCTCTTTTACCCCTCAGCGCAAGTATTTTCCTTTGTCTCGAAATCCATCTGTTGGTCCATCTTCTTCTCATCAATTAGAATGGAATGTTCCCAAAGACCTGACTTTTAATCTATCTGAATTTTTAGCTCAGCAAAACAAAGTTGAAGATACCTCATCCCCTCAAGAGACTAAATATGAATCTGATTCTTCTATAGAAGGTGAAACAAAGACCTCATATGTTCATCTCTTTGAAAATCCATTGTTTTCAATCCAAAATATTGAAGAACCAGCCCAAGAATTCCAATATTATTCTATTCCAAAGCAGATTCAAATTCCACATATTGTAATTCCTAATTCCCAAACAACTACATCAACTAGTCATCCATGAATTATACATCATCAATTCATTGCTCAGCCTGCCCTTACAAGGATGCAGCAGATATTTGCTGCAATATATGAACCACTTGCCCTTCCTCAACCTTTGCATCCTCTTCCTCAAGGGGATTATCTAAAATATCTACCAAAATAAAGAAGAGATGGAGAAGGAGTTTCTGCTAAAGAAAATTTGGTTTATTTCTATAGTTATGTTGATAACCAAAACATTGAACATGATGATGTTTGGTCAAAACTTTTTTTTCAAAGCTTGGATTGAGAAGGTCGAAAATGGTTTAGAAGTCTACCACCAAACTCAATAATAGGAATAGATGAATTAGAGGAAATATTTGCGAAACAATGGGGTGATAGAAAATATTATGTATACTACCTTACAGAGTTTGGAACTCTAAAAAAGAAGACTAATGAGTCATTGGTAGATTTTACAAAGAGATTTAATAAAATTTATCAAAAAATTCCTGAAGAAATCAAACCTCCTGAAACCACGACTATGATAACTTTTTCCAATGCCTTAGATTCTGAATTTGGTTTGTGGTTAAGAGCTGAGAAAGCACAAACATTAGTGTATATGCAAGAGGTTGCAATTAGAGTGCAATCTAATCTTATGGCCTCAAATAAATTGAAAATGGAAGAGGAGAAAGCAGCAAAGGACAAAAAGAAAATGAAAGAAGAAAAACCAGAATCCAAAACTTTCACAGCAGAAGAAAAGATTGATCAAATGTCTAATTTGATTAAAGAACTTGCTTCTAAGATGACGAAACTCGAGTTTTAGAACAAACTTGATGCTAGATCCAATCAAAATGAAGCCAATATAAATGAGGCTTCCTTCATACGACCTTTTCAGCCTCAAAAAATCTTACAACTCCCAAGGAGGAATGTTGATGATCAAAATGTTCAGCCTCCACTGAATAATTTTGCTGAAGAAGAGCAGCAAGAACATGAGGAAGGAAATGAAGACATAAATATTGTAGGAGAAACATCACAGTCAACTTGTTTGACTTTGCAAGAATATGAAGATCAGTCAAGGATAAATCTCTTTTCAGATGATGAGAATTCTCAAATTCATGTACAAAATGAGAAAAAGCAGCAAGAAACTCAAACAATAAATTATCCTCTGAGGTCGAAAGGTCTTGTCCAACAACCTCAGCAAAAATCATATTCTGACAAACAATTTGCTAAACAAAAGGCAAAATCCAATGATGTCCCTCCACCTCCTAATCCTTCCCCAATCATCAAAATTTCTGCAAAAAATAAAGAATTGACTCCTATTTATTTCAGTTTCGAATCAGAGCTGAATAAAATCAAGATCCCAGTTCCACTTCTTGAATTGCTGAAAAATCCAACATACAAAGAGTCATTTAAAAGTCTGTTACAGCCACCTCTCACTCCTGATTCAGTCAATATTGAAGATGAACATCCTACTATCAACTTAGGAAACCATGTCCAAGACCAAAATGATGATAATTCACCACATTTCTATCTTTCACTCAATATACATGAAAAATTGTTGCATAATTGTTTATTAGATTTTGGGGCCTCTCACAATCTAATGCCAATGAAAGCGATGCATGAATTAGGATTAGAAATCAATAAGAAATACCATGAGCTATACACTTTTGATTCTAAAAGATTCAAGTGTTTAGGAGTGATTAAAGACTTGGTTGTTTCTCTTACCCAACTTCCTATGAAAATTTTAGTGATGGACATAGTAGTTGCAGACATACCTTCTAGATTTGGGATGCTTCTTTCTAGATCTTGGTCCAAAAAATTGGGAGGCACTCTTCAAATGGATATGTCATATGCCACAATCCCAGTGTTTAGAGGAGAATTCAGGAGGTTGTATAAGGAAACCCAAATGGCCTATATCATAAGTGATCAGCATAATCCTTCAAATCATCCTATATATGCAGAGGAGAAGTAATTCGGGTCATCGATATTACACCTTGCTGCTGATGACAATAATTTCCAACCTAAAATTAGTGAAAAAAAGCATCTTCAAGATACAAATAAGCAAAATTTAGGAGGACAGATCTAGAAATTATACTTTGATGGAGCCTCATCAAGAGAAGGATCAGGAGCTGGTGTATTTATCATTACTCCCACTCATAAAATGGTAAATTTATCATATAAACTGCAATTTTCCACCACTAATAACATTGTTGAGTATGAGGCACTGTTTTTGGGTATGAAGGCAGCAAAAGATTTGGCAGTTGAACAGCTAATTGCTTTTGGTAATTCAGAATTGGTGATAAGGCAGGTGAGAAATAACTATCAAGTGAAAAATTTCAAATTGAATAATTATAGAAATGAAGTGTGGGATTTGATTGAGCATTATTTTTCAGCTTTCAATTTAAATTTTGTCACTAGAGAGGAAATTGAAATGACATATTCACTAGATATAGTTGCTAGTAATTTTAAAGTTCCTCTTGATGTCAAGGCAATATATGATGTTCAAATAAAAAACAGACCTTCCATTCCTAAAAATATCAAATACTGGCAAGTATTTGAAGATGACAAAGAAATTCAGAAATTTTTGGAATGTGTAGAAGAGTTTCCAGACATCCAAATTGATAATGAGCAGGACATTGTTGAAAATCAAAATAGTAAGTCATTCAAAAAGACCATGGTTGGGAAATATATTATTGATCTAAAAACTAACTACATTCCTAAAGGCCTAGTTCCTTTAGAGAGGTTGTTTGAAAATAGTGATGTCTTCTTAAAGCCTGAAAGTAAAGAAAATGGAGAGAGTACAATTGACTGCAATATTGGTACAGAATATCAGCCTAAATTAATTAAAGTTTCTAAATTTCTTTCTCAAGAAAATAGAACTAAATATGTCAAGCTGCTCAAACAATATGCAGACATTTGTGCATGGTCCTACAGTGATTTTAGGACCTATGATAGATGTATAATGGAACATAAAAATCCTCTGAAAGCAGAAGTTAAGCCTGTAGAACTGAAGATAAGGCATATCAATCCCATGTTGCTCCCTATTATTGAAAAAGAGATCAATAAATTATGGGAAGCAAAACTAATTTTGCCTTTAAGATATTCCAATTAGGTAGCTAATATAGTCCCGGTTCGAAAGAAGAATGGTGAAATTAGAATTTGTGTTGATTTTCGCAATTTGAACTGGTGTTCACTGAAGGATAATTATCCATTTCCAAAAATGGATTATATTTTTTAAGTTTGCAACAAGAAACATTGAAATTGGCATCCGGAAACAACATCCATGATCCTAGTGAAAATTAAATACCTACACTAGGGTGGGGCGCACACAGGCTATTTTTAGGTGAATGTCTATTTTTGTACGTATGTCTATTTTTATTATCCCTTAATTTGGATGGACATTAAACTATAATCTATTCTCAATGAGAACTTGAAAATAGTTAACTGAAGTGGAAAATCAGTTAGCTAAGTGAATTTCGAGTTAAGTGGTTGGTTGGTGGGACATGCAAGTTGACTTTAGTTGTAACTTAGTGATTCTAGTTGTAACAGAGTTGGAAGTGCAATGGTGCATGAATTGTGCAAGTTGTAAATATTTTAACTCAATTAAGTGAGTTAAACTCAGTTTTGCTAGTTGTAACTAAAGATACACTAGTGAGAGATCAAGTGAATTAATTATTAATTAATTCACAAGTAGTGATATCACATGCAACTGAAGATTTTACTATTATTAACTGCATGCATGTCAGATCCAGTGGAGACCCAGATGAGTTCTAGGTGAAAGGTAAGATAACTATCAATTGTGCCATTATCTGGTTGCACACATGCAAGCACACATACATTAGATGAGCCCATGATATTTACGCACTCAAGGCAGGCAAGGTATCCCTTATTCAGGGTTATTTACCATTAGGGATTGCGCAGTGGAGGCAGGTTGTCTGGAGACAGTAAATTGGCTAAGGAACTTGCCAATTTTTGTATGATAGTGTGAGACAATTAGTTGACTTACTGAGAGCTCTTGTGATTATAGTTTTGTATGTAATTTTTTCATTATCCATGATATAATATACAATAGAAGATATTGGGGTTTTTAGCTGTTAGCTTTCCCCGGGAAATTATATGTGTGGTGTGTGATTGATCTTTCTTCATGCTTATGTAATTGGCAATTGTGTTTTTAATTTTGCAAATATTTGTAGAAGAGATTCAGTATTTAACTTTAGCATATTGTTAGATAAGGTGATTCCAAGATATACGTGCATATTGTATAATTTCTACATGGTGCCAGAACACAGAAAATTGCAAAAGTGAAGCAGGAGCTGAGTTTGTGACTAGATAGATTTCGAACTTGCAGAAATACTTTCTTGGTGCTACAACTGATTCAAGATCTAAATGGTTTTTAATGGCTTGAGGTTAGAGTATGCACTCGAGGGAAGCTCGAACTACATTTCTTGGAAGGATAGGATGGAGGCAGTACTCTAAGACAATGGCTTGAAGGAATTAATTGAAAAAGATGTTCCTAAGCTAGATGTTGCAAATGTTGCAAACCTTGATGCATGGCAAAAGAAAGTGGCAAGGGCGAGGAGGGTCCTATTGGAGGGAGTATGAGACCACATTGTCTCAAGCCTCCATGGGAAAGCCACACCATATGCTATGTGAAAGGCTTTGATGGATCTATTCCAAATCAGCAGTGACCATAGGAAATTGGCGCTCAAAGATAAACTCAGGAAGATCAAGATGGAAAAGAACGACACTATTCTGGTATACTTAACAAATTTTGTCCAATATCAGGATGAAATTGGAAGTATAGTAATAATTGTCGTTGATGATTATTTGGTGAGTTTGGATCTCCTAGGACTTCCTAATAGTTGGCACAATTTTGAAGACTCTGTCAACAGACGGGAAAAATTTCCGGATTGGGAACAACTATGGTTGGATATGGTGCAAGAGGAGTTTAGGCGGAACACAAGAGATGGCTCTTCATCAAAGCATGATGATGAAGAGGATTATGCTTTGGCTACCAAGGCGAAGAAGGGGAAGGGGAAGAAGTTCCATTCTAAATATGAGGTGGTGAAGATGGAAAGGAGCACAACATGTCCAAAGTGAAGTGTTTTCATTGTCATAGGCATGGACATATTGCCACAAACTGTCCACAAAATAAGAATAACAAGAAATTTTTTGGATCTGCAATTGGTGAGGACCTTGCCTCACAATTTTAGCTTGAATTCTCATTGATAGCATGCATGGTGTCAAGTGAATTGGGATCAGGGTGGTACTTGGATAGTGTTTCTTCCTTTCACATGACGGGAGACAAGAAAATTTTCAGTGACTTGGAGGAGAAGGATCTCCATATGCATATTGAAATGGGAGACAATGGATGGTACGGTGCTACCAAGATTGGTACCTGTTATCACAAAATTTCACTTGATTGGCTGATGATCAAACAACTCTATGTAACTATTTCAAACCAGCTTTTTATTGAAGCTTAGCCTCTTTAGTCTGAGAGGGCTCTCTCAAAGGGGTTTATAATATTTGATTATGATAGTACTAGATGATTAACTCTATTGAAAATGTAACTTGTTTTTTGTATTTGCAGGTTGAAAAGAATGCAAGCTTGCTACCATTTGGCTTATGGAGTCAACAAATCAGTAGATTTAGTGGCAAGGTTCCTTGACATGGAAGCTGAGGCAGATAGGGGTCTTTAACAGAGGCAATTCACTCATAAAACATAAGAAAACACAGTCATTTCATTACTAAAGGAATTCAGAGCATAGAGTTATTAATTATGAGTAATAGCAATGAAATTTACTGCAAGTGGTAAAACATAAGATATAGATCAATAAAACATTAAAAACCTCATGAGAATCTCAGGTCTGTCAAGAAGAAATTCACTATGTATTAATGATATAAGTCAAAATATATAAAGCATCAATTTGGTTCAAAAAATGTCCAACCCTTTACTACTTCGATGATTTGCCTTTAAATAGACCTTCTTATAGAAAATATGATCTACCTGATGGCTAGATTCATCGAATTCTTCCTATGACAAATCACATAACTGAAAAACATATCTTCTAACAATAAAATGACAGCTACACCCTAAAGAAGACATTTCCTAATAGGACTCAAACTCCTATTTATTACATCAGTCTGTCTTATCTTTGAAACAATTACATGTCAATTACAAATAGCATCACATGCTCGAAAAGGCTATGACATAGCTCATCACCACTTTACATATTAAAAACCTCCCCTTAACATGTGGAACAAAACCCTATTTTTTAGGAATGCAAGACCTTTATCTTTGACAAAAGCTTTAGCTGATGAGCTGTCTTCACAGCAGTTTATTCAAGTCATAAATTTTTGATGTTAAGGTCCCTTGACCTGTTGGAGGAGTCCAGATATCCAAAACTGCCATTAGGATGCTTCAAAACCTTCAACAGTAGCTCGCTACGAAAATAGGATAGTTTCGTAGTGAGATTTCGTAGTGTTGAAAAAAAAAATATACACCCAAATATTTTGCTCCTTTGCTGCTCCATGGTGTCAACCATACATGACACATCACCACCATTAAAATCCCTCCTTAAAAACTGCAAAAAGTAATTTTGGAAGCAAATGGGCTACTACATAAATTTTCGTAGCGTTTTCCTGGCTTTAAGCCTAGGAAACGCTACAAAACTGTGAAAAAGTGCAGAATTTCTAGATTTTAAAATTTTCTCCAAAAATTAACCTCCAACTATAAAAACTTGATCTTCAGCATGCCATGAACCTTCTAAAACACATTCAATCTCAGCTTAAGGTCCCTGTGGTTTTTCCTCTTCATTAATGATCAGTTGAGCTATGGGCTCCTCAGCCACAGTCATCTTTAAACCTTTCTTCTCCAGCTCTTCATGAATCAGTTCCAGTTGTTCTTGAAGGTCTTTGACTTAGTCCTTCAGTGTCCTATTCTTATATTGTAAGTGTAGGTTCATTTTTCTGATATGCTTCACTTATCCTCTCAATAGTTGAGTCCATTTGATCAATTGTTGTGTGTTGTCCAATGTCTTTGACACACTTATGACCTTCTCTTCCCAAATTTCTTTCATTTTCTCAAATTGTACCTTCTGAACCTTGTGTTTCCTTGCCTCTTTCTTCAAGACTGATATTTCATCATTTTCTAGCTTCAACTGCTCCTTAAGGACTTCAATCTTTTTTTTTTCAATGATTTTTTCTTTGCCCTTCCTTTTTTTAATGATTGATTCTTCTTTTGCAAGTGAGGAGAGGTCTATTATGCTTGGTGGTGGCTGAACAGTTTCAGTGACCTGCTAAGCTTCTTTACTGCTTTCTAAGACCTTTTTGGCATGTCTTTTCATTGGTTTTCTAGCTTGAAACATGAATCCTGCATCTTCCCCTGCAAACTCTAACTTTTTAGTTGTTTTGGCTTTCTTGAGCTTCCTTCCTCCCTCATCTATGTCTTCAGCTTGGAGTATGGGAGTTTCTTCAATATCAGCAGCATGCAAAATATCCTCTAAATTATCCTTAGCCAGTGTTTGGCTCCTTGTGACTCTCTTTCTGCCATGTTTTCTCACAGTTGGCTTTTGTTTTGTAGGTGAAGCTTTGGGTGTATCAACCTTCTGTAAAGGCTCTATCTCCATGATATCTGGCTCAACTTTCTATGCCACTGAAGGTGATGGGATATCTCTAGGTTTGGGAGTCCTTTTAGGAGTGATAGCATCTACTTCAAAGCCACTGATGAACAGAAAAGATGACCAATCTTTGCCTAATATTTTTAACTCTTATAACACCAACAACTTGATTAAACCATGATGAAAGAGTGAGGTTTCATTTCCTTCAGATTTAGCTTGAACTTTGTCTGACATTTTAGCTAATCTTATGTATAAGTAAAAAGGTAAATCAAGGGACCTCTTACCCACAAAATGCAGTAGAAGCCTAAGGTGATAGGAATAAACCATGTGATACCTCCCTTCACAAGTGAAGTACTTATGAATGATAAGCAACAGATTTGAGAAGTTATCTTTCATGTAGCTCCTTGGAATGGCATTTGTGAGATCAATCTCACTATGCTCTGGCTTGATAAATTCTTTACAGTCCTGCATGGTGAACTTGAAGCCTTTGAACCATTGTTCTCCTCCTCTAAGGATTCTTGTTGCTGCTGCAAGGGTCTCTGGAGTTATAATGAGGTTCAACATTCCCACCTTTGAAGTTGTCCCATTGAAATTGATGGCAAACTCCTTAGAAACCTGCACATGGAACCCTTGCAATCTTTGACAGAACTGCAAACACCCTGTTCTTCTAAAAACTTCTAAAGTGGTTGGATCTTAATTAATCAACTTCATGTCTGATGGCTCATATCTGAGGAAATGGACACCTTTGTTTGTCTTCCTCTTTGCATCCATGGTGATTTTATACCTTCTCTGCCTCGCTTGATTTGTGACACCTACAACTTTTGAAAATGCCAGCAACCAGCTTGGATTGATGAAACATCTCTCCAGAGCTCAGTAGCATGGAAAGATGAAGCGGAGAATGAAAAAGACTCAATTGGGTAATGTTTTAAAGTTTTGATGACCACTCATGCTCAATCATGACTCATGCATGCTAAAAACATTAATAATTACCTCATCCATGACCTTTGTACCTTGATTTAACCCTAACTGACTTGAATGGCATCTACTCTAACACTTCTAATCATTGACTGACATCTTGCATCGAATTGGAAAATACAGGCAGAAAAACCCATTTTCGTAGCGTAGTTAGTTTATTTCCTGGCAGTTTCACTACAAAACTATTAGTAGTTTTGTAGCGAAAAATGCCTTTTTACAGTGTAACTCGCTACGAAAATAAGAAAAACTGGCTAGTAGTGACCTTTTTTAATTCAAGGCTTGGGAAATGAAAAATGGCAGTAAATGATGACTGATGGGACATGATATGACTTGAATGAAGGTGGGTTTGGACCTTAGTATAGGTTAATATGAAAAAATTCAAAATTTTCCTATACCAACTTGTGACAAATGAGCTTTATGACCATAGCTTTGACTAATGAACTCTAAGAGCATGTAAAATAATGTTTCACTTTTTCTGAGTGATAACAGTACCATTACCTTTCATAGGGCGTCAAGTAAACTCTTTCAATTAAAAAATGTAATTCATGTACTAGGTTTGAAGAAAAATTTAGTCTCAGTTGCAATGTTAGAGGATAGAGGCTATGATGTTGTTTTTCAGTGAAGGAAAAGTTTTCCTACGACACAAAGAAATAGGGCAAGCCAAGAAGATTTGGATTCGAGTTAAGAATCTCTATAGACTTGATGTAGATGTGATTTCTACAGAGCTTCCTACCATTGGGAAGTGTGATAAAGTCATGCAATTGACCCTTGAGAGAGAGCTGGATTTGCATGCAGGTAAGAGTGAACCTCAAGATGCGGAGCAACCACATGCGGAGGATCATGGAGTGGGAGCAACCACTCATGCAGAGAAATTTCGAGCCAGATGGGCAGAGGGAGTGCATGCAGCTATACCACCAGGTGAGAGGTGGGGCGACATGCATGAATAATCCCAAGAAGCAATCTTGGGCAGGATTCATTGAGATGGTGTGGATCTCATGAATCGAACTTGGCTACTAGGAGCACACAGAGTAGCAGTAGCAGGCTCAGTTGGATTGATGCATACAGATGTCGTGAGTACATGAAATAAAAGTGACAGTGTCAGATACTGGAGCACAGATCAGAGTTGGCAGCAAGTGCAGACTGCATGGATGCAGGTGTCAGCAGCGTAGAGGATCCAATAGACATGTGCAGTAGCTAGCACAAGTCAGAAGACTTTGATGAAAGATGCATTATATTGATTCAGTTGTTTGGAGGCTATTCAGTTTTGGAAGTGTTGCATGCAAAGGTTGCATGTGCGATAAACACTAGTGAAGTGTTGCATGCAAGATTTTCATGTGCGAGAAACACTAGAGAAGTGTTGCATGCATGAGTTGCATGTCGCATGCATGGAGTTGCATGTCACATGCAAGGGTTGCATGTCACATGCATGGAGTTACATGTCGCATTCAAGGACATTCCTTTCATGTTGAGAGGGAGTGTTGAAATTTGCAACAAGAAACAGTGAAATTGGCATTCGGAAACAACATCCATGATCCTCGTGAAAATTAAGCACCTCCACTAGGGTGGGGCCAACACAAGCTATTTTTAGGTGAATGTCTATTTTTAGATGTAAGTCTATTTTTATTATCACTTAATTTAGATGAAGATTAAACTATAATATATTCTCAATGAGAACTTTAAAATAGTTAACTAAAGTGGAAAATCAATTAGCTAAGTGAATTTCGAGTTAAGTGGTTGGTTGGTGGGACATGCAGGTTGACTTTAGTTGTAACTGAGTGATTCTAGTTGTAACAGAGTTGGAAGTGCAGTGGTGCATGAGTTGTGAAAGTTGTAAATAGTTTAACTCAGTTAAGTGAGTTAAACTTAGTTGTGCTGGTTGTAACTGAAGATACACTAGTGAGAGATCAAGTGAATTAATTATTAATTAATTCACTAGTGATCTCACATGCAACTGAAGATTTTACTATTTTTAACTACATGCATGTCAAATCCAGTGGAGACCCAGTTGAGTTCTAGGTGAAAGGGAAGATAACTATCATTTGTGACATTATCCGCTTGCACACATGCAAGCACACACACATTGTATGAGCCCATGATATTTACGCAGTCAAGGTAGGCAAGGTATCCATTATTCAGGGTTCTTTACCGTCATGGATTGTGCAGTGGAGGAAATTTGTCTGGAGACAGTCAATTGGCTAAGGAACTTGCCAATTTTTGTATGACAGTGTAAGACAATTAGTTGATGTACTGAGAGCTCTTGTGATTATAGTTTTGTATGTAATCGTTTCATTATCCATGATATAATGTACAATAGAAGATAGTGGGGTTTTTAGCTGTAAGCTTTCCCTGGGAAATTATTTGTGTTGTGTGTGATTGATATTTCTTCATGCTTATGTAATTGGCAGTTGTGTTTTTAATTCCACAAAGATTTGTAGAAGCGATTTAGTATTTAAATTTAGCATATTGTTAGATCGGGTGAATCCAAGATATACATGCATATTGTATAATTTCTACATATATTTTGCAAAAATATGTATGCTCTAAGAGATTGTCAATGATAGATGTTTTTTTAGGGTATAATAAAATCTCAATTGATAAACAAGATAGAGAGAAGACAACATTTACTACACCCTAGGGAACATTCATGTACAACAAGATGCCATTTGGTCTAATAAATGCAGGTGCAACATTTCAACGAGCAATGGATATTTCCTTTGCAAGAGAGAAATACAAATGTGTAGTCATTTAATTGGATGATATTACAGTCTTTTCAAAATCTAATGAAGATCATTTGAAACATTTGAAACAAGTTTTTGACAAATGTGGAAAATTTGGTTTGTCCTTGAACCCAAAGAAGTCATGCTTTGCTTTTCAAGAAGGAAAATGATTGGGGCACATTGTAATAAAAAGTGGTATTTGTATTGACCCAGGGAGAGTTGAGGCTATTATGAAGATTGGTTAACCAAGGAATAAGAAATAATTACACTCATTTTTGGGGAAAATTAATTTTCTAAGGCGTTTTGTCCCAAATTTTGCAGAGCTAATCAAACACATAAATGTCTTGTTGTTAGGTCCCTATATTACTAGTATAGTCCCTTATTGTTGTTAGTGTAACCCCCTTATTTTTATTATTGTACCCTTGTAACCCCCATTTTATTATTATTGTGCCCTTAAATTATTATTGTTAGGTCGGCTATGGTTACATTGTGGCCCACTAGGATTACATTATGGCCCCATGGACTCCTATATATAGAAAGGAGGTTTTGTAAATTGGATCATCAAAGATTTGTTCATTTATGTAATGTATTGGAGGTTACCCCCTCGAAGTGGCTTATTTCTAAGGCGTTGATATCTCTTTTCTTCTATTTTTGGAGCTGGTTACACAACACTTGCTGAAGAAAGATGCAAAATTCAAGTGGCGAGATGAAGAAAAAAAATATGTTTCAACAATCAAATCTGCCTTGAATGAAGCTCCTGTTTTAATCAGACCTGATTTTGAAAAATATTTTCGGATTTTTTCATATGCTTCTGAAGAAACAATTGGAGTTGTTTTGTTACAAAATAATAAGGAAGACCTAGAACAGCCTATTTCCTTTTTTAGTCGTGCTTTAAGAGATGTTGAGTTAAAGTCCATCTTGATTGAAAAACAAGCATATTCACTAGTTAAGGCTTTAAAGTATTTTCGAGTTTATGTGTTACATTAAAAATTTGTCGCTTTTGTACCAAATATTACTATCAAAGATGTATTGTTGCAGCCAGACACAGATGGCAGGAGGGGAAGATGGTTAACCAAGAATCTGGAATTTGATATTGAGATCAGACCTACCAAATTGATAAAAGGACAAGGCTTAGCTCGCTTGATGGCTGAATCAAATTGCAAAGCTCTAGATTTAAACATGGAGGTAGCTGAAGAAAAATATGGAGAAGGTGTATCTGATTATCTTGAAATATTTCATTCAAATTGGTATAAGGATGTAGTGTAATTTTTATTAAACTTCAGTTGTCCCTCAGAAATGGAAAAAACAAAAAGAAGGGCTTTTAAATTGAAAGTTGTTAATTATTGCATATTGGAAAATCATCTTTACTGGAAATACCCTGTGGGAGTCTTATTAAGATGTGTAGATGAAGTTAAGTCACAGAAAATTATGTTAGAGATACATGCAGGAATGTGTGGTGGACATTTGTATTGGAAAGCTGCTGCAATCAAAATTTTAAGAGATGGCTATTATTGGCCAACTCTTTTCTCTGATTTTTTTTCCAAAATCAAAACTTGTGTTGAATGTCAAAAGTTTGCTAGTAAGCAAAAGCTACTTCCATTACCTCTTATTCCTATCTCAGCAGATGTTCCTTTCCAGCAGTGGGGGTTAGACTTCATTGGCGAAATTCATCTGCCATCATCAAGACAGCATAGATGGATTCTTACAGCTACAGATTATTTAACTAAGTGGATTGAATTTGTTCCAACTATGAATGCCACTGACACGGTAATAATAAAATTTCAATTGGAAAATATTATGTCTATATTTGGTTGTCCTCATAAATTGGTGACTGACAATGCAATGGATTTTAAATCTACCAAGATGGATAGTTTCTGTCATAAATATGGTATTGATTTGACTCATTCTACACCTTATTACCCTCAAGGTAATGGGTTAGCTGATCCATCCAATAAAATCTTGGTGAGGATCATTAAGAATATGTTGCCTAAAAATAAGAGAAATTGGGACACTCAGCTAGTTCATGCTCTTTGGGCAGATAGGGTAAGTACCAAAAGATCAATTGGAATGTCTCCCTTTCAACTTCTATATGGTACTAATGTTGTAATTCCATTACAATTAGCCCTTCCTGTTATGAAGTTTCTGCAAGATGAAATTGATGATGCAAATCCAATTCAAAGGAGAATGTTGTAGTTGATAAAAGCTCATCAAATCTGAGAATCACTTATGGACAAAGTACAAAAATACCAAACCAAAGTCAAATATGTTTTTGACAAAAGAGAAAATCAACATTTATTCCAGGAAAATGATTTGGTGTTGCGTTGGGATGTCAGAAGGGAGGACCAAGGAAAGCATGGTAATTTCAATAATTTATGGTTTGGGCCACTCCTAATTGCTCATTTTTTGGAAAAAAACACATTTCTGCTCAAGCATCTAGATGATGATCAACGGACTAGAGGTCTAGTTAATGGTCATTTTCTTAAAAAGTTCTATTTTTGATAAGTTAGTTAGTCATTCCATTGTAAATATCTGGAGTGATGTGTCAATAAAACTCCATGCCCAATGGTACTTGTGTCTGTAAATATAGTCAGTATTGAGTCCAGTCAATGATAGGTCGGTTCTAGTCATAAGTTCCTAAAGTTTTCTAAGTCCTGAAAGTTTTAAGGCACTGAGTCTACAGTCCTTGAAGCCTCACAGGGAGGACTTCATCCCCAATAGGAGCCACTATTATCAATATAAATTTTAATAGTCTGACCATCATTATATTACTATTTTTTTTTCTTGTTCCCTAGCCTATGTCAAAGTTCTAATCATCTTCAATAAAATCAAAAAAGAGTCTCAAAACTAAAAATATTTTCAGTTTTATAGTTGGTATCGTGTCATAGATTCATAAAGAGTTAAAACCATTTTTTTAACTTAGGTTGGGGTCAAAGTTATTGGTCATTTTAGTAATAATAAAATAATAGCTACTCTTTCTGAAAGGCATCTATTTCTTCAGGATTTTGGTTTCAATGGTAACACAGAGATAAAAGTGGTTATTTCCATGAAATTGCATAAGGAGCTACAAGGAGCAACGAGCATTATTCAGAAAAAAGATCATTCTCCTTTGAAATCAATTGAAGATATTCTATATTATGAGATATTATTCTTTTTAAAAGGGTAACTATTTCTAAATTAGAAGAAATATTATAAGGAAATGATTATATTGTTGGTGGAGCTAACCTATAGCTACTCATTGTAGTTGAAGCGGAAAATGAGGTACAAAGTATCAATTTATTAATGATACGAAGGAGTGATATATTTTATGGGGTGACTTGGTGCTCGAATTTGAATCATTTAAAATTGTGTCAATTAAACCACATTGTGATTAAAGGTGCGCAGACTCCAGAGGATTATGTTCACTTTTTTTCATGACCGAGTTCTCCAAGAAGGTTACAACTAATAGTGTTACATTTTCTAGCAAACAGCTTGTCATCTCAAGCAAGAAAGTAGGGTTGCGTGTAGGGTTTTTGTCTCTAGTTTGAATAGTTGTGCATAAAGGAGGAGCTTAGGTGTTAAGAAGGATGGGTAAAGGCAGAAAAGTTAACTGCTCTAAGCCAGTGAATACCAGATTTTTTGACCACAGAGAAAATCCCCAATTTCAAGCAGCAGGATAGTACAGGTTTCTAAAGAAATTCTCAGGGGAAAATGTAGTTATTGCACAGGCATTCGCTAAAATTTTTGACGGGGAGAAATTCAAGCTCGGAAGAAAAACCTTCAAAATCACCGAGACCATTATAGCAAGGGCTACTCAGACTTCATCTACTGGAGAATGTTGGTTCAAAAATAAAATGCTACAAGCAGATGTAAGTTCTTTCCTAAAACATGAACACGAAAATGTCAATTGGACTCCTTTTGTGCATATTTCCTGTTTTAGGCCAGAATGGCAGCATGTCATAACCATTGTGCAACGCTATATAACCTACGAGGGTAGATTCTCTGTTGTTCATCAATATCAAGTGAGATTTATGTCTCACATATTAGGTTCCAAACCTATTAATTTTCCTTTCTTTCTCTACAAGTCCTTGTTAAAAATGTCTTTGAAGTTACAGAAGACCCCTAATTATTCCCTACATAACCTCTATCATAGAGGCTTAATCAAGATGTTGGTGGTCTATCACCTTAAGAAAAAGAGAACTAGCTAGGATAAATTTCTAACAAATGAAAGATTTTGTAGCATCAATTCTAGGAGGAGGGTCAGGAGACCTAAGAAACTAAATGTCCAAGAAGAACAAAGTGGCTCAACACCTGTGCCAAATAATTCACAAGCAGCTCAGTCTATTCCATCAACGAGTAGACAAACTATAAGTTCAGCAAAAAGAGCCAGAACTGAATATATCACTCCCATACCAATGGTACAGCTAGCAGAAAAGGTTTATACAAGGAAAACTTCTAAAGAACCCCAAACTTTAAAATCATTCAGAAACAGAAACATGCACGAAAAGGAAAATCTAAAAGACTCTCTAAGGAAGAGTCCCTCAAAATATTAACTTATGTGCTTGGTTTTATTTAAAAATTTAAGGAAAATCAAAGATGAAGCACACATTTTTGGCTTAATCAACAAATGTAGATATTTATAGGGTTTCCAATAATAGCTACCTATTTCTGAAAGGTAGCTATTATTTCCTAAATTTTTGTATAAAGGATGTGGAGGGAGTTTTTGTTCAAATCTTGAAGGATGATACTGAGGGGTAATTACATACATGCAATATTAATAGAAGAAGCTGCTGCCAATTGTCGATTAATCAAGTTCTCTTCCAGATGTTAGATTCAGTTGAAAATTTTTGCACTTTTGGGGGAAAGAACCAGATGTCATCTTCAGTTGTTAGTTGCACTTTTTGAGGAAGTGGTTATACCAAAAAAGAGGAGAAGATTTCCACATCACTCCATCCACTTTGAACATATGCCATCATGTTGTTTGTCTTTATTATGTTGCACTACTTTGTATTATGGTTAAGGATGAGCTTCACCTTATGTATAGGAATATGATAACTCCTCCAGAACAGATTCACACTTTTTGTGGAAATATCAGCATAATATCTCTTGTATATATATGATGAAACTCAATAGCGAAAAGGTTCGTGATTTGAGAATCTTATACTCATGTGATCAGTGTACTCTTTCAGTTAATGATATTGAAGAACACTTTTGAGGACTTATTACTATCTTGATATGTGTATTGTTGATTCTTCTTATGTGTTTCCATACCTAAATCTCTTCAGTTCCAGTTTGTAGTTTCAATGTTGTTATATGTTTTTATGAGTCTCTTGATGTGTTTATGTACCTTATCCATTTTTATCAGTCTTACTTAGTAAGCTTTCTTGATGAGTTGTGCATAATATCTGGTTAAAGAGAATTCCTTATGATAGTGACTTTTAATGATGTTCAATAAGATTACTGTAAGTCTTATGATAGCCTTCTCTTATTGATATATTATCATACTGGTTCTTGTGTTTTTTTTCATCAAAGAAGTGGATTATTGCCTTGCAGGCCCACTGCCCCTTATGTTATTATATACTTACTTCCTTCCATAGGTTACAAAATTATCTTATGCTACCATATCAGGCATAAATACCCTCAATGGTGTGAAAATGAATTTGTCTAAAACCCTTTTTAGTGATTGAGAGCTTTAACCACCTCAAATTATATAATTCAAATCATTAAATTGCCCTAAATTATAGGATGTGACTGGTCAAGCGCTTGAAGCAGTCCAAGTGTTGATTCCAGCGCTAACACTTTATATGGGTGGTTTGAATTTGATTGTAATCATATGAGGGCATGCTCGAATGGTGGTGGCCATTACTCCTACCCCATCATTTCCAATTCAAGACTAGTTATGAAACTAATTTCTCTCCAAATTTGATGCAATATGTTATTATTTCAATTTTGGAAAATGAGGAACTAGTTGTTTATTTCCTCTCAATAGTTTTTTCCTTCTTTCCTTTATTTATTTCTCGGCCCTTATCATCAACTCTATCAACCTTGCCTCACCTCTCCATAGGTGAGAGGGAACATTCTCTAAGGAAGCAGGTTCTTTGCAAATTTCCTAGTGTGCAAAATTTTCTTTGTTGGACGCACGAGCTTTAGTGCTCTACAAAATTTATTATGGTGAGGAAATGGGATCAATTTCAATGTGGAAACAATAGTCTAGGGGAGCAGGGGAGTTATTGTACTTGTTTAAGGGCTAAATACTTAGCTCAACCTTTCACAAAACAATTTCCTTATATGGATTGTCAAGGTCCACAAGAGTTGGATGCAACTATTGCAGTGGAATTTGTCTGCATTTCAATTCTGAGGTTGTGATAGATATATCATATTGGCTTCCTGGTTGAGAGTACAACCAGGGAAGATAAAACCAATACCTCCTTACAATTTATCTCTAATGGAAATTGAAAATGTTGTTGGCGAGAAGGCTATCATGGACCAAAATGAAGAAAAAAAATAAATCTTGCTAATGTTAGATAAAGTAGTGTTGAATCAAAAGGAAATGTATCTTCACCTAAAGCATATTGAATATTATCTCCCTCATGCTCTTAATTCAAGTGGTTTCATCAAGGAGCACCCCATTCCAATTGGGTTGGATGTATCAAATTCTACTTAGTTTTTATACCTTTGATTCCTCAATTTTGTTGGTTTTCTAGTATAGCTAGGCATAGGCATTCTAGTAAAATATGCTTTCTTATCATGAACCATATAGTTATTCCTAGGCTTAGACGCTTTTATGTTTTTATTTCCATGCAAATATATTAGTCCTTAACTCCTTCATTCAAACTTAAAGTATAATTTGGAATAAATTCCATGTTATTTTATTAGTGGTCTGGTTTTCCTAGTGGAAGACCACCAACATACAATGCTTGAAAAAATTATCATTTATTGATATAACAGAAAGTTAGCTTTATAGGGTGAAAATGTGAAATTGGGAAACATTTTTAGCTTATTTTTGACATAAGAAATTGTGAATTTTTATGTTTTTTCAACTTGAGCTACTAGAAACTCGTATTTTCTTCTTTGAGAATTTTGCTTTGTAGTGAAAATAATATTTGTAGAGAATTATCTTGCCTGCATCTCATATTTAATTTATTAATTAATATATATATATATATATATTTGGCAAAATTTGGACACTGAATGCATATACTTGAAAATTTCAGGCAAGTATAATGAGTGACTTAATTATCCACCATAGTTTGTAGAAATGGTAATTCATTTTGGGAAAAAAATTAAATCGTCACAATCTACATGGATTTCACTTGAGCATGGACTATTTTTGAGGAATTTTCAAACTCAATCACTATGTTTAATCATTTGATGAAATTTTGATGAAATAGGGTAAGAAAAAAATGGTGACTTTTCAACACTCATCGATCCATCAATTTTCATTTTAATGTGATCATCAATAAATTAGCTGAGAATATCATTTTGAAGACAACACAAAGAGGGATCCATCTATTTTCATTTTAATGTGATCATTAATAAGTCAGTTGAAAATATCATTTTGAAGAGGACACAGAGAGCATTTTGAAGAGGACACGTAGAAGAAGTACCGAGTGAATTTTCAAATAATCTGATTTTCAATTTTGAAGTTATTGATTTTTTATTTAAGCTAATTTTCATAAATCTCAAAATCTGCAGCTACACAATTTAGTATAAAATTATTAATAAATATCATTTCTTCATGAAAAAAACTTATATAATTCGAAACTAGATTCAAATATGAATCCAATGATATGAAAGGAATCTACTAACTCTTAAATTTAGCAGGGATTCGATACTTATGAAGTAGCTATTTTATGAAAATCGCCAATTTTTTCCTAATTTTCGTTGGCAAGAAATTTTGGGTTTAGAGTTGTAGAAAACTCTGGACTGAGAGTTTTTTGCAAATTTGGTTGGTTTTAACCACACTGGGGTAACGCTAAAAAAACTCTCGTCCGAGAAAATTGAAAACTCTCAACCGAGAATTTTACATACTTCTATCTGAGAGTTAAGCCCCAAGAAAAATCTCAACTAAAGATATACGAAAATAATATCTCCTCTAGTCGACCCGATTATTTTATCAATTGATGCCTATTTCGATGTAAAATACTTTTGGCCGAGAGTTGTATAAATTCTCGGCCGAAAGTTTCCATTTAAGACAAAAACGTCTAAGTGCAATGTGCGAAACATGAAGTTCATCTTCAGAGAAAATTTCTGTTGAAGGTACTATAAACATTGTTTCTTTTGATATGGGAAAAGGAGATGATTTTTTTTATTGAAAGAAGAGGCATAATGAAAATCAAATATTGTTATTTTTTTCTGTGGAAAAAAGATATTGTTATTGTTATTGATATTTTGAATGTTTTTTTTTAAAGGTACAAATATTGTTTTTTTATAAGAGAAAAAATAGATTCAAAGGGAATATATATGAAAATGATTTTTCTTAGGGGAGGACCCTTATTTTATTACTTTTGTATGAAAATTGAATACGGTTATTTTTTGCTATGGAAATTAAATATTATTTTTTTTGTTATGGAAAAAGATATATTGATTTTATTTTTTATTTTTTTCTAAAGAAAAAGACATATAGAAATTTATTTTAGATTAAATTATGAATCACCATAAATTATGCTTTGAGATATTTGAATTTGACTTGAATAATTTGTTGTATTATATGTTTGAACTCACTTGTGTTGTTTTCTAATTAGATTTTATATTTCTAAAGTTTTGAACATGGGAAACCAAAAAAATTGTAAATGAAAGTATGATTCCATGATAACTCATTTGAGGGAAAAATATGAGAAACTAAAAGCAAAGAGGAGAGCACTAAGGGAAAATAGAGAGACTGAAAGAAAGGTGGAGATATCAAATAGAGAGATTGAAAGAAAGGTGGAGATATCAAATAGAGAGCCTGAAGGAGATGTTGAGGTACTGAATAAAGAGCTTTAAGAAGATGTGGTGGTATAAAATAGAGATTCTGAAGGAGATGTGGAGGTACAAAACAGAGTTTGAAAGAGATGTGGATTTACATGGAAATGATTAGGACATAAGAGATGTTGAGGAACTTGTAAACGAGAGTATTGATAGTATTGATGAGTTAATTAATGTTTAAATTTTGAACAAATTATAATATTTAGATTAAATTATATTTCAAAGTAATCATTATAATTTATTTTAATAATGTTCAATGTACATGTGTCAAGTAAAAAATACAAATTTGTATATTTTTTTAATGCAGGGACAACATCCAACTTGCAAGAAGATCCTACCACATCAAGAAAAACATGGAAATTAATTGGAAAAAAATAACATTGTCTTTGATGATAATTTTCATGGAATATGGATCCAACTAAAATGGAAGAAATTGAGCCATCAATGCATGAACATATAGTTCAAAATAAAGTAAATAAGGTGACCAAAATGTTTTTTGAAAGTAAATCTATCATAGCACTAGCTCAAATGTTACATAAACTTTTCAAACAAAAATCTCTAAGAGATGCAATTCAATTACTGGGCATTAGAGATTCCAAAGAGGTGCGGGTAAATTAGTTGGTATAAAAAAATATGATATCGACCCTTGGCGCACTTGCAAACAATCTATATCAAGATGGAAAAAATTCTCGGAGAGCATTGTTAGCAGGTATTTTCGGAAAAGGCACTACATAACATCAGTTGATGTCAGTGGCAACACGAATATAAAAAACATCAAGAATAAGTCTACGAAGGCATACAAATTTTAGGATTCAAGTAGATAAGAATGATGATCTTGCATGTTGGGCTAATATATGTAGGCAATCCTAGCAAGATAAACTCCAAGATAATGTGAGAGACATGGTGAAATAGTTTTGGAATTTGAATTCTCGTGTGTTACCAAATTCAAAGGACGGTGTGCGACATTTTATATCTAGAGGGCATTATGAAAATCATGCCAAACAAATAACAAAGGTCAATCAAGTGGAGTTATTTCAGAATTTTATGGAGAGTAACACTCATGTGAAGATTTCCCTTAGTACATTTGTGAAGCTTAAACCATGGTATGTCAGGCATGTGACTGTTTGTTAAACATGTTGAAGATACCATGTAGAATTACAATTATATTATGATGCATTTCTAAAATTTGGCATAAAATATTGGTCCAATGACCCCCCTCCTTCAAGTATTAGTGAATATTTTTCTAAGATATTATGTGGTCAAGAAAATGACCAATTATTTTATAAGAAAGAATGTGTTGGTGGAATAAAATGCAAAGAATGTTCTCATTTGGAACTCTTTGATGCTAAGTATCCTATTGATATGAATGATTCACAATTGTCAAATGCTACTGTGAAGTGGAGAAGATATGAATATGTTACATACACTTAAGTATAAGGGTTTCCGCATTGCAATATATTTGATATCATTTTTGGGATTCAACTGCGTTAAGTAATTCATTCATCTATGACCATTCCCATGAGAGGTAGTCATAACTGAATAATTTCTCATGATTTTTGAATAGTCCACTTAGCACTCATTGCATCGGGTGATGCTCACAGGGTGAAAATGTAGGATTGAAACTAGTGAAATGAATCACATAGCATCAATCATCACTTCCGGGGCTTGCACTCAGTAACCAAGACTTCCCAGGAGGTCACCCATCCCAAAACTTCTCTGGCTCAAGGGCACTTAACTGTGGAGTTTTTCCCCACAATCTCAAAAATGATATCAAAATTTACATACACTGTTGTTGCATATTCAACATTAACATCAAGAAAGATTAATTTAATTAAAGATGAAATTTATGTGACATCTTTTATGGAGAAGTTTAAGGAGAAAATTTATAAATATATTAAGTACTCTCATATAGAAAAATGGTAGGAATTACAATTCAAACAATCACGTGATGTGTTCCATAAAAAAACATTATTATCAGTTGTTGATTTTTTTGAGACTTACACGTTCACTTCACAAATGGAAATACAAAGTTAATATTATCATTCATAATAGGTCTCTATACTCCTGCACATTCTCTATAGGCATGTAGAGCTTGGTATCGATGGTTGTGATAGTAATGAAAATAATCATGAAGTGATTAAAGAGTACCATTTATACATTGATGATGATCATTCACATGATACATGTTTTGTTCAACATTGTTTTAATATTATTTATAAGGATTTATCAGAACGAAAAATCACTTTTAAAGAACATTGGGTATGGTCATATGGTTATGCTAGTCAATTTACATCATCACGATCATTCCTCTGGTTGTATCACATTCATAAAAAAACCGACATTCATCATACATGGAATTTCTTTGAGACAGGGCATGGCGAAGGAGAGCATGATGGTGCTGGTGCATGCATAAAACGTGCACTTAGGAGGTATCAATTGAATCAATAAGCTTTCCAACTTGCAGATTCAAATGATGTTGTTAACTGGTCAAAACAAAATTTAAGCCATGTATCGAATCCAATGTTGAATCATGTGTGTGTGTGTGTGTATATAATTATTATTATTATTATTATTTTCTAATATGTGTACATGTGTTTTTCTATTGAAATGATATATTTATAATTCACTAAATTCGACTTACATAGGTTTGTTTTTATCAAGTAGGTACTTTTGTAATATTTCGTTGGGTGATGTTAATAGATCGATACGATATAATTGTCAACAAATGCATGGAAAAAAGAGGTTTTCACTCCCTTAGAAGTGAGAAAATTATATATATATATATATATATATATATATTCCCAATTCAGAAAAAAAAAAAAAAAAAAAAAAAAGGAAAAGGTAATCTTGCTTCTGTTTTGCATGTATTGATGATATGGACTCCACCATTGAGTTTGTAAACCACAATAACAAATATGTCAAACGATGGATACACAAAGAACTAACACCATTGCCCCCACTTTCAAAGTTTACTGATGAGGAGATGGACAATGAAGTGGCTATGATTGACAAGAATTCCAATCGTCTTTTTGATATAGTTAGAGAAGATGGCGTATTTGCTATCATTGCACCATAAGATAATCTAGAGAAAGTGCATTCGTTATTTATTACGATGCACTAAGTCGAAAAGTACATTGTTACAAGCATATAAAGATCCTTCAAATTATACATATCTCATTGGTTCAGTGGTGTTATTGGGGCATTTATTTGAGGAAGTAAAGAAATGTAAAAACCACATTATTTTTAAGATTACCATTTAGATGTTATATGTTTCCAATATAGTCATTTGGTCATAGCATCTTGATTGCAGTTGAAATAAGTGAATAGTAGAAAAAAAGCTACAACAATGGAATTTATCAGTAAAAAATTATGATATCATTCTTGAAAATTTGCCACAAACACTTTTCATGTAAATGGAACAAATGAAACTATATTAAATGTAGTTATTTTTTTCCTAGATAGTTACAAAATTAAACCATAAATTTATAGCCTATATTATGATGTCTTAAATTTAAGAAAACAAATACTTATACATTTTTTTATTTTTCTTTCTTTATATATGAATCAATTCCATTATATATATATATATATATATATATGTAATTAATTAAACTTTGTTAGATTATATTTCTTATTATGTTGTTGTATTGTTATATATATTATTATTGTTATGCTATATTTCTTAAATATGGTTGTATATTTCTTATATTACATTATGTTATTTCTTATATTTCTTATTATTATATGTTATTGTGATATTATATTTCTCATTGTCTATGTTATATATAAATAACATAAATCTTATGCTATGTTATTGTTATGTTGGATATTTCTTATATTGTTATGTTAAATATTGTTCTATATTTATATATTATTATGTTATATGTTATTGTTATAGTATTTTTATATTGTTATGTTATAGTACATTATGCTATTTATATTTATATTTTTTTTACTGTTATTGTTGTTATTGTTATGTTCGATATTTTTTTATATTGTCATGTTATATATATTGTTATGTTATATATTCTTATTTTTATGTTATAAAAATATTTTTTATATTATTATGTTAAAATAGTATTTCTCATATTGTTAAGTTATGTTATATTGTTATGTCATATAAATTATTAGAAAATTTCAACCTTGTCACTATAACTATATGACTTAGCTAAACAAATGGCTAATGTAGTTAATGAATCATATTTATAATCTAACTCTTCTTTACCATTCAAACTTAATTAAAACTAATTCAAATGCCATTAATACTACCTTTTTAAAAAATTCAAATGGCTTTAAGCATGTTATAGCACGAAAAAACAAAAAATAAGTCAATTTTGCCAATAATTTTCTGTTTGACTCATTAATTAACATGTTCAATACAAAAATATCTAGTGTACAATTTGATTAGAAAATAGACAAGCCCCCACAAACTCTCTTCAGAGTTGATCTTGTTTCTTGGATTAGGAGAGTGATGTTCCATAAGATCAATGAATTTAAATGTTGATTAGTTAATGAACCTATGCCCAAATAAAAAACAGTAATACTTAATATTTTATAATTGGCTTGCCATTGTCAATTTTATTCAATAAGTTCAAGGAGAATGTAGCCACATATAAAGAAACGATTCAAATTGTTTATTGCAATATGGTAATTATGTTAAATTAGCTTAGATAAAAATTCTATTTGCTAAAGATCCATTCCATAATAAAAGAAAAAAATCCTCCAAACATGTCTAATGCATCAATCAATTCATCAACATAAAAAAAAAAAAAAAAAAATCTTGAATAAAATAAAATATTATTAAAAAAAACAATAAACAAAGTTGGTGCATGTCCAAAGTGAATTATATGTACTCAAAATTTTCCAATAATATATTCTTTAAAAAATGGTAGCACATGATACTCAACATATATATAATGGTACCTTGGGGCAAAAACTAGAAAATAATGGTACCTCATGCCCAATGCACATAATGGTAACTTGTACCCAAATTAATACATCCTAGTCAAGATACATAATGGATTAATCATAAAATCATATGGTGCTTGTATGTTGCCTGCATTAAAAAAAAAAAAAAAAAAAAAAACCGTGTCATTTTTAGGTGCAAGACACTGTGTTGTTGCATGCATACGAATATAAAAAACCATAAAAGAATACAATGGATGCATACAAATATAAAAAATAATATTAGTACCAATACAAGCTAGATGGTACAAAAATATAAAAAATCATATTAGTAACAACAAACCACAAAAAGTGAAATAAAATCATAATCTAGAGGAGATGTCACGAAGCGGTGTAGGTTCGTTAGGACCAAAACCGTACCATATAGATTTGAAAAATAAAGCCAATAAATAAAATTATGAACCTCTACAAAATACATAAAATATTGTGGAGGAAGAAAGGAAAATCTATCAATCACTTTCTAGAATTACCAGATCGTGATAACAACCAATTTCATATCCTTGAATTCCCATGAATTATAGAATATCCCAAATTAGACAATTACGACTATCCCATTGAAAAACAAAATTATAAAATAAAGGACGGATGATAAGAACATGTTTCACTAACACCTCATGCAACTCCAATACTGTTTTAAGAGGTACCCAGTTGAGCTATAATTATCCGTTCCTTATAGGAAATCTATAGAGCTATTCCTAGGGCCTTAAAAGTTGCATGTGGTTTCAAGGAGGGGATAAGGGGGTTTAAATGAGGAGGATGGATCAATCAATAGGGGGGATAGGAGAAGAAGAGGAAGAGGGCCAGTTGCTCTTTAGAGGGTAACGAGATAGGGTAACGAGATCTCACAAGGGGTGATGGGGATCTTGCTTAGGATAGGTGCACTTGCTAGGGTGAGGTGCTCTTGATCGTGCTAGGGTGATGTATGGCTCCATTCTTTGTTCTTGCTCTCTTCCTTCCTATTATTTATTGATTTTTCTTCGCTTCCCCATTTTAAATACAATTCCATATTTATTTATAACTACTAGAAGAATATATATTGTTCAATGATGTCCGACCATTAAGGCTTCTGACCAAGGAGCTGATATGAGTGAGGAGAAGGCTCTAATGAGTCTTCAAACCCATTATATTTCTTTCTATGGTTATCATATTTCAATGGTGTTGGTCTTTCCCTCACCGAAAGGGATAATCCCCTCCTACTTGTTTCTCGAGAAATAAAATATAATGTAAGGAATGAGGATGGTGATATATTTATGAATACAAATTTATTTTTGGCGAGTAAATACATTCCATTGTAACCTCCAAAGGAAAAAATCACCATTTTTTGAAGTAAACACTAGAATTACACCCCAGAGATTGAATACAAATGTGTTAAAAAAAATCCTCATATACAAAAAAATAACATTTTCAAGTAGAGTTATAAGAAAATGAGTACAAATAAATGCAAGCTCAATATCTAAAAGAGTAGTGAAATATCTAGAATCCAGTTAGATCAAATTTTCATTTACAAGTAAATTTCAGAAACTAGTCCTTGTACAATGGTACTATCTTGAACCGTTGCTTTCATGAAGTCAGATTGTTGACTATTGTTTGAACCACTACTTTCATAAAGCATATTAACTAGAATAAACATACCCACAAAAAAATCAAAAAGAACCAATGAACCTTATTGATAAGCATTAATAACCACGACATGTCTACTTAATCAACTAGGTGGACTAAGATTTGAAAGTTTGCATAGTCAACAAGGTGGACAATCCCTTATCATTAGAGAAAATTTTAGGCATTGGTTGATTGTAGTTGGTGAAATAAATTTATTATAGTTAATGATAAGATTTAAAGTTTTTATAATGATTGTGCAAGAATGGTGCTTGTTCTTTATCAACAAGGATAGTTGTATTAAATCTTGGCCTTTGAAGTGCTCTTCTCAATCTACCCTTCTCAATCTCAAACTACTTTTAAAAGTATAGGTGAAGGTGAAGATCTAACACTCACAATTTTCTATAGGAAGTGAGGGAAAGACTTAAGATGAGACTCAATGATCCAAAAACAACATAATTGACTATTTTCTCAATTTCATGAAATATAAACTAAGGTTTCCTTTTATGTGAATTAATAAGGAAAATGGATTTTTATGTACCTTAAACATAAAACTTGACATTTGAAATCAACCATGAAGAACAGAAATAAGAAGAAAACACAACAAATTTGATGACAAAGTTTGTCCCTCCTGGACTACATATCTGAGTCTGCTTCCAATGGGCGTCCGATGTATTGAAAATGCTCATAAAGTCTCTTTACATCAAAATTCACCATTTTGGAATCTGCTCGCAGGCATAAATTGATACTATCAACTGATAGCCTTCGACTTCAACTTTCCAACGCAACTTACAAATTACAAAAAGGACTAATATTGGCCTAGATATGCCTCAAAAGGAATCTACAGGCATTGTTAAAGCAATATTATGAGCTTCACCTTACATCTCCCATAGCCATGGAGCATTGGAAAATTATTTTATAACCCACAGACAAGTCCTGGGGTCAAACTGGCGTACCTCTCAGGATTTGATTTGCAATACATAACATTATGTTACAACAACATTGGTGCTCGAGCACATATATGGTCTTACATAGTGTTTAGATGATAAAAGGCTCCATAGAATTGCTTCTAACTCCATCCAAAACCACCAACAAATCACACATGGATGGAATAAAGATGGAAATTATTGGCTACTCATCGAGCAATGTAAGAAGTCGTCATTTTGTAGAATTAAAAAATATATATATTAATTAAATATATATAAAATAGTGTTTCAGCACTATATGAAATTATTTTTAATATGCAAGATTAATAGTGTACTAAAATATCATGTTTATACACAACAATATGATACAAATGAATTCACAATGAGGTAAAGGTTGTCTTTTATTTAGTGACTAACGCACTTACATACAAATGTAATTTAAATGGTGTATAAATTATTTACATGTTAAACTCGATATGATACAAATGAATTCACAATGAGGTAGAGGTTGTCTTTTATTTAGTGACTAATATACTTACATACAAATGTAGTTTAAATGGTGTACAAATTATTTACATATTAAACTCAACATGAAATTTTCAAAAAAAATGGGATTCTATATTATTATAGTCAAATGTTAAAATATGTTTCAAAAAAAAATTCCTCTTTAATTGATTTTTAAAATGATGAAAAAATTATAATAATATTCCTAAAATAAAAATCAATGGATTTCAATATATATAATTCATTATTCCTATGTAAAGATATATTTTTCTTAGATAGGTTGTCTAGGATATACCTCCAAACTAACATTCATAAAACCAAAAACTGCTTTAACAAAAATGCTACAAGAAACTCAATAAAATAATAAAAATATATTGAAGATTATATAGTTGATGGCTATTCAGCAATTGAAAAAACTAAACAACATTTTTCAACTTGAAGATTATATTGTTGATGGTCCTTCTTGAGCATAAGGGGATGCTTGCTGACTAAAAATATCCAACCCATTAAGGACCTTCACCTTTCATTCAAAAATATTCCCTTAGTACCTGAATCACATCCCTCTTTTACAAAATTTTCCAATTGTAAAGAATCCAATATTCACCAATCTAAGCACAATTGTGAGCTTATATTTTAGGGGGGAATAAATGTTCATTACTTAGATGGATTTATCCATGAACTTTCAAACCACTATTAAGTATAGAAGGATGTATTGACTTGCCCCTCTTTGTTGAGTGAGAATCCTCTACTATTTTTTTGATTCATGGGAAACCTCATTTTTTACGCATACCCTTTTTCAGTTTTCAATTGCCAAAACTATGCAATGTGGAAGTAACAAGGTGAGAGAGAGAGAGAAATATATGTGGTTTGTGGTTTCACCCATGGCTATAAAGAAGGGGCACTCCATTTACCTTGATGTCAGGGAAACACCAAATTTCTCGTGATGTAAACCTATGAGATGAGATGATGAATTTGCATATATATTTACAAAATATGAATTTACATACAATGTGGAGGGACCACCAACGATGCAAGTGAAGATTGTATCCAATGAGAATTTTTAATTGTATAGTAAAAAAACTATCAAACTACATGACTTGTTCAATTTCAATAGACAAAATGGCATTTGTTACCTAAAGGTAAGTTGGTTTCCCTACTAATACCTTTTATTCAAGTTCTCTAGATCTTAGAAATCTCGTTGATTATTTCCAAGAAAGTAAATTATAGTTATCTCCATCAAGGTGATCTATATTTCAACTTAGAATCTCATTCAAAAATAATGGTTTTGAAAAACATGTTTTAAGGATTCATTAATGCCTCAATCAAGGTTGCAATTTCTACTAAAGTAATTGTTTTGAAATCAAGTAGTTAAAGTGATTTGTATGATATCTTTTTCATAATTTCTAAAAGCACCACTTGCTACATTGTTTTTTACGAGGCTCCATCAAAATAATACTAAATCCACTCTCTTGGAGAGCCAATAAATCCACTATTTTTTTTCAAATCAAGTAGTTAAAGTGATTTGTATGATATCTTTTTCATAATTTCTAAAAACACCACTTGCTACGTTGTTTCTTATGAGGCTCCATCAAAATAATACTAAATCTGCTCTCTTGGAGAGCCAATAAATCCACTCTCTTGTGGAGCATGTCGATTGGCTAAAATTTGAATTGCCTAATTCCTGATTTTTAATCAAGAAAATATGACATTTTTAGTTTAAAAACTAACTAACCTAATTTAATCCTCTACCATGCAAGATGTGCCTTTTGAGATACCCATTCTCTGAGTATTATTGTGTCTTGCTTGACAATTAAGGTTAAATATTTATATGCAGTTTTGATCTTGATGTATATTTATGTATATATATTATTTTCATTGTGGAAACATTTTTCATTAAAAGTTTTCTTATTCAAAAGGAAACTTTAGCTACAAAATGTTCTCTAATCTTGTATTATGATATTTCCAAAATAAAAATAGTAGTAAGAAATAGATCTATAACTAATGTAGACATTATTATGGATTAAACTATGACTTACAATGCTTTTCAAGGACTCTCTAATCCTTTGTTGTAACATGTACAAAAAATCCATTATTTTATGTAGATTTTCATAAACTAATAAGTCCTCTACCAATTTTTTTCAAACTTCTCTTCAATTTGTTTGTTTATTATTATTGATTTTGCATGATTATTTTCTTATTAATGCATTATTTGTTATGTTTTTATTGATGAATTTACTATCTCTCATTAGATCCACATTCAATTTAAATTAATTGAAAGTTTTTTAACATTCAACTGAAATCAATTGAAAATTTGTTCAATACTTTGGAATGTAAATGATTTCATTGGAGTATGATCCGGATTAAAAATGAATGAACTAACACTTATTTTTGGATCCAAACTTTTTAACTAATTTACTTTTACATCCAAATCCAAGATCACCCTTGGAAATTTTTTTGTAATATTCCAAATTACGTATATCTAGATCTAGAGGACTTATTGCAGTCTTTTAAAATACCATTGACATTTGAACTTTCTAATCTACTTTCATGGAAAATCACAGAAAGCGATTTTGTCACTTGACCTACAATATTTTTATTGTTAAGATATTTCCAGATCTGAATGACTTTAAAGGAGAAATCTTTGAATCTTCTAGATACTTGAGATCCATTCCTAACAGATATACAATAGACACAAGCAAATATTTATATCCAAATCTGGGTTAAAAATTAAACATAAATTATACAATTTATCCTTAACTTTGATCCCAGATATCTTTATCCATTCTGACCCCTAATTTTTATAATCTAGATCCAATATTTTTTATTAAAATCTCCTCCATGTATTTTCTGGACTTTCGACTACCATATATCTTACGTATTGTGCTTTTATATATGAATTTGGGTCTTTTGATTAACAACCTTTTTTCAGCATGAAAAAACGTCTGGTTTATACAGATGTACCAGCACAATGTTCAATGTTTCCAAATTTTGTGTCAATTACAATTTCCAGTGTGCATCAAATATACATATTCTATCATTAGGGGAATTTTGAGGAATAAAATGGACCTCCTAAGGAAATTATAAAATAATAGTGGAAATAATAAAATAAGATTTGATTACATCATCAAATTTTAGAGGGAAAAAAGGAAAAACTACTTTTCCAAATTATATTTTCAACTTATCTCCCAAAGTTTTTAACCAAATTTCGAGTGGGAGTACTCGTTGGATGAAAATTTTAATTCCTCATGAAAGGAGTACCCATGTTGCAAACTTTCGATGGACCCTGCTACACAAAAAATGAGAAATACATGAAAAACGTGATTGCAATCACTTTTTTTTAATGTATTTCTCATTTTTCGTGTAGCAGGGTTCATCGAAAGTATGCAACATGGGTACTCCTTGGATGAGGAATTAAATTTTGCATCCAACGAGTACTCCCGCTCGAAATTTGAGTAAACACTTTGGGAGATAAGTTGAAAATATGAGTTGAAAAAGTAGTTTTATTATTTTATTATTTTTTAATCTTTTTACGCTTTTACTTAAAAAATGGTGAATCACCCCCATGGTTGACATTATCATCTTGAATCCTATTGGTTCTTATAAATTTGATTTTGGTTGTACATTTTTCTTAGGAGGCCCATTTTAGACCTCAAAATTCCCCTAATTATGCAATACACAATCCAAAAAGAAAATACACGGTTTGTCTAAATAGATTCCCAGTATATGATCTTTCATAGTATTCCTGCTACTATGTGCTTTAAATACATTTGTTCGCCTGATTCATCAATCAGTGATAAAATATCATCCTCATTACTGTCGAAATAATACTCTTACCATCCAGGACAAACAGTCCTCGGTCCAATAACTCTGCAATGTTGCTGCAAGTGCTCATCATACGGACACCACCATCAAAATTCCATGCCTGAGAAACTGCTCCTCCTCAGTAAAGGCTTACAGCTCCACTTGCCCATGTTCCTGCGGCTTCATCGAGTTCATAGTGCATTTCCCCTATAGCTTCTTTCAGTCCCCTTTTATACAGTCGATTAGCTGTCGAGTTCTTCTCACGGTAAACATGTGTGAAAGTAATGCCGGCGAAGGTCCCTACCAAATCTGATAACCTGTCAATCCAAGCTGATATATGAATGGGAGACAACTGATTTTTCTTATTAAGATAATCAATTAACACTTTTGAATCCCCAAAGATCCAAATGGTGTCAATGTAAAGATGGTTTGTAAACCATAGGAGACCTCAAAGTGCCAATATCGTTGCCTTAATGTTTGAGCCAAGCGCCCCATACCAATGAATTTTTTAATGGCATAACGTAGATATCAATATCCAGGCACCATAGCCACATTTACCATTTTGTGTTGCACCATCGAAGAAACCCGCCTGGTAATTTATTTCATAAAATCTCATTCTGATCAAAAGATCTTTTTGGAGGTTTTTGATTAACAACCTATTCCATGCATAACCTAACTTTCGTATTTACAGAGTCGTCTCCTAATCAATTTTATATCTCGACCATGCTTTATATATATATCTAGAATTGTTTTAAACATCGCACTGAGATATTTTCTCAAATATTGTCGGATCTTGGATGTCAATTATTTCAATTAAGCTAAGATACATTAAATTCAAATTGTTCCATCAATTTATGAATGAACGAATGGCATTGGCATTATTTGAATTTATGTTTAAACTCTTTAATTCGCAATATGTGAAATTATTGTGGAAAATTAAAATAATGTTGAATTTGATCATTGTTATTACTTAACCTTTTGCCAGATATTTATTCTTTGGTAATACATGATATAATTGTTGCATGAAATAAAACCATTTTAATAGTTAAAGTGCTCCAAAGTCTATATCAGGGTTAATTTTTGGATTTTACACACTCAGGTAAGAAAAATCATTTGTTTCTCTTCTTCTTCAATATCTAACTTTATTTGAATTTTGTTGAGAGATTTTGTAATTTTTTTGGTTCGAGTTTTGTAGAGAAAATGACAAAGATAGGAAAGAGTAAGTAAAGAAAAACAAAATAACTGAAATTAGTAAGTTAATGAAGATAGAAGACTCTTAAGATACAAAATATGATGAGGATAAAAATTTTAATGCAACATTTTATTCAAACGCCACTTATAAGATAGGGAAAAAGAATTTCCTAGGATGGAAAGAAATTTATGAAATCTTTAAGATTGGTGATTTTGATGATGAATAAATCAGATGAAGACACCTTAACTGACATTAAAAGGTCAACTTTACACAAATTTGTTGTCAGGCCAGTTATTGTCAGACAAGATATCTTGGATTAATGTTAAGACTTGTTAATAGTTAATCACACTAAACAAGTAGTTGGGTCCTTTAGAACTAAAGACTTAACTAGAATGTATAAATTGGACCCTTCTAAATTAGTATGTTTAAATAAAAAATTATTTCAAGCATTTAGAGAGAAAAAATTTAGATGCAGGGAAAAAAGAGAAGGATAAATTAATCAATGATTGGTGTTACAACCTTATCTATTTCAAAATAAATCCAAATAAAGAATGCCCAATTTAGATGTTCACAAAATCCTACAGGTTAGTTACTACAATGCTATGTAGATTGCATGGGGAGAAGGATCCTTGACATTTTAAATCAGAATGGGTTTCCTTAATGCATTAGCTTGCTGAAAAGTGTAAAATTTTCAACTAGGCACAAATATTGTCTACAACATCTTGCAAGCAGTCAAGAGGGACTTATAATCCCCTCTAGGTTTTGGAGTTGGATTCTTTACGTCAGCATACTTAATAGATTTAGTGTGTGAAACAACTCCCTTCCCATTCATGAAGTGGAGTTGGTCAACTCAGCAAAAACATATTCATGTTTATTACATTGTGTTATGGTAAAGTGAATGCAAATATTACTTTTATGATATTTGTGACAATTTATAGTGATTTTACATTATTTATTATTTAATAAACAAACTCCCAAGTTTACAAAAGCTAAAGATACATCAACAAATTAGGGGATCGGTTTATTTATGAATATTTATTTTTCATCAAGGTATGTACCTAACAAGTTTGTCTTAATAGAAATTACATGTCAAACAGTGGCTTGAAGTATAACCACTAATCCAAAACAACCCAAATTTTCCTTTAAGTCTTGGAATATACCCTTTATTTAACCCCAAGCATGCCAAAAAAGAAGCCAAAATTTTAGGAAATGTATGGTTATAGTGTGTAAGTTTTTACAAACATGATTCGAATGATAGAGTTAATGTTCATATGAAATCAGCTAAGTATTCAAAATCATATGTACATGAAGATTGTCCTTATGATCATATTTTCAAAAAGCATAAAATTATAAATGAAGTTTTAGTAAGAATTTTTATGAATGATAAGAATGAAAAAACACAAATCCAGGATTGTCAAAAAATAAATAAAAAGTTTTTTTTTTCAAGAAGAATAGAATAAGTGTTATTGCTAGCAATCAAGAAGGCAAATTTATTTTATCTAGAGAGAAAAGATGAACAAAGAGATCGTAAGGATAAAAATGAGCAACATGTCATTGAAAACCTTGTCCATGATTCTTATAAGGATGGGAAAGATAAAGAAGAAACAACACGAGAGATACAAAAATTTTAGTATTGAGCAGAGAATTAAAAACCTAATTCAAGTATTACATAGCACTAAATAGGAAACTGAGAAATAAGCACAAGAAACACAAGATGCAAGTTAGAGTGGAGAAGAAATAATGCACATGCAAATTCTAGTGCATATCTTTCTTTATTTTCATTCAATTTTGTGAGAATCATGTCATGCCATAAGTAAGTATGGGTGTTGGCTCTCTCATTCAATCACTCTGTGATCCCTTTATTTCTCCCTTCCACAACTTGAGATAATGCAAGGATAATGGTCGGGTGAAAAAAGGGGTTGAATTTCAGTCAGATAGAAAGGGGGTAGGGGTGGGAGGTGGGGTGGTGTTGCATGTGTAATCATTTATTTTTCATTAGTAAACTTGATCAGTTTTTGGTTTGTAGGTAATATCATATTTCCATTATTTCTAGTTTAACTTATCAACCTTTGATCACTCGTATAGACCCCTTCCCTTTCCTTAAGACTTATAAAGAGATGAGTTAAAACACAATTCTAAGGATAATCATTTAAAAGTGGCAGTTAATATTGAGTTGCATGTTTCCAAGTCACAAGGCATAATATCACTGAACATCCCAATGTTGAAATTATACCTATAAGCTAGTTTTCCTTTGTAGGAATATTGTGAAACACTTAGTCAAACTCTAATTTCAGTCTCCAATAAAAGCTTCACAATTAGTGCATTAAAATTAAACACATCCAATGTAATTTTTTTGAGTTGAAATACACATGATTAAATCAGAATTTTAAAAAATGAAAATGAACAATAGACAACAACACATTTGACACATAGGATTTTGCGAAAATCCCCTAGGAAAACTCTTGAAGGAAAAATCAGTGAGAGAGAAATTTATTTCTTATCAAAGAATTTATTACAACATTAAATGACATCAAACAGTGAACTTATCTCCCATATTTCATGCTCAAAATTCTTAAATTGGAAAATTGTTTTAGCTATTCCTTAAAATTTGTTCCAACAACCCCTCGATTTCAGTGCGTAGCATTCCTCAAATTTTATGCCAAAAATTCCCAAAATTATGCCAATCCTAGCTCTATATGTCCCTTGAAATCTATGTTATGAAAGCCTCATTTTTCATTCCCATATCTACACAAAATTTTGTACTTGAGCCTCCTTCAAAGTCATGATAGTTGCACGAATTTCCCTACTAGAATCCTCCCTCAAAACTTGCACTGGTTTATGGTTCCAAAAACGTGTCCCTTGCCTCGAATTTTGTGACTGTCCACTACTTCGAAATTCACGCTTGCTCTTGATAAACATGTTCAGACAACGGAGAAAGCTCCTCAATTTCAAGGCTCTACTTATATTTGAAATGTGTGCCCTTCTCTACCTAGAAATGTGTGCCCTCCTTCTTGTACCAATTTTTATACTTCCCTTCCACCTATTGAACTTCTCCCTTAGCTCTCTTTCTCCTCTTCTACAAATCTCATGGAGTATAGAGTGCATCTTTACTCTCCCTTTCTCCTTTTATTTCTCGGCGATGACTAAATCCCCCAACCCTAGATCTCAATGGTTGAGATTTAATGTAACCATCTCAAGATCATTGTTCATTACTTCATCACACATTGGCCCACTTAAATCACTTAAGTGACCCAACTTTATAATGTCACACACTTTTAAAAAGTCATTTTTTAGTCATTAATTAAAAAAGTACACTTCTGATAAAGTTGTTATCACTCCACCGGATCTCTAAGGCTGAGAAAGAGTCCAAACAGAGGTAACCACGGACCAATATTTTAGCTTGGTAGCTATCCCTACCAAACCGGAGAGGGCTCTCTCAAAAAATTCATAGCCAAGAGGACTGGATGAATTAGGGTTTTAGGCTAGGTATGAGTACAGGGGTTTGTTTGTTTGAATTGGTTTGTTGGATGAGGATTAGGTCAAAGAGGCTAGATCAGGGAAAATAATATTAAGGTTGCAGAGATTCAATGGGGAAAGGTAGGTAGAAAACCTAACACTTTAGGGTTTCAGGTTAAAATGGATCATACTGATGAGGAGCTAAAAAGAGCAAGGCTAAGCATGTATTCTTTCTAAACTCAAGAAAATGAACAAACTATGAATATTTTCCCAAAACAGAGCATGAGAGATGTATTATGTTTATCAACTTGAAAACCAGCATATCATAGAAATGAAATGGATCATGAAACAAAACACTCATACATAATGAGACATAATAAGAACAATGCTAAATTTCCATACCACAGGTATCCCAAAGAAATAGCTGCAACCTTTTCATTAATTTCCTGCCAAATACTAATTACACTAGAGTCTCTGATCAATGAAAAAAAATCCAACCATTTCAAACTTGTGAAATGAGTCAAGAAGTGAAATATATAGCCATAAAACAACTTCTCCCAACCTCAGGGGTCGAATCCCTAATTTGAGGAGATGTTCCACCAAAAGCTTAACTGCATACCTAGAGTGTAGGGTGGTCAAACTGACTCATCCCTCACTTTTTGGAAACTGATTCATTCATCCTCTCAAAGAGTTTTACCTAATGTATTTACCCCTAGGTAACTTAAAAACATCATAATTATATTTAAATCCATGAATTACATCAGAAAAAACATGATTTTACAAGGTGGAAATCAAAAATGCAGAGAAAATTCAGAAAAATTAGCCCCTGTTCAGGAGCGCAGCGCCAACTTCAGGTCAAATTTTGAGGAGGTTTTTGATGTCCAAATTGAGCTCAGGATAGCTCATTGGAAATCCCTCTCTGTCTAGTTTCCAAAACTGTACTTTTTTTCCAAAAAATATTAGTTTTATCCCTCCAAAAGTCAAATCTCCCAACACTTTTCAGGAGTGTAGCACCTGCATGAAAATGAGGGCAGAGGTGTTTTTGGCAAATTCTCCTTGCCAAATTGTCCAAATTTGCTTTGAAAAGTGTCAAAATTGCATTTTTAGGGGCTTATGAATCCAATGGTCGTGGTATTTTTTCATTTTGAGGTCCCTATAAAAATTGCAACACTTAGGGAAAAAGTGTAGCGCCACCTCTGGCAAAAGCGCAACCCCTTAAGGAAAAGCGCGACACCTCCTTGAAGGAAAATTTTGGAGGCCTTCCTCGACTCCAAATTGAGCTCTAGATAGCTCTTTGGAAACATATATCTCATTAATACACAATGGACCTATCAAGTATTGAAAATGATCAATTATAGCCCCTCAAAAATCAATTCACGCAAGACTGATCAAAAAGTGTAGAATGGGGGTGCAAAACTGAAGTGTGCTCTTATAGGAAACTTGTGGAGACCTTCCTCAACTCAAAATTGAGATCATGATAGCTCATTGGAAATATCTATCTGTATAGGTATCATTTTACTTATCAATAAAGTCATTTGGACATTACATAAGGGAGAAAATTTGATTTTACCAAGGTTGCTCTAGAAGTGTAGCAACTCTCTTGTAGCAACTGTATTTTTGAAATTTATCCAAAAAAATGAAACCTGTCTAAAAACTGAATGTGGTTTTTATTCCTTTACCTATGATGGACAAAAACCTCTTTCACTTTTTTAAAATGCATCACCATTTGGTCAGAAACATAGTTTGAAGAAAAACTAGCCCTATGTGTGGCAAATGATTTGTACCTTGGAATAACTTCTTGAAAAATGATGTAGACATGTTTTTTATGAGTTTTAATGGCCTCATACTTGCTGATATTACCTCCCTTATGTGGCCTTCTCACTTTCCTCTCTTCTTCCTCCATGTAGTCTCGGTTTTCCTCCTCCATGGTATTTTGGTCTAGAAACCCTAGGGATGAGGAAATAGGAGTGGGGATAGGTATAGGGAATGTGGATAGTTCTAGGAAGTGGAGATAGGTCTAGGAAAAATTACAGAGATGGGGAAAGGGGTTATTGAACTTTTGGAGGTGGTAGGGGGTTAAAATATTTATGGAATTGGGAATAGTAATTTTATTACAGGTTTGGGGAAGTGGTTGCCTAGGAAATTTAGAAGCCTATGACTTAGGGTTTTAAGGGAAAGGGATTTATGGAATAGGAAATGGTAGTGTAAGGGTATGGATAGGGTTTTTAGATATGTAGGAAGGAAATTCAGGGTATTAGGGCATCAAATTTGGGGATTTAGGAATAAAACTAGGGTTTACTCACTAGACAAATGCCAATTTCACTTAGAAACAAAAACACTATGAAATAATTATTTAGGAGTGCAATGAGGAAAAAAATTGGTGCAATTACTTGTAAGAGTGTGAAACAAGCATTTTCGGAGATTTTGAGAGAGTTTGGAGGTGATTTTGTGTCTGGAGAGGTCACTGGAAAAAAGCACAGCGCATTGAGCAAAAGCACAGCGCCTTGCCCAGAAGCGCAGCACCAGTGGGAGAAAAGCGCAGCGCTGCCTGCTCTAAACGCAGCGAATCGGGCAAAAGCACAGTGCCTTGCCTAGAAGCATAGCACCAGTGGGAGAAAAGCGCAGCACCACTTCTGTAAGCGCAGCGCCACTCTCTGAAAGCGTAGCCACTGAAAAAATCGGCCTCTGACCCTACAAATCAATTTTTTGAATCAAGGGAGTGAAAGCTTGATGGATGAAATTAAAAATGAGCTTCTTTGTGATGTCTTGGTGGTATTTATACTTCATCATTTGAATGAATTAGGCCTTGGGACCCACTTTTCTTTCTTCTCATTCACTTTAAACTCTGAATCTTTACCTTTGCATTTGACTTTTTCCTTAACAAATTGATCATTTAATGACTTTGAGAACTCTTAGAATTTGACACTTTTGATGCTTTGGCATGATGGAACTCTGAGTTAGCAGCATGGGAATCATGAACTTATTACATTTTGAATGACATAAATTACATAATGAAAATTTAAAAATTACATCTTAAAACCAAAATTACATGCTGAAACAAGGATTTTTCTTCACAAAGCATCTTCATATGGTGAAGAGATGTTATTGGATCACCCTTTACTTGCTGGTCTTATGCAGTGGAAATGAAGTTTTATTGGACCTTGGAGACCCTAATAACCTAATGAAACCTTGAAAAACCCTAAAAGACCTAATGATACCTTGAAGGATTGTACTTCATAATGACATGACCGATGTGATGACATGATGATATTGACTTTATGGATGATGTACAGTCAGTAAGGTATGAAACTTATGCCAGCAAGTAATCAAATTTGAGGAAGAGTGATGTTTTTTGGACTACGACTACCAATAGTGACTAAATTTTTGCATGACCTAATGAATGATAAAAAAAAATTGAGTGGGACCCTTAAAATGATATGAAAAGAGGATTTTTGATCACTGATGGCAAGATGCAAATACTTACACTAACAAAAGTAAAGTGTCTAGGGAGTGAAATGTGCTCTATCGCTTCTACATCCTAGGAACCGCCAATGTAGAAGTACCTCTGAGCTACCAAAAACTAATACTCCCTCTTAGCGAGATAGGTACTTCTAGCACTTCCACCACTTGGATCTGTCTCCAATCCCATCTCATCATTTGCAGTTGCTCTAATCTAGTGGATCAGTAAAGTGCTCAAAATTACAAGTGTTCAAAAGTGCTCAAAACTAGTGCCAAAACGTAGATCTCGTCGACTTGAATCCAACATAACTTGAATCGCTCAAAACTGATATTGTATGCTCCCGTTATCGCGTTCTGATCATTTTCCTATACAACTAAAAAAATTATAGGTTCGATGCAAGTACGCCGACTAGGTAGTCTGTATGCTAACAGGGCAGGTTAACTGTGTTTCTCGGGCCAATGGCAGGCTACCAAGTGGCCTCGCCAGATTTGGTTCAAATTTGTTGTGTTTTGATTGGTCGAATTATGGTTTTTTTTGGCCCTATGAATGGGATCCATGTGGGCCAATGGTGGGCATCCACGTGGCCTCCCAAAGGTCGAATATAATTTTGTTATGGCCTGAACTAGCCTCTGTGGGGATTGAACAACACCTTACCACTACACTTTTGGGTGATTCCTATTATCATATGGCACAATGTTCTATTTATGTTTGCATGGTTTCGTATATGGGGGACGGGGTCGGGGCTAAGCCCTGGACCCCGGTCACCTCACCACCCATGAGACCGCAGGCGGAAGGGGAGTCGAGGGATCAAGTTTAACCCTGGCCCAAAGCCTATTACGGGATGAATTACGCTAGGGTTTGGGTTTAGAACTCCAACAAAGAAAGAAGCATACAACAACAAGAAACAAGCAAATTTACAATCCTAATTCTTAAACTAGTAAAATAGGAAGAAGAGGTTGTACCCATAGGTCCTACGTTTGAAGGCGATCCCGTAGGGTTCAAACCCTCTGCTTCTCCTAGTGCTCCAAAACCTGCAACTCATTCAAGAAAAGCACATATACTAGTAATAAATTACATGTTCAAGATGTTAGTGTTAGATCATATAATCTTATAAACAAAATAACATGAAATCATTCATAACAGGATCATAACATGTATAAAGCATTAAGATCATGAACATTAGGAATGGGACAGGGCTTCTTTATTGATGTATGTAAATATGTGTGGAGGAATACCACCTGATTCAACCACGGCTCCAAGTGAAACTGTCCTCCGGATCCATCCAGCCCAAGCCTCAACAATCTCCTTCCATAAGCATACACATGGATGTCATATAAGAGGAATGAACATCTCCATGAGGGAAACAAGGGTTTCCACAATTTGGGAAGTGTAGGAGGCATAGGGATAAATCAAACTTGATCAGGGACTAAATTTATGTAGTATCAATACCTATCTCTCTCTCCCCTTTAGGCCATCCCATGAGGTGTATTTATAGCACCCCAAAATAGTTTTTTTAGTTGGGATACAGTTAGGCCACGGGCTCATGTAGGTAGGATTCTGGTGTAACTGGTAAACCCCACCAAGAAAATAGAGATTTTATATTGTTTTCATATTTTAAATTATATACGTGGGTTGGGTATAATTGGACCCGCGTGTGCACGCGCTTTTTAGAGGGTAGAGTCACGTATTGAATTCAAAATAATGTTTTTTAGGTAAAGGACCAAGTCTGAAGTGAAATGGTTTCCCAAGGCCATAACATAGAGCATCAAGTATATAGAGGTGGAAAATTATGCTATAACAGATGCCCCCTAATATATGAGGTCAGAAGGGGTACATGATGGCCAAAATGTATTAAGTGTATGAGAAGAATCATATGAGAACTTGGGAGGATTTCACTAGATTTCAGCCTGCCAAAAACCAATGGAAAAGATCAGAAATTAAGCTCATGTCTGAGGTGGGCATACCCATGCTCAGTGAAAGTAAATCATGTTTGTATATCAAGTATGGAGCGGATCCAATATGTATACAAGTATGAAAGAAACTACAAAGAATATAGTGGATCATATGATCACAGCCTCAAAAAGGTACATATCAAGGTCATGTCATAGTATCACATATAGAAGAATTGATTAATGACGCTGAGAAATATAATTGATCACTAAAGTCACAGAATTTAATCTCCAAGTACTCAATCATAAAGAGTGGAATAATTGTACTACACGCAACTCGGGTGCCAACATATGACATGTTGTTGTGATGAACTACAACATATAAGGTGGATGGTTTCACTGGTAGAAAACTAAAGGAGTTGTCAAATGAACCAAAGAATGTTGATGAAAACCTGAGTTCTTCACCGATCACCATGGTACATTTCTACACTATGGGAAAAAATGAGTTGAATTCAACCATGTGAGAAATCGTTTGATTACTGGTCATTGATGTATACCTCTAACAAACGCGATAAAACTCACCAATAATGATAATGAGAGTGAAGGTACCCCAATAAAATATAACAAGTGCAAATGAATGAGTTGAATTCAAACACTTGAGAGAATCTAGCAATCAGAAGACATTGATGTATTCTCACTGTCGATAGCGAAGGAGTCTTCCACTGATGACTGCAAACCCTAAGGTACTAGAAAAGGACTCTAGACCGTGTTCCCAGAGCAAGGAGTCAGAGTTGGTGGGAAAATATTTGCTGGAAGGAAATAATTAAGGCATCCCACATCAATCCAGTGCGAGTGTAACCCGCAAGCCAATAATTTGGAAGGAACTGGATGAAGAAATATGAAGTAACCAACCCAAAGCATGTTTTTGGCGTACATAAAATGTAGCTAGCACACAGCAGAAACCCTCTAAACCAACCAATAATGAAAGATGACACAGAGGCGAGGAATCTACCAATAGGGTTAAATGGAAACCAAGGTACTACATGAATCCCAATGTGTGATAATGAAATCTTACATAGAACACAAGGGAAACCACTCAGTCAAATACCCATGATGTTGATCAATGCTGAGCACAAGGTCACCTATCAATAATGGAAATAGGGCCAGGGTGCAGCTCTAGGTTTACTCTCAAAGCAATTTGTTTAAGTCAATAAGATCAAACCCGCCAACAAGAAGTAAATGGAGACCTTCTTAACTAGCACAATCAAAGGACCAAATAACTTATGTGATAGAACATAACTCTGAAAGATTGGTTATGGCCGACTAGAAAATGAATCAAGAGACACCGCAGAAAGGTCGTCTTAGGTTTACTTCCCTTGAACAAAAGCACGACTCAAATGTGAATATATGCAGCATATAATAACTATGTATAAGCTTGTCATGCAGGAGGCTTGAACAAACCCTCCATATGATTTGAAGATATAACCAACTGAGGGAATACTGACTCAATAACAAGGTTATGGCTCTCCTAAGTCAAACTAAAGCCCATCCCAATGGAGAAAAGACTTTGCTTTTTGTGCTCTTTTCAAGGGTGACATAACTAACTCTAAATTCCATCAATCGTGGAAGCAATGTCTCATTCCCGCTCTTTTTGAAATATTTGATTTTTTTGTGTTTTTCATATTAAAATCCTAAAAAGGAATAAAAGAGTGCCTATTTCACAGTGGAAAGAACGAGTGTCGGGAAATAGATGCACTAGTTCCTAGGTTTGGAACAATCCTATACTCAATGCAAGGTGGTGAAACTGGTAAATGACACTCAAAGGAATGTTTTCTCCATGGGAAAAGGGTGTCAAGTTGCAGATGCTAAGTGATTGCAAGGCTGATTTTGTAGAAAGACATGGTCAAAAAGTAGCTTATACACGAGTCCAAGTGAAGCCGACTTAAGACCAAAAAATACAAATAGTCAACATGCAATTAAGTAGAACAACTTAACACGAGGAAGCCTCTAGGGTATAAATCCAGAAATATACTGAAGAAGAAGGAGAATGAAGATTCATCGCAAAAGTCATGGCGGGACTAAAGAGTACTCCCAAGCCTACACAATTTTTTCAACATGGGAAACATATGCTAGCGAGGATCTAACTAGGAAGCCCCATGTAAAGGATGGCTCTACCATAATTTCATGATTTTATAAATCGGCGAGTGAAAATGGTTTCAACAATCATAACATGATGGGGTTGACCCTATGGAAAGATATCACAGTATGGAGGCTAGAATGCATAATGCAATGGAAAATGGATTTCCCTAACCTATATCCTAATGCTGAAAAAAATACCTGCCATGAAAGGTCAGCGGTCATGGAATCGAAGTGGTAAAAAATGCCTCAAAATCTTCAATTGGTCCTGAAAACAAGGCTATCCCAGCACTTGAAAGCCAAAAAGGTCATAAAGCTTAACTAATTCAAAAAATAGACACAAACTTTATAAAAGTGGGTTTTGAAAATTTTTGAAATTTTGGTATAAATACACCTTTTGGACTTACATTTGTTATTTTTGCATTGGAAATTTGGAGAAAAAAACTCTGGAGCAAAAAACCAATAACTTCAATCTGCCCAATTTCTCAGCCGGATCACCGCGAACCTTCCAGGTAATCCCCTCAAGCTCATCCTTATTGAATTTCCTAATAATTTCAAGCTATTTTCAAATGATTTGGCCGTAGGAATATTAATTTTATATTTACCCTCTGTGTATATGTGGGTTTACCATATTGAAAGCGCGTGTATACACGACTGTAAATGAAGGAAACCCTCGTATGCACAACAAAAATTTTTGAATCAAAAATTTAATGGATGAAAAATTGAATAATGCAAGATGACTATCAGTTGGAGAGAGAGGGAACATAGTGCCATTGATAATGAAGTGATGGAAGATCCTTTGGAATTGGATGTCCTTAGAGGGTGTGGTTTGTTAAAATTCTTCAAAATGCCAAACATGAAGACAAACACGAGATTGCTTGAAATTCTTGTGAATTGTTGGGATCCAGAAGAGGATGCCTTTATGATTGATCATATACCTCTACGGATTTAGGTAGGGGACATATACTTCATCATTGGACTTTCCCGGAGAGGAGAGTCAGTAAACTTGCAGGGGAAGGCCCAGGAGAACTCAATGTAGATGACTACATTCGACTCTATTGTTTAGCAGATACTCAGAAGATTGGGACTTAGATCCCAATTAGAGATGTAGAGGGATTACACATGAGGATCCTTCTTTTCACCATTGTCTGAGTAGTCGGATCAGCATCATTACATCAAACCTCACGAGCTACAATGATTTTGGCAACAGATTGCCTACCTACATTATATGATTGGTGCACAGCTTTACTAACCAACTTGAAAAAGCAGTTGACTTCAATTCAGAAGAATAAGACCAAGCACTTTGGATATGGCACTATCCTTTGCACTTTGTTTTTTTAGAGATTACTTGGGCTTCAACCCAAGGTGATTTCAACGATCAAAAACCCAAGAGATCCACGCATAGCAAGGTGGGTTGACCAGATGAAGAGACTAGGGGGTGGCGAGATCCCTAGGACTACCTTTGATGATGATTTCTTCCTTTGGTGGGGAGAATAATTCATCGCCATTAAGGACTACCCCTACGCAGGTATGGACTTCAGAGCAGACCCAGATCTTCCAATTCCACCTGGTGCTACATGGGGAGAAATTGGTAAGATTGTTTTTATGATTTTTGATATTATTTGATTTATTTTTTTCAAAAATGTGAAATGAAATTAATTTTGATAGGACAAAATACTTACAAAATTATTGATCATGTAGGACCAGTAAAACCTGAAGGTATACCGAGGCATAGGCGCCGCGGAAGAGATGTGGAAAATGTCGCAGGTGATCCTGAGAGAGTCCTTCATGCCATATAGAGGAACCTGGAGAGGTTAACCCGCCAAGCGCCTATGGTTATAGTGGAGTATATACCAGATGCTATACATAAATGTGTGGTTGGTGTACCACGGATTAGGTGCGACTTTTCCGACGGGTATAAGCCCTAATTTTGTCGGACATTTTTGTCCCAATTTTGTATAACGTTTTGAACATATGACTTTTATCTATATACAGGCAGTTTCGTGATGTGACTCTCTCATATATGCAAATGATAATTGATGATTTTTTATGTTTTTAATGTGATGAATGAATTATATGCCAATCTAATGCTTGATTAGCTAATGAATCAAAAAATGTATTTTCTGATAGTGGGATATGGATATATGTAATGAAATTAAATGATCTCTGTAATAAACGCACTCTCATAAATTGGTGATATAAATAAGGATCTCTGTCATGATAGACGTTATTCAAATGAGACACCACTAGTTGTGAATCCAAGTATACTACTAACGAACCAACACCAAGAGATATTGCTTCAGACAGTAGATTGACCACAGTAGTATATTCTGCAACATTATTCGAAGTAGGACCAATACATATGCCCCTTGAGACTAACAACTGATTGGATGGATAGTAAATTACCCAAGACACGGAATCCAAATTCCAAGTATGTCGACTAGCACCATCAGCAAATCCTAAATATATCATATCATCCATAGATACCTGCGAAGGCAGATCAAAAATATCAATGTCACAATGAAATCGATAGAAAAATATGCACAAAAATACAATATGTATACAACCAAAGCAAATGGTAGGAACAAGCCTAAGCATAATACTTCTTAAGATAGAGCCCATTTCTGGGCCCCGCCAGCTCGTTTCCATTAAAATCAAACAATTCATAAGATCCCTTTTTCAAGAATATTTTAATGATGTAAGGATTGTACCACATGGATTTAAACTTAGCTGCCCCCAAGGCATCTTTGTCTTGATCATATACCAGGACAAGGTCGCCTTCATAAAAAACCCTAGGTCGTGTTATCACTCCACCAGGTCTCCGAGGCTGAGAAGAGACTAGAAAAGGTAACTACATACCAAGCTTTCTCCAAGTAGCTAGCCCTACTAGGCAGGAGAGGGCTCTCTCCAAGGGATCACAGCCAAGAGGGTTGGATCAATTAGGTTTTAGGCTAGGTATAGTAACACAGGAGTTTTGATTGGTTGATTTGGGTGTTGGATGAGTGAATTAGGTCAAAGAGGTAACTAAATCAGGAAAAATAAGATCAAAATTGCAAGAATTTTATGGGGCAAGGTAGGTAGTGTTATAGGTCAATTTGGGCATCATCCCCCATGACCTGGTCAAACTGGACATCATCCCTAGGACCAATGAAATAGGGTATATCATCCCCTTACATTTCAGTTGATATATGCCCTAAGAGAATAACAATTCATTCATGGCTTCTATTGTGATATTTCCAAGGTTTGAAGTATATGTTATATCACTTATTAACTCACCAACGCAGCCTCTAAAGGGACTAACTGTGTTGCATATGTAGCATCCTCCATTCAAGGGTGAACTGCAATACATTTCCCGACATTCAAGAGTGTGTTGGTCACCAGGGAGCGGAATTGTCATTTTTTCGGGAATCTCCACATGTCCAGTGCCTTATAGAAGAGTCCATATGTGTCAAACTTTGAATCCAAGAGTCCATTTAACACCTTTTAACTTGGGAATTTCTTGCCTATTATTAGAAATTCATTCATTGAGAAACTACCATCAGTTTCCCTGTAAATTGAGCACAGATCCTAGTGCTAGGGAAGGAATAATTTTGGTAAAGAAATGATGTTGGATTCTCATTTGAGAGAGTGAAAGTACTGATATGTTGCTGGTGTGATGTTGGATGTGATGAGGCTGGGATGAAGCTGGAGCTGGTGGCATCAAATAGATCATTGGTTGTAACCTCCCCCTTCTACTCTTTAATAAATATTGTTGTTAATTTTCCCATATATGTATCTCTTTATGCTTCTATGTCTCATGCAATTTATTCTTGAATGATATATATGTTTCACATCTAATCGATTTGATTGATTAAGATAGGTAGATATCTGTATATGCATGTTGTTTATTGTTCTATGTTTGTGTTTGCAGGGATCGATCCAGAAATCTGAGTTGGATTGAGAGTGACTGCAACAATGACAGAAGGAGAAGTATAAACACTTGGATCACAAGTAGGTTCTTCTATCATTTTGTGTATCTACTTATTTTAGAGAAAGTGTTAGCAAAGTATTTCTTATGTTGTTCTAAGTGCCTAGCACCACACTTAGGGAATTTGATTTATCCATAGATCACAATTCTGCATAACAGGTAGGAACTCTAACACTTTAGGGTTCTTAGGTGAGATGGTTCAGAGAAAATTCAGAAAAATTAGTCCCTGGTCAGGAGCGCAGTGCCAACTTCAGGTCAACCTTTGAGGAGGTTTTTGATGCCCAAATTGAGCTTAGGATAGCTCATTGGAAATCCCTCTCTGTCTAGTTTCTAAAACTATACTTTGCTTCCCAAACTGTACTTAGTTCCCAAAAATTATTAGTTTTAGCCCTCCAATAGTCAAATCTCCCAACACTTTTCAGGAGTGTAGCACTTGCATGAAAATGACGGCAGAGGTGTTTTTGGCAATTTCTCCCTGCCAAATTGTCCAATTTTTCTTAGTGTCAAAATTGCATTTTTAGGGGCTTCTTAATCCAATGTTCATGTTATTTTTTCATTTTGAGGTCCCTATAAAAAGCGCAGTGCCTAGGTAAAAAGTGCAGCACCACCTCTGGCAAAAGCGCAGCACCTTAAGGAAAAGTGCAACACCTCCTTGCAGGCAAATTTTGGAGGCCTTCCTCGACTCCAAATTGAGCTCATGATAGCTCGTTCGAAATATGCCTCTCTTTAATACACAATGGACCTATCAAGTACTAAAAATGATCAATTATATCCCCTCGAAAATCAATTCTCCCAAGACTGATCAAAACGTGCAGAATGGGGGTGAAAAAATGAAGTGTGCTCTTACAAAAAACTTGTGGAGGCCTTCCTAAACTCAAAATTGAGCTCATGATAGCTCATTGGAAATATCTATTTGTATAGGTATCATTTTACTTATCAATAAAGTCATTTGGACATTACATAAGGGAGAAAATTTGATTTTACCAAGGTTGCTCCAGAAGTGCAGCAACTCTCTTGTAGCAACTGCATTTTTGACATTTATCCAAAAAAATGACACCTGTGTAAAAAATGAATGAGGTTTTTCTTCCTTGACCTATGATGGACAAAAACCTCTTTCACTTTTTTAAAATGCATCACCATTTGGTCAAAAACATAGTCTGAAGAAAAACTATCCCTATGTGTGGCAAATGATTTGTCCCTTGGAATGACTTCTTGAAAAATGATGTAGACATGATGTTTATGAGTTGCAATGGCCTCATACTTTCTTATATGACCTCCCTTATGTGGCCTTCTCACTTCTTTCCCTTCTTCCTCCATGTAGTCTATGTTTTCCTCCTCCATGGTAATTTGGTCTAGAAACCCTAGGGATGGGGAAATAGGAGTGGGGATAGGTCTAGGGAGTGGGGATAGGTCTAGGAAAAATTAGGGAGATGTGGGAAGGGATTATTTAACTTTTGGAGGTGGTAGGGGTTTAAAATATTTAGGGAATTTGGAATAGTAATTTTATTACAGGTTTGGGGAAGTGGTTGCCTAGGAAATTTAGAAGCCTAGGACTTAGGGTTTTAAGGGAAAGGGATTTAGGGAATATTAAATGGTAGTGTAAGGCTATGGATAGGATTTTTATATATGTGGGAAGGAAATTCAGGGTATTAGGGCATCAAATTTGGGAATTTAGGAATAAAACTAGGGTTTTCTCACTAGACAAATGCCAATTTCACTTAGAAACAAAAACACTCTGAAATGTTTGTTTAGGAGTGCAAGGAGGCAAAAAATTTGGTGTAATTACTTGTAAGACTGTGAAACAAGAATTTGCAGAGATTTTGAGAGATTTTGGAGGTGATTTGGTATTTGGGAGGTCACTGGTAAAAAGCGCAGCGCATTGAGCAAAAGCGCAGCGCCTTGCCCAGAAGCGCAGCGCCAGTGGGATAAAAGCACAGCGCTACCTTGTCTAAGCGCAACGCCACTTCTGTAAGCACGGTACCACTCTCTGAAAGAGCAGCGCCACTCTCTAAAAGCGTAGTGCCACTGAAAAACTCAGCCTCTAACCCTGCAAATCAATTTTTTGAATCAAGGGAGTGCAAGCTTGATGGATGAAATGACAAATGAGCTTATTTGTGATGTATTGGTGGTATTTATACTTCATCATTTGAATGAATTGGGCCTTGGGACCCACTTTTCTTTCTTCTCATTCACTTTAAACTCTGAATATTTACCTTTGCATTTGACATTTTCCTTAACAAATTGATCATTTAGTGACTTTGATAACTCTTTGAAATTGACACTTTTGATGCTTTTGCATGATGGAACTCTTAGTTAGTAGCTTGGGAATCATGAACTTATTACATTTTGAATGACATAAAATTACATAATGAAAATTTAAAAATTACATCTTAAAAACAAAATTACATGCTGAAACAAGGATTTTTCTTCACAAATCATCTTCATATGGTGAAGAGATGTTATTGGATCACCCTTTACTTGCTAGTCTTATGTAGTGGCAATGAAGTTTATTGGACCTTGGAAACCCTAATAACCTAATGAAACCTTGAAAAACCCTAAAAGAACTAATGAGACCTTGAAGTATTTTACTTCATAATGACATGACTGATGTGATGACATGATGATATTGACTTTATGGATGTTGTACAGTCAGTAAGGTATGAAACTTATGCCAACAAGTAATCAAATTTGAGGAAGAGTGATGTTTTTTGGACTACAGCTACCATCAGTGACTAAATTTTTGCATGACCTAATGGAATGATTAAAAAAAATTGAGTGGGACCCTTAAAATGATATGAAAAGAGGATTTTTTATCATCGATGGCAGGATGCAAATACTTACACTAACAAAAGCAAATTTTCTAGGGAGTGAAATGTGCTCTATCGCTTCTACATCCTAGGAAACGCCAATGTAGAAGTACCTCTGAGCTACCAAAAACCGATACTCCCTCTTAGTGAGATAGGTACTTCTAGCACTTCCACCACCTGGATCTGTCTCCAATCCCATCTCATCATTTGCAGTTGCTCTGATCCATTGGATCAGTAAAGTGCTCAAAATTACAAGTGTTCAAAAGTGCTCAAAACTGGTGCCAAAACGTATATCTCGATGACTTGAATCCAACATAACTTGAATCGCTCAAAACCGATATCGTATGCTCTCGTTATCGCGTTCTGATCATTTTCCTAAACAACTAAAAAATTTGCAGGTTGGATGCAGGTATGCCGACTAGGAAGTCTGTATGCTGACTGGGCAGGTTGACTGTGTTTCTCGGACCAATGGCAGGCTACCAAGTGGCCTCACCAGATTTGGTTCGAATTTGTTGTGTTTTGATTGGTCGAATTATGGTTTTTGTTGGCCCTATGAATGGGATCCATGCGGGCCAATGGTGGGCAGCCACGTGACCTCCCAAAGGTCGAATATAATTTTGTTATGGCCTAAACTAGCCTCTGTGGGGATTGAACAACACCTTGCCACTACACTTTTGGGTGATTCTTATTATCATATGGCACAATGTTCTATTTATGTTTGCATGGTTTCGTATATGGGGGACGGGGTCGGGGCTAAGCCCTGGTCCCCGGTCACCTCACCACCCATGAGACCGCAGGAAGAAGGGCAGTCGAGGGATCGGGCTTAACCCTAGTCCAAAGCCTGTTATGGGATGAATTACCCTAAGGTTTGGGTTGAGAACTCCGAAAAAGAAAGAAGCATATAGCAATAAGAAACAAGCAAATTTACAGTCCTAATGCTTAAACTAGTAAAATAGGAAGAAGAGGTTGTACCCGTAGGTCCTACGTTTGAAGGCGATCCCGCAGGGTTCAAACCCTCTGCTTCTCCTAGTGCTCCAAAACCTGCAAATAATTCAAGAAAAGCATATATACTAGTAATAAATGAAAGCATGTTCAAAATTTTAGCGTTAGATCATATAATCTTGTAAAAAAATAACATGACATCATTCATAACAGGATCATAACATGTTTAAAGCATTAAGATCATGAACATCAGGAATGGGACAGGGCTTCTTTATTGATGTATGTAAAGATGTGTGGAGGAATACCACCTGATTCAGCCACGGCTCCAAGTGAAACCATCCTCCGGATCCATCCAGCCCAAGCCTCAACAATCTCCTTCCATAAGCATACACATGGATGTCATATAAGAGGAATGAACATCTCCATGAGGGAAACAAGGGTCTCCACAATTTGGGAAGTGCGGGAGGCACATGGATAAATCAAACTTGATCAGGGACTAAATTTTTGTAGTATCAATACCTATCTCTCTCTCCCCTTTAGGCCTTCCCTTGCGGTGTATTTATACCACCCCAAAATGGTTTTTTTAGTTGGGATACAGTTAGGCCACGGGCTCATGTAGGTAGGCTTTCGGTGTAACTGATAAACCCCGCCCAGAAAATAGGGAATTTTATATTTTTTTCATATTTTAAATTATATATGTGGGTTGGGTATAACTAGACTCGCATGTGCACGCGCTTTTTAGAGGGCAGAGTCATGTATGGAATTCAAAATAATGTTTTTTAGGTAAAGGACCAAGCCTAAAGTGAAATGATTTCCCAAGGCCATAACATAGAGCATCAAGTATATAGAGGTGGAAAATGATGATATAACAAATGCCCCCTAATATATGAGGTCAGAAGGGGTACATGATGGCCGAAATGTATTAAGTGTATAAGAATAATCATGCGAGCACTTAAGAGGATTTCACCATATTTTAGCCTGCCAAAAACCAATGCAAAAGATCAGAAAGTAAGCTCATGTCTGAGGCGGGCATACCCATGCTCAGTGAAAGTAAATCATGTACGTATATCAAGTAAGGAGTGGATCCAATATGTATACAAGTATAAAATAAACTACAAAGCACATAGTGGATCATCTGATCACAGCCTCAAAAAGGTACATATCAAGGTCATGTCATAGTATCACATATAGAAGAATTGATCAATGATGCTGAGATATTTATTTGATCACAAGTCACATAACTTAATCTCCAAGTACTTAATCATAAAGAGTGGAATAATGGTACTACACGAAACTCAGGTGCCAACATATAACATGCTGTTGTGATGAACTGCAACATATAAGGTGGATGGTGTCACTGGCAGAAAACTAAAGGAGTTGTCAAATGAACAAAAGCATGTTGATGAAAACCTGAGCTCTTCACTAATCACCATGGTTCATTTCTACACTATGGGAATAAATGAGTTGAATTTGACCATGTGAGAAATCGTTTGATTATTGTTCATTGATGTATACCTCTAACAAACGCAAGAAAACTCACTGATAATGATGATGAGAGTCAAGGTACCCCAGTACAATCAAACAAGTGCAAATGAATGAGTTGAATTAAAACACTTGAGAGAATCTACCAGTCAGGAAACATTGATGTATTCTCACTGTCGATAATGAAGGAGTCTACCATTGATGATTGCAAACCTTAAGGTACTGGAAAAGGACTCTAGACCTTGTTCCCAAAGAAATGAGTCAGATTTGGTGGGAAAATATCTTTTGGAAGGAAGGAATTAAATCATCCCACATCCATCTAGTGCGAGTGTAACCTGCAGGTCAATAATTTGGAAGGAACTGGACAAAGAAATATGAAGTAACCAACCCAAATCATGTTTCCGGCGTACACAAAATGTAGCTAGTGCACAGTAAAAACCCTCTAAACCAACCAATAATGAAAGATGACACAGAGGCGAGGAATCCACCAATAGGGTTAAATGGAAACCAAGGTACTGCATGTATCCCAATGTGTGATAATGAAAGCTTACGTCGAACACAAGGGAAACCACTCAGTCAAATACCCATGATGTTGATCGATGTTGAGCACAAGGTCACCTATCAATAATGGAAATAGGGCCAGGGTGCGGCTCTAGGAGCAATTTTTTTAAGTCAATAAGATCAAGCCCGCTAGCAAGAAGTCAATGGAGACCTTCTTAACTAGCACGATCAAAGGACTAAATAGCTGATGTGATAGAACATAACTCTGAAAGACCGGATATGGCCGACTGAAAAATGAGTCAAGAGACACTACAGAAAGGTTGTCTCAGGTTTACTTCCCTTGAACAAAATCATGACCCAAATGTGAACCTATGGCAGCATATGATAACTATGTATAAGCTTGTCATGCATGAGGCTTGAACAAACCCTCCATATTATTTGAAGAGATAACCAACCGGGGGAGTACTGACTCAATAACAAGGTTATGGCTCTCCAAAGTCAAACTAAAGCCCATCCAAATGGAGAAAAGACTTTTCTTTTTGTGTTTTTTTCAAGGGTGACACAACTGACTCTAAATGTCAACAATCATGGAAGTAATGTCTCATTCCCTCTCTTTTTGAAATATTTAATTTTTTTGTGTTTTTCATATTAAAATCCTCAAAAAGAATAAAAAAGTGCCTATTGTACACTGGAAAGAATGAGTGTCGGGAAATAGATGCACTAGTTCCTAGGTTTGGAACAATCCTATTCTCAATGCAAGGTGGCGAAACTGGTATATGACACTTAAAGGAATTTTCTCTCCACGGGAAAAAGGTGTCAAGTTTTAGATGCTAAGTGATTGAAAGGTTGATTTGTAGAAATACATGGTCAAAAAGTGGCTTATACACAAGTCCAAGTGAAGCTGACTTAAGACCAAAAGATACAAATAGTCAACATGCAATGCAGTAGAAAAACTTAACACGAGGGAGCCTCTAGGGTATAAATCGAGAAAGATACCAAAGAAGAATGAGAATGAAGATTCATCGAAAAAGTCACGGCGGGACTAAAGAGGACTCCTGAGCCTACACAATTTTTGCAACATGGGAAACATATGCTAGCGAGGATCTAACTAGGAAGCTCCATGTTAAGGATGGCTCTACCATCATATCATGATTTTATAAATCGGCGAGTGAAAATGGTTTCAAAAATCATAACATGATGAGGTCGACCCTATGGCAAGATATCACAGTATGGAGGATAGAATGCAAAATGCAATGGAAAATGGATTTCCCTAACCTATATTCTAGAGATGAAAATAATAAGTGCCATGAAAGGTCAGTGGTCTTGGTATCGAAGCAGTAAAAAATGTCTCAAAATCTTCAATTTGTCCTGAAAACAACCTATCCCGGCACTTGAAAGCCAAAAAGGTCATAAAGTTTAATGAATTCAAAAAATAGACACAAACTTTATAAAAGTGGGTTTTGAAAATTTTTGAAATTTTGGTATAAATACACCTTTTGGACTTACAATTGTCATTTGTGCATTGGAAATTTGGAGAAAAAATCTCTGGAGCAAAAAACCAACAACTTCAATCCGCCCAATTTCTCAGCCGGATCACCACGAACCTTCTAGGCAATCCTCTCAAACTCATCCTTATTGAATTTCCTAATAATTTCAAGATATTTTCAAATGATTTGACCGTAGGAATATTAATTTTAGATTTACCCTCTGCATATATGCGGGTTGACCATATTGAAGTCACGTGTATACGCGACTATAAATGAAAGAAACCCGAGTATGCGCAGCACAATTTTTTGAATCAAAAATGTAATGGATGAAAAACTTGAATAATGCAGGATGACTATCAGTTGGAGAGAGAGGGAACATAGTGCCATTGATAATGAAGTGATGGAAGATCCTTTGGCATTGGGTGTCCTCAGAGGGTGTGGTTTGTTAAAATTCTTCAAAATGCCAAACATGAAGACAAACACGAGATTTCTTGAAATGCTTGTGAATTGTTGGGATCCAGAAGAGGATGCCTTTATGATTTATCAGATACCTCTATGGATTGAGGTACAGGACATATACTTCATCACTGGACTTTCTCGAAGAGGAGAGTCAGTAAACTTGCAAGGGAAGGCCCATGATAACTCAATGTAGATGACTACATTCGACTCTACTTTTCAGTAGGTACTCAAAAGATTAGGACTCAGATCCCAATCAAAGATGTAAAGGGATTACACATGAGGATCCCTCTTTTCACCATTTTCTGAGTAGTCGGATCAGCATCATTACATCAAGCCTCACGAGCTACAATGAGTTTGGAAACAGATTGCCTAACTACATTATATGATTGGTGCACAGCTTTACTAACCAACTTGAAAAACCAGTTGACTTCAATTCGAAATAATAAGACCAAGCACTTTGGATATGGCATTATCCTTTGCACTTTGTTTTTTTAGAGATTACCTGGGCTTCAACCCAAGGTGATTTCAACGATCAGAAACCCAATAGATCCACGCATAGCAAGGTGGGTTGACCTGATGAAGAGACTAGGGGGTGGTGAGGTCCCTAGGACTACCTTTGATGATGAGTTCTTCCTTTGGTGGGGAGAACAATTCATCGCCATTAAGGACTACCCCTACGCAAGTATGGACTGGACTTTAGAGAAGACCCAGAGCTGTCACTTCCACCTAGTGCTGCATGGGGAGCAATTGGTAATATTGATTTTATGATTTTTGATATTATTTGATTTTTTCTTTTTCAAAAATATGAATTGAAAATAATTTTGATAGGAAAAAACACTTACAAAATTATTGATCATGTAGGACCAGTAAAACCTGAGGGTCTACCGAGGCAGAGGCAACATGGAAGAGATGTGGAAAATGTCGCAGGTGATCCTGAGAGAGTCCTTCACGCCATATAGAGGAACCTGGAGGGGTTAACCCGCCAAGCACCTATGGTTATAGTGGAGGATATACCATAAGCTATACATAAACGTGTGGTTGGTGTACCACGGATTGGGTGCAACTCTTCTGACGGGTGGAAACTGCCATAATCTTCTTCCAGGATGCTCATCCAGGGAAGGGCCCTCAGACATAGATTTTAGGATGACTTGATTTTTTTGTGATAGACATGATCGGGCATAAGCCCTAATTTTCTAGGACATTTTGTCTCAATTTTGTCCCAATTTTGTATAATATTTTGAACATATGACTCTTATCTATATACAGGCAGTTTCGTGATGTGACTAGGCTCATATATACAAATGATAATTGATGATTTTTTATGTTTTTAATGTGATGAATGAATTATATGCCAATCTAATGCTTGATTAGCTAATGAATCAGAAAATGTGTTTTCTGATCGTGGGATATGGATATATGTAATGAAATTAAATGATATCTGTAATAAATGCACTCTCATAAATTGGTGATATAAATAAGGATCTCTGTCACAATAGATGTTATTCAATTGAGACACCACCAGTTGTGAATCCATGTATACTACTAACGAACCAACACCAAGAGATATTGCTTCAGACAGTAGATTGACCACAGCAGTATATTATGCAACATTATTCGAAGTGGGACCAATACATGTGCCCCTTGAGACTAACAACTGATCGGATGGATAGTAAATTACCCAAGTCGCGGAAGCCAAATTCCAAGTATGTCGACTAGCACCATCAGAAAATCCTAAATATATCATATCATCCATAGATACCTACAAAGGCAAATAAAAAATATCAACGTCACAATGAAACCGATAGAAAAAAATGCAAAAAAAATACAATATGTATACAACCAAAGAAAATTCTAGGCACAAGCCTAAGCATAATACTTCTTAAGATAGAGCCCATTTCTGGGCTATGCCAGCTCGTTTCCATTAAAATAAACCAATTCATAAGATCCCTTTTTCAAGACTCTTTTAACGATGTAAGGATTGTACCACATGGATTTAAACTTACCTGCCCCCAAGGCATCTTTGTCTTGATCGTAGACCAGGACAAGGTCGCCTTCATAGAAAACCCTAGGTCATGTTATCACTCCACCAGATCTCTGAGGCTGAGAAGAGACTAGCAAAGGTAACTACAAACCAAGCTTTCTCCAAGTAGATAGCCCTACTAGGTAGGAGAGGGATATCTCCAAGGGATCACAGCCAAGAGGGTTGGAGCAATTAGGTTTTAGGCTAGGTATAGTAGCACAGGGGTTTTGATTAGTTGATTTGGGTGTTGGATGAGTGAATTAGGTCAAAGAGGTAACTAGGTTAGGGAAAATAAGATCAGAATTGTAGGAATTTTATGGGGCAAGGTAGGTAGTGTTATAGGTCAATTTGGGAATCATCCCCCATGACCTGGTCAAACTGGACATCATCCCCAGGAACAATGAAATAGGGTATATCATCCCTTTACATTTCAGTTGCTATATGCCCTAAGAGAAGAACAATTCATTCATGGCTTCTATTGTGATATTTCCATGGTTTGAAGTATATGTTATATCACCTATTGACTCACCAACACAGCCTCTAAAGGGAATAACTATGTTGCATATGTAGCATCCTCCATTCAAGGGTGCACTGCAATGCACTTCCCGACATTCAAGGCTGCGATGGTCACCTGGGAGCGGAATTATCATTTTTTCAGGAATCTCCACATGGCCAGTGCCTTATAGAAAAGTCCATATGTGTCAAACTTTGAATCCAAGTGTCCATCTAACACCTTTGAACTTGGGAACATGTCTTGCTTATTATTAGAAAGTCATTCATTGAGAAACTACCATCCGTTTCCCTATAAATTGAGCACAGATCCTAGTGCTAGGGAAGGAAGAATTTTGCTAAAGAAATGATGTTGGAATCTCATTTGAGTGAGTGAAAGTATTGATATGTTGATGGTGTGATGTTGGATGTGATGAGGTTGGGATGAAGCTGGAGCTGGTGGCATCAAATTGATCATTGGTTGTAACCTCCCCCTTCTACTCTTTAATAAATATTGTTGTTCATTTTCCCATATATGTATCTCTTTATGCTTCTATTTCTCATGTAATGGATTCTTGAATGATATATATTTTTCACATTTAATCGATTTGATTGATTAAGATAGGTAGATATATGTATATGCATGTTGTTTTATGTTATATGTTTTTGTTTGCAGGAATCGATCCGGCGATCTGAGTTGGATTGAGAGCGACAGCAACAACGTCAGAGTGAGAAGTAGAAGTGCTTGGATCACAAGTAGGTTCTTCTATCATTTTGTGTATCTGCTTATTTTAGAGAAAGTGTTAGCAAAGTCTTTCTTCTGTTGTTCTAAGTGCCTAGCACCACACTTAGGGAATTTGATTTATCCGTAGATCGCAATTCTGCATAACAGGTAGGAAATCTAACATTTTAGGGTTCTTAGGTGAGATGGATCAGACTGTTGAGGTGCTAAAAATAGCATGACAGTACCTGAATTCTTTTTAAACTGAAGAAATGAAACAAATTATGATGATTCTCCCAAAATAGAGCATAAAAGATGTATTATGCTTATCAAACTTGAGAATCAAATATATCATAGAACTGGATTGAACATGGAAAGTACAAAGCATTCATATATATGCAATAGAAGAAGGAACTATGTCAAAATATAGTACCACAAGAATCCCACCAAAATAGCTTCAACTCATCCAATATATTCCTTCCAAAATCTAAATACACTAGTGTCTTTAATCAATACAACAGCATCCAACCTGTGAAAAGAAGTGAAGGATATAGACATGAAAAACCTTCTCCCAATCTCAGGGGTCGAATCACTAAGTTTTGGATCTGATCCACAAAAGGTTGAACTGAAAACCTAAAGTGTAGGGAGGTCAAACTGACTCATCCCTAACTTTGGTGAAACTGATTCATTCATCCTCAAAAATACTTTTACCTAATGTATTTACCCTTAGTTAACTCAAAATAAAATTAATTACATTTAAATCCATCATTTGCATCAGTAAAATTATGATTTTCCATGGTCAAACTCAGAAAAAATCAGAAATATCAGTCACTGGTCAGGAGCGCAACGCTAGTGTCAGGAGTGTAGTGCCAACTTCAGCTCAGCTTTTGAGGGGGTTTCTGATGTCCAAATTGAGCTCAAGATAGCTCATTGGAAAGCATGTCCTGTCTAGTTTCCATAAATGTACTTTTTTTCCAAAAACGATTATTTTTTCCCTCCAAAAGTGTAATCTTCGAAGATTGGTCAGGAGAACAGCGCCTAGCTGAAAATCAGGGCAGAAACATGATTTTTGTGGTGTTTTTTGGCCTTTCTCCCTGCCATATTGTCCAATTTTTCTTTGAAAAGTGTCAAAATTTCATATTTTTGGCCTTAGGAATCCAATGGTGGTCTTATTTTTTCATTTGCAGGCCTCTAGAAGAAGCGCAGTGCCTAGGGAAATGCGCTCCTGACAATCAAACTGTGTTAAAAACTGTCATAAGTTTGCACAAAAACCCAAAATTTCAAAAATTGCTCAAAAACTCTTCAAAATTGTTTTGTAGAATTATGATGAAGTATGCTAAGCAATCATAGAGGCCTCAGCAAGGATGTCAATCTTATCTTCTTCCTTTTGCTTAATTAGGGTTTTCTTATGTTTTTCCTCCAATTGCTTGAGTTTAATGCTACAGATCTTATTTCTTGTGATGTACCTATTAGAAATGTTTTTGAGCATCTTGTTATCTTTTTTTTCCTTGTGGAGGAGTTTCTCAAGGTGGATATCTACCCTATCTAGCCATATCTCTCTATCATCTTCAACCTCCTTGGCAGTCCTCTCCTCAAAAGTGAGTTTTTCATCCTTAAGTTTCTGTTGTTGTAGAGCTCTCTTAAGAACTCTTCTCTTAGGTTTTGTTCTGTTGGTTTGAATATCACCATGATCAAGATCATCAAGTGATATCATAGCCTTACCTCTTTTTGGTTTAAGCAGCTCTAACTCCATAAGTACTTGTTAATCTTTCAGCTTCTTATTCTCCTGTTCAATAAATTATATGACATACAGAGCTCTATTGAAGTTATTTTGCAGCTCTCTGATTTGAGTATCCTTCTCTTTGATAATCAAGCTTGAAGCCCCATGATCATCTTCCTGATCCAAGTCAACTAGATCAAACTTTGTTTCCTTCTCATGAAGGTATTCATCCTCTTGCATGACTTCCTCATGAACAATTGCCTCTTTCTGATGCTCATCCTGGTGTACCTGATTTGCTGATTAAGAAGGCAAGGCCCCTTCCATAATTTGTGGAGAAAACACCTGCCTAGGTCACCTCTGATAGGTCTTGACCTGTTTGTTGTTTTTGGTCTTTTTAGGCTCTTTGACCACAACTCTGTTGGATGACCCAATTTGACTCTCAAATACTGATGATGGTGATGAAATGGGTTCAGTAAGCTGAGATGATGGAGGAATAGATGCAGTGGGATGAGGTGAGGATGGATGATTTCATCATTTTGAGCTTGTGGAGCAGTGAAAACACCATTGGAAATGAAACTCTCCCATGAAATGTTCAACTGTTTAGATGATGGAGTACAATAATTTTGATCAAAGAGTGATGGAAGAGGTTGTTCATTTGCTGATCATACTCTCTCTTCCGTACTGTGTATGCCATTTTTTCAATACTTTTGAACAAGTAGTATGGGATGTTGAGAAATTTCACTCTTGTGAAGTGCATAAAGAATCTAATATGATATGTGTAGAGTCTGGAGAACCTGCCTTCCCAAGAGAAGCACTTCATGATGATTTTCATCATGGGGGCATACCTATCAAGAAGGTAACTAAAAGGGAAGACTCTCTTTCCCTCATTTTTTTATCGTGGCTTGATGAATGGTTCATAATATTGGTCATCCAGGTCTTTGGCTTTAAACCACTTCTCACCCACATTAGGTATCCCTATGGCAGAAGCAATGATGGTTGTGGATATGGTAAATTTTACACTTGCAATGGTCACCTGATTGTCTTGAAGGTTTGAGATGAAAATTCTGCTCAAAACAGGGTCGTGTTGAACTCTTTGGACCATTTCACAGAAATCAAAGCAGCCCGCATATTTGAAGAAAGTGATTATCATGGGTGATGCCATAAATTCTCTGGTGTCAGTTGGCTCAAGCCTCAAAATTCCTCCCTTATGAGGTCTTCTTTCCTCTCTGTCCTCCTCCTTCGTGAAATCTTTGTCTTCCTCCTCCATGGTGTTTTTTAGTTTTGGAACCCTAGGGAAGGGAAAGGGGAGTGGAAAATAGGTATAGGGAGTGGGGATGGGAGTAGGAAAAATTGGGGAAATAGGGAAGGGGGTTAGGGAAATTAGGGGAGTGATATGGGATCAAAACACTTAAGGAAATGGGATTTATAATTTTATTACAGGTATGATAATAGAGTTGATTAGGAATTAGCAACCTAGGAGCTATGGTTTTGGGAAATGTAACTTGGGGAAAGGGATTTACTGATGTAGGGATAGGGATAAGGTTTATTTTGATATGGGGAAGGGAATATGACGTCTAGGGAAAAAATTTAGGGATGTGGGAGTGAAACTATGGTTTCCTATCTTGAAAACTTGCAAATTTGAATAAGAATTTTAACACTTTAAATTTTGCAATTGGGAAATGCGAGGGCATAAAGAGGTGTTTCTTACTTGCTATGAGGTGGAGGAACCCTTTTCTGATGATTTGGACCACTTGCACGAATTTTGGAAGCTTGGAATGAAAGTGGGCAGGAGCGCAGTGCCTTTGGTAGGAGCGTAGCGCTGGTATGTCAGGAGTGCAGCGCCCTTGCCAGGAGTGCAGTGCCTTGCCACCAGGAGCGCAACGCCACCCAAAAACTTGATTTTTGAAACTGTAAACTTGATTTTCGAGCTAAGAGAGTGGGATCTCGATGGTTTGGAAAGAAAATGAGTGCCTTCTTTGTCTTTTTATGGGATTTATACTTGGTGATTTTGATAAATTTACTTTTGGGAACCACTTCTCTTCTTCATATTCACTTTGAACCTTGGAACCTTTACCTTTCACTTTTTCTTTTGATCTTTGGAGTTTGATCATTCGATAGATTTGAGAACACTTAGACTTTGGAACTTTGAGCTTTCTTGGCATATGGAACTTTGAGTTGGAAGCTATCTTAGAACCATGAACTTATTACATATTGAGAAAACATAAAATTACATAATGGAATAAAAATTACATATTACATTTCAACTTTACATGGTAAAGTGAATTTATTTGTCACCCTTTTACTAGTTGGTCTTTTATGCAATGGAAATGATGTTTTAATGGACCTTGAAAACCCTAAGACCTAATGGACTCCTAGAATGAATGGATTTCATGATGACATGACTGAAAAGGTGATAAAGACTCATAAATTATGGACACTCAGCATAGTGATGAAATGAGCCAGCAAGTGGTGAATTTTTTTGAAAAGAGTGAAACTTGATTTAAATATGCACCATGTGACCAAATTTTTGTATGACCTAGTGGAATGGAAAAAATTTCGGAGTGGGACCCCTAACATGACATGAAAGAGTTAATTTGATCACTGGTGGAATGATGCAAATACTGACACTAACAGGTTGCACAATATTATCATACTAAACCTTCACCCTTTTCTTATGAGATTCATTAATTATGGTTGAGTCTCGACACTGCTCATCAAGATGTTCCAAATAAAAGAGGCATTCTTCAAGACTGGTAGTGTATGGAAGAAGTTCAACAGTTAGCTTAAGAGAAGGAATTTTACATTCCACGGGCAAGATTGATTCCAATTCGTAAACCAGTTGAAAAGGAGTGAAACCAGTTGCAGTCTTAAATAACATCTGGTATTCCCAAAGCACGGAATACAACATAACGTACCAATTGGATCGAGTTGTATTGATTATCCTTTGCAGGATCACCTTCAAGGATTTATTCACGGCTTCCAATTGCAAGTTGGCCTGAGGATAATAAGGAGAGGAATGCTCCTGACAGAAACCTAACTTGAGAGCCAACTCAGCCATCATAGTGTTCTGAAAATGACTGCCATGGTCAGTGACAATCTCTTTAGGAATACCAAAATGAGAAATCACTTGGTTGAAAAGAAACAATGTTGTTGTTTCACCATCGTTCGAAAAAATAGGCATAGCCTTGGCCCACTTGGTTAAGTAGTCCACTACTACAATGATATACTTATGACCCTTTGTCGAAAACGAGTTACAAGTTCTAAAATCTATTCTCCACTTTGTGAATGGACCGGCGGTAATAACAGGAAAGAGTGGAGCTGGATGAGCGTGCATTTTCCAAGTAAAGACTTGACAAGGATGACATTTCTTGACTGCTTCAACACAATCCTTGAAAATCGAATGCCAAAAATATCCAGCACGCTGAATTTTTTGGGTTGTAGCAAGCCCAGATTAATTACCACCACAAGCTCCACTATGGCAATAATTCAGCAGTACCTCGGCTTCTTCTTAGGTTAAGAAACATCTAAGTATTGAATCAACCCAGCGATGATATAAAGTGTCACCAATGATAACATATCTTTACGCCGAGTGACGCAATTTTCTACGCTCGTCCTTTGAAAAAGTGAGGGGAAACTTTGAAGTCTGAAGATATATAATAATATCCCCATACCAAGGATCTTGTGAAGAAATAAGGAATATATGTTCATCAGGGAATGATTCCTCATAAACTATTTCTTCTCCACAAGGCAACTCGGAGATTAATTCTAAAAATATCAATGATTTATTGGACTTAGCAAATAAGAACTCAAGATCAAATTCTTGTAGAATAGAAATACATCTATTATATTTTCCCCCAATCACTCGCCTACTGAGAACAAATTGAAATGGATTGATGGTTTCCAAAACAAAAAAATTTTGAAGCAGAATATAATGCCTAAGTCATTGGACAGCATGGACTGCTGCCAAAGCTAACTTCTCGATGGGAGAATATCGCAATTCAGGACCTATCAAGCCTCGGCTTAGATAATAAATCACATGCTCACAAAGAGCATCGTCTTCCTAAACCAGAACCATACCTATGGTTGATTCTGTCGTGGCGAGATACAAGAGGAAATCCCTGCTATAATCAAGTGGAGTCAGTAAAGGAGCAGAGGTTAATGCCTTTTTCAAATCATAAAATGAGCACTAAGCGAAGTTGTCCCACAAGAATGGAACTCCCTTTTTCAACAATCTCATAAATCCTTTTGTAATCTTAGCATAATTGACGATAAATCTCCTCAATAAATTGGCTTTTCCTTGGAGACTCTGGAGTTGATGAATGGTATAAGGGGGAGGAAACTGAAGTATTGACTCAACATTGAAAGGATTTACACGAATCCCTTCAGTAGACACTATGAACCCCAATCATTGACCAAATGTGACTGCGAAAACGCACTTATTCAGATTCAGCCGGATTTTATAATAACGACATCTTTCGAAAATCAATCGAAGATGATGAGGATGATCAATTATCTTTCGAGAACGAGCAGCTAAGTCATCCAAATAAGCTTTGATGATATTCTTAATATCATGTAAAGCATAAGACATAGCCCGCTGGAAAGTTGCTCCAGCATTTTTAAGACCAAAAGGCATCTTTTTATATGCAAAAGTACCCCAGGGGAAAATAAAAGTTGTCTTATGTTGATCTTCAGGACGGATAGTAATTTGATTATAACCTAAGAAACCGTCCATGAAGGAGAAAATCTCATTCCTCGCACATTCATCGATAATCTGATCAATAAAGGGTGTGGGGTAATTATCTTTAAGACATGCCTTATTCAAATCTCTGAATTCTATGCACACACGGATCGTTCCTTGTTTCTTGTCCACCGGAACTAGATTTTAAACCCACTTAGTCAAAGGAATGGGGTATATAAAACACGCCTTAAGAAATTTCTCAACCTCGGCCTTGATAGCTACAGCTTTCCTATGCTTTATCGGCCGAAGATTTTACCGTATAGGCTTAGTGTTCTCATAAGTCTTGATCTCATGCTGGACAATCTATGGATCAATTCCATGCATTTCCTCATAAGACCAAGCGAAAAAATCATGGAATTATTTAAAAATATCGGTATATATTTGAATCTCTTCAGGGGAAAACTCGGCTCCGATGAAAACATTATCTATTACATTGGGATCCTTCGAAATGTACACTGGAATTGTTTCCAAAAATATAGACATATTACCTTCGCCAAAAATTTGTGCTAGAGCCAAAGGGTTTAGAATTGGTTGAACATGAACACTTGACAAAGGGCTAGGCAAAATTGACTCAACTTCATGCAAATCTAGAAGAAAATATGACCGATGATGTAAATCATCCCACGGTCTTTCCACACATTTCATTGCTTCTAGGATAGCCTCCTCAGATGGTAAAATAGTATCAAGGCAGTCCAAAGAAGAAGTCGAGTTAAGGGTCCAAGCCGAAGCCACATCTCCATCCAAATCCTCCGGTTAAAGAGGAACCGGATCAGAATCTGCAGTGTTAATAATAGATTGATAAGAAATTTTGGTTGTAGACATAGGATATGTCATTCCACCCACTAGCCCTTCTTCTAATGTGGTTGTAGAAGAGCGTAAGGGCCGAGGATCCGAAAAATAATGAGTTCGGAAGAAATATCTTCAGAAAGGAACCTTTGAAGATGAAATAAAATCTATATAAACAATTGGAGGCAAAATATCAAAGGTACCCATCAACGAGGCATACATACCAACTCCTAGATTCTCAACAGGTCGCTTGGCATTATTCACGAAGGGAATAGTAGAATCATAGGATGCATTGGAATCTATTAGAGAATAATCCATTTGATCAAAAATAATGATTCTCCCTTCATGGGGAAAACATAGGATGTGGAATAATGATGATACTGTTATCACTCCAAAATTTCCAAGAGTTGTTCTAGGCGTTAAAAATAAATATCAGAGGTAACTATCATCCCCTTTTGGAGATTAGGATCTAGCCTTTCTAATGCTCAGAGAGGGCTCTCTCTTAACGATTTAACTTTGTTGATTTAATAAATTTTATTCCAGTTATGTATGCTTGTTTTTTATTTATTTTGATTTGTTGATTGGTGGAATTAATGATTTAGATTTATAGGTGCTTTTCCGTTTGCCATTGGGCTATGGAGTCAATATACTTTGAAAATAGAGCAAAATCAAATTACAAAGAAAGTGTTACAGGGTAGGATAGGTGAGAAAAATCAGATCTCAAGGCTGAATGTTGAAGTGGTTTTTCAATCGAGATCAAGGAGCAATTAAGAATTCCTTAAACCAGATAATGAAGGTAGGTGAAGGAGGTCAATCGGGATCAGAGGGAAATTAAGAATTCTCTAAACCGAATATCAGAAGAAAACATAGAAATGTATAATAGTTCAAAACATAGTGTAATTAAACAAATTCTAAAGTAAAACTCCAGTTATAACATTCAAATTTAGAACACAATAAAGTTTATGGAATACTTAAGAAAATAACATGAACAATTGAAATTAAACTTCATTGAGATAGCTCGACACATGAATCCTGTAAAGAAATTTATTTATAACTTGTCCTGACTATCAACTGGAAATGGTACAATAACCCTCTGGGAATAGATCAGTCAACTATGGAAATATCAAAAAATCCTCCCTCAATACTTCGAAATATGAAGTATTTAAACAAAGTATTACAAAAAATATCTTGTCAACTGACTAGGATTTATTTAAGGAAAATAAAATATCTTCATGCAAGAAGATAGTGACACCTAGTAACTAATTGAAATATGTCCCTGTTTTATTTTATTATTTTCATATGTTTGTTTCTTTCACGATGTCTTTGTTTTCATCTGTATTTATTTCATCTGTCTTTCATCTGTTTTCTCTTTAACTTGTGTGTTATTTTACCTGTCTGCTCTTTAACCTATCATAGTAAATCACACCATTTTTCCCACGTTTCTTCATTTGGAATATTTATCTTCATCATCTTCTGGTAAATTTCATCTGCTTCTGAATATTTGGCAAACGTGGGCTTATTCATAAAAAGGTGATTTACCTCATGCTAGAGGTAAAATAAGTTTTCCAAACTTTGAAGGAGTACTTTGCTTGTGGGTACGCCCTTCATTGATGAACTATTGGAAGTCTCTTTGAATACTTCCCTCATATTCTTATCATAGTCTTCATGCTTCATGAGTTTATCATTGATTACCAAAGGATTAGGCAGACCTTTCTGTCTTAATACATCAAACTTGTTCATAAACCTATTCACTGCAAGTTCCATTGTTCGACATTTGTCCTCAAGTTGTGTCATCAAATTTCTCTTGGAAATCACTTTTTTCAACTCTAAGATAGTTTATGTTCTATCAGCTATCCCAATTTCTTCTAATTCATATTTATTTTTAGAGTTAAAGAACTTGATTATTTCAGAGGCTTCCTCTGGTTTCTTTCCAAGATCTGCTTTGACCTTTTGAATTGCATTACCAACTTCCTTTACCAAGTCATTCTGTTCAAATATGATCTGTATAGAAGGCCAAATATCATTAACTGAGTTAATGATATTGGCCCACAACTGCTTCTTTGCTTGGGCTAAATGTTCTTTTAGTGATAACTCATTTTCTAGGTTGTGGATTCTTTCAGTCAATCTATTTGCTTTCTGTGCTTCTGCCTGATGCATTACTTCTGCCAATTTCTTTCCATCTTCTAAACTCTTCATTTTTTCTTTGAGCTTATTGATCTCTGTAGTTTGAATGGACATATCTTCTATTGCCTTGATCAATTTTCTGGCCTCATCAGTGGGATGGGTCGTTGGTATTGTTGATGTTGTTGCTGATGTAGTTGCTGGTACTGATGTTAATACTGGAGCTATTGTATAAAATGGAGCTGATGTAGATGTTGGAACTGCTATAGATGTTATAGGAATAGCATTAATGGGAACTGCTTCCATACTTTCTTTCTTTTCCTACACAAGTTTGTCCATTTATGTTTCCATTTCTTTCAGTTGAGTTGTCGACTGAATGATGAGATTCATCATTTCATCCTTTTGATTATCATTTTCCAAAACCTCCTTGGTTTGTGGATGTTCTGTAGTTGGTAACTTTAGTTGTTTCTTCAGTGCATCTATGTCTGCATTCTTCTTCTTTATTAGTTCTTCTGCTGCTTTGATATCTTTTGGATTATAACTAACTTCTATTATCAAATATTCAAGTGACTTTATCCTATTATCCTTTGCTTGTGATGAAGCTTTCTCTAGCTTTAACTATGTCTTTATATTTTCTAGAGAATTCTATAAATTCTGGACACTTAAAGCTTTGTGTTTCATGGTGGAATAGATCATTTCTCATGCCTGTTTGTGAAACTCAATCTGGTCAATTGGACGCACATATTTGGAAAGAACTTCAAAGGTTGTATTTTTATAACCTTCTGATTTTTTTGGGGCCTGCACTTTCCGCTGTAGAAATGCCATTTGCATCTTCCTTGTTTTGAATTCAAAAGCTGAAAGTAATCTATTCTAGTCACTGGGAGTTTTCTTCCAGTACTGTGCATATGTTACAGCTTTCAATGCTTCATTTCTAATTTTAATCTCTTTGTATTTCTCCATGATATCTTTCTCTTTGTCCACTGGTTTGCTAGATGATGAAACCTATGCACTATTCTGATTTTGAATGATTTGTGCACTGGAGGTGGATGGCAGATGTGTTTCTTCTGAAAGTGTTGGAGGTGCATCATCTCTTACAGCAATATCTATTTCAATGGTTTCAACTGTTTCAAATATCTCTTCCTACTCTATCACTGGATTTAGCTTTGTCTTCTTCCTGTACATAAGCTTGAATTTAGTATCAGAAGTAGTTTTTGCATAATAAGAGCCTTCTTCTCTAGCCCTTTTTGAATTTCTGTCTTGTGGGGCTGGAGTAAGCAGGATGGAACTAGTATCAACCTGTTTATCCACCTCCTGTAAAGTGTTTTCCAACCACTCTAACTGGTTGGAATACTTTTCAATTTCAGGTTTAGACTCGTGAATTATTTACTTATAACACCCAAGGGGTCATAAGACCATTTGAAACTGTTGTTGAACTTTAACTCTTGTAAACATTTTTCTGCTTCCTTCCCAGCATTCCTACTATTGCATATGAAAGGCCCTAGTTGGTTTTTAATCTTGAATTGAGTCTTATTTTTAGCTGAAAGGAAATTGATTTCATCTGAATTCAATATTTGTCTGATGTATTCTAAAGCAAATATCCTCATTGGGAGGTATTTGGGAAGCCTGTATGGAACTAGTTGGCTTCCATACACTATGATTTCTGTATGATTCTGGTATAAATACCAGTCTCATGTTTTTCTCTGCTCTAACAACTGTAAAACCTTTTTTATTTCATCATTGATTCTAGGCTGAATGCTACTGCTAAACATATTAACTACTGGATATACAAAAGAATCAATGAAGTCTTTGAAATTGAATTCAGTGGAATCTTTTCTGATCAAGGATGTCCAAAATACAACAGACTGGGGATTACCCTCTGTGTCCAGTTTTTGTAGGTTAACTACAAACCTTTCTGATTGAAAATATATAAACATATGAAACAATATTGAGGAGTAATTGAATACAACTTCTGGCAGTTTGATCAGCTGATCATGCACAACATCTGCCAGGTATTGGGAAAAATTGAAAGTTGTAGCTGGAGGATGACCTGGGAAAAATATGGATAGAAAGCCAAGAATAAATTCATCTACATGCTCGTCAATGAAATATCATAAAATATAGGACATCATAGTCACAGTTTGTCTATTTCTTTTTGAAAACATGGAAGTTGAGTATGGAGGATTGTTTTTAGGAGTTTCTACTGATGGAGGGAGGAAAGTATGAAAGATTTGGAACCTTTTAGGGAAGTCTATCTTTAAGTAAAGCTCGGTAAGGGTTTCAATGGATAAATGCACTCCCTTTGGTTATGGTTGAATCTGTAGCATCTGATTGATGGATTGAGCAGTGATTGTAAATAGGATTTCTTAGTTTGGAGTAACTATAGCTCTTTCATTTTGCAAATAACTTATTTGGCACAGTCTGATGAGTTCAAGTAACTGATAGGTTTGTGCGAATATGTATTTGGGTAGGTTTGAATCCCACAGATGAATATCATCGGCCTCATCAACAAATTTATCATGGCTGTAACAATGGAGCTCTAAAAGGTTGATATCAGTCACAGTGTCATGTATCTTGAAGTCCTTATCGGCCAAAGGAGTGTGGTCGACATCTAATAATGGGGGTTGAAGAGGGTTTACAGCCTGAACTCTTTGGGAAGCCATTAATTCATTTAATTATTGAATTAATAAGTTTAATTTATGATTTTAGGTACTCATAATTACCTAGAGTATCGTGAATTTGGTCTGCAGAAGGGTTCAGGTGGCTACGGGCTTCAACGTTGGTCATCAATGGCTTTTGGTATTTTTCGCAATTCAAATAAAATAGTGAGATAACAGTTAGGGTGGGGTTTTATTATCGTTTAATGATGGATTTTATCGCATGGCGTAGGGGTTATAATATTTTAAATAACGGTGGTTTCATCGCATGCCTTGGAAATGGTTTAATGGTTTATCACACAGCAAAAAGTAGTTTGGCAGTTTTCGGAATGGGGGGTGCGATAAAATGAGGTGGTCGCATGGCAAGGATGCGGGGGAGTGAATCCACCCATTTCGCACCCCCCCCCCTCTATTTTAAAGTTCGAACAGTGGGGAGTGCGAAATGGATCGGGGTCCGTTAGATTAGATAAACGGTGATCAAGCGGTAGGATAAGATGGGGTTTTTCAAAAAGGTGGGGTCAGGTATTATATGTGCGAAGGGTTTTAATATAAAGATGGGTCAGGGAATACTTATGATGATTTTATGAAATATATTAAGCGGTAGGCTAAAATTAAATAATGGGGGTCGGGGAATATATAAAGCGGAGCAGTCAATTCAAAAGAAAGTGGGACCCGTTTAAATATTTGGTGCTTTAAACTATGAAAAAGTGGGTTTTGCATGTTTTTTAAGAAAAGGCGGAGTTAGTAAAGGGGAAGGGGTTTTAGTAATGGAAATGGGATTTTAATAATGGAAAGGGGATTGTTTAGGAGGGGAAAGGGTTAGGGTAATGGAAAAGGGGTTAGGATAAGGGAAATGGTTTCCAAAGGGGAAAAGGGTTTTTAGGATGAGGGGAAATGTTAGAAAGACATTAGTGACAAGAGATAAACCAAATGATGTTTTCCATAACTTTTGAAATTATCCTACCTACCCTTTATTTATCCTAACATTTTTTTTATTTCCTTTATTGGGTTCATTTAAGCTTGCTGACCCTTTTATTTTCTTTTGATAAGTAAACTAACTTATTTCTAACCTTATATCTTCAAATGGCTCATATTAAACTTGTGAGCTCATTTTATTCTCTACCTAACTACTGATCTACCAAGATTAAATGGTTTGGTTAGATATTTATTCACTAACTATAATGACATGAAATTTAAAGGCATGAATAAATCAAGATTAAACTGTATGATTATCATGAATTGTGACATTTTGGACAAGTTGCACATAATTTTATTTGCAAAAGTAAAGTAAACTAAGAGTAGTGGCATTTGAATGTGCAACACTTTCAGAATTTATTTATGTTTCTTTTTATGGGTTCATATTTGTATTTTTTTCATCTTTCTTTATTTTGGTCCTTTGATTATTCTTTTAAGACATACCCTCTTTTCATTTTTTAATATGGAAAACATTTGCAGAAAGAAAAGGTATGTACAATATTACAAGACTTAACATAGTCAATTCAAAATTATGATCCCTATTATTATAGGACCCTAACAGTGGCTCCACTTGGGGATGGCATCTCTTGGTGAGATGTCAAGAACTTTCTAACCAGTGGCCTTGGAACTTTGACTTTGCTTTGAACTGCCTTCTATGATCTCCTTTATTCAAACATATGATGTTATATCTTTTAAAGCTTCAAGGTTTCCTTTTCAGGCTTCAACTTTATAAGATAATCATCCAATCCAATCTAAAATTTTCTATGATATTTACAATGAATAAAATATAATAAATGAACTACTAGTTAATCTGGTGAAAAATAGTGCTTCAACATTCTACCATTGACTGGTCCACCTGGTAGATCTTTTCCATATAACTATTTCAAGTAAAATGCATTGTTGCCTCTGTAACCATAAATTATGTATGGGTTCTTCCAGAGAAAGTCAAATTTCCCATGTTTTCCTTTGTCTTCCCTTTTGGAATCCCATTTGAGTACTTGATCACCTATGAAGTAATCATATGCTTTAGTTTTCTTATCAAATATATTTTTGATTTTGTCTTGAATCACTTGGGATTTGATATAAACTTCTTCCCTGATTCGTTGCAAATGAATTGTTTGATTTATCCTCCTTTGGATGTCATTTGGTTCTACTTGTAGCTCTTGAATCATTTTCATTACTGGAACTCCTAATGAAGATGGAAAAACAACATCCATCCCATATACCAGTTGATAGGGAGATGTACCAATATATTTCTAGGTAGTTAGTCTGTCTGCCCATAGGGCATTAACCAACCTTTTATTCCGGGTTTTCTTGTTATCTTTTAACAGCTTCTTGATGATATTGACTAGGATTTTATTTGAAGATTATGCTAGCCCATTACCTTGAGGGTAATAGGCAATGGAATGGCCTAGGGTGATATGGTATCTGTTACAAAAATATATCATTTTCTTTGATCTGAAGGCAGCAGCATTATCAGTAATGAGCTTTTGTGGGCATCGAAATATAGAAAGGATGTTGTTCTCAAGAAATGAAATAATGACAGAGTCAGTGGCTTGTCTAGAAGGGATAGCTTCTATCCACTTGGTAAAGTGGTCAGTGGCTGTCAAAATCCATTTATGTTGGGCTGAGAAGGGTGGGTGAATTTCAGCAATGAAGTCTAAACCCCATTGTTGAAATGGAATTTCTACTGAAATAGGTTTGAAGGGTAATGGTAAGAATTTCTTCTTCCCTTCAAATATTTGACATTTGTGACAGGAGGTCACATACTTTCGGACATTTGCAAAAAGGGTGGGCTAGTAAAAACCTGCCCTCAAAATTTTGTTAGCGGTTGTTTTCTAGTAGAGGTATCCTCCACAATCTCCTGCACGAAATTCCTGCATGACTTTGTCAGCTTCATCTTTTAATAAACAATTTAATAGGATGCCACAATGATCTTTCCAAAATAAAACATTATCTAAAATACAATATTTCATTGATTTCATTTTCAAGAATCTACTTTTGGTTCTAGATAAACCAGGAGGAGCTTGTAAGTTTAGTAGAACAAATGTAAGGTCTACATACCAGGGTGAATCTATAAAAGCTTCACTGATTTGTGGAGTCGCTAGCTCTTCCTGATCATCTATGGCAGCAATGAAATTTATGTCTAAGGCTTGACAGTTCGATTCAGCCATGAGTTTGGCCAAACCTTGGCCTTTGATTAATTTTGTAAGCTTGATTCAATGGCATATTCTAATATTGTGGCAATATATTTGTCTCTTTTTCCATCAGGTCCATTCTGAGTTAGAATTTCCTTTACTACTGAGTTTGGAACATATGTTATTATGTGAGAGTATAGAATATATACTATGAAATCTTTTATGGCTTTCACTAAATAAAGAGATTGTTTTTCCATGATATTATACTTTAGTGTTTCATCTCTCAAATTTTTACTGAAGAAAGAAATGGTTTTTTCAAAACCCTCATCGTTCTTTTGCAACAAGACTGCTGCAATGGTGTGTTCTGAAGCAAATGAAAAAATTGTGAAATCCTTGTTAAATTTAGGACTTATGAGAACAGGTGTTTTAGTAAGAGCTTCTTTGACTGCTTCAAAAGACTATTTAGCCTCTACTGTCCACTTAAGTGTTCAATCCCTTTTTAACATGTTATTTAAGTTTCTAATTAGTTCTTCTAAGTTAGGGATGAATCTTCTAAGAAAAATTATTTTGCCTAGAAATGCTTGTAATTCTCTGATGTTTCTAGGATGACTGATATTAAGGATTTATTCTATTCTAGATGGATCAATTCTAATGCCCTATTTTGAAATTATGTATCCCAGGATTTTTCCTTCTTCTAATCCAAAAAGTGACTTTTTAGGATTGAAGTATATACCAAACTTTCTGCACTTTATGAATACTCTTCTTAGATGATCTAGATGTTCATTATCTGACTTGGGAAACACTGTGATATCATCTAGGTAAATGACTAAAAATTCATGGATTTCCTTTGCAAAGGCTATGTCCATAGCTCTTTGGAATCTTTCTCCAGCATTCATCAGTCCAAAGGGAATTTTCAAGTACATGAAAGTTCCCCAGGGAGTGGTAAATGTAGTCTTAGCTTGATCTTCAGGTTGGACTAGGATTTGGTTGTATCGAGAAAATCCATCAAGTAATGAAATCCTGGATGAGCCTACTACCCTCTGTACAATGTGGTGCATTTTAGGGAGGGGATGGTTATCCTTTAATGATACTTTGTTTAAGTTTCTGAAATCAACACAGAGTCTGATTTTTCTTGTTTTCTTTCTAGTGGTGACTAAATTAGAGACCCAATCAGAATATCTAATGGGTGTTGTGATTTTAGCATCATACATCCTTTTAACTTATTTCTCTATTAATGGCATAAGAACAGGGTTAATTCTCCTAAGATTTTGTTTAAAGGGCTTCTGATTTTCTTTAATTGGTATCTTATGTTGGATAATGATGGTATCATAAGACTTGAGGTCTTCATAACTCTAGGCAAAGATATCTTGGAATTATTTAAACAATATAATGTACTTTAACTTTTCAGCTGCAGGTAATGCCTTAGATATCTTAACAATCTTGGGATTTTCTTCTGCTCCTATGTTACATTCCTCTATACCTGACCTTAGAGGCTCCATTTTAGGTTTTCTAGCTACATCATTGGAGTCAAAGAGGTCTTCTAGTGGGGCTAATCCCTTAGGAAAAATGTTGTTATTAAGGTTAAAAACTTCTGATTCATCATTTGTTAATTCATCAATTTCTATTGTTTCTAATTTTTCTATTTCTTATTTAGTGAATCTATTTGGTTCTATCTTATTTACATCATTTACATCTATCTCGTTATTTATGGTATAATATAATGTACATTCTATGTCTATATTACAGTTTTGAAATTCCCTCTCATAATTCATGAAATTATAAATTTGTGAGTCTTATGAAAATATTTGACAATACTTCATATTATCAGGTATGATTGGTCTATGTCTTACCTCAGCAGTGTACTGATGATTTGGCTGAAATGGTAGCCTGCATGTGCTAGAAAAAGTGGCCAAACTATGTGCTTGCATATTCTGCTTTCTTGAAATAACAGCAAAGTCAGTTTCAAGAAAAAAATTTATCAAGTCTACGATGGTTTCTCTATATTGGCTAAGTCTAGGGTTATTAACAAGATACTCTCCCTTGATTTGTTTTATGATGAGTTCTGAGTCTCCCGTGATAGAAACTCTTTTGGCTCCAAGTTTTCTTACAATTTGAAGGCCTAGCACTAATGCTTCGTATTCTGCCATGTTATTAGTGCATTTGAAATTTAATCTGAAAGCATGTACTTCTGAATGATCATTCTTTAAATTGTAGATCCATACTCCAGCTCTTGCTCCTAATATTTTTACAGAGCCATCAAAATCTAAATGCCACATAGACTCATGAGTTATATTTTCACTATCAATTTCTTTGTGTTTCTCTTCTACATCTATGCTTTTATCTTTGTCATTGTTTGAATTACATAAGATAAATGAGTCTAGATCAGAATTCAAGGAATAGATAGGACAATTTTGTGGTCTTTCTGAACTACTTACCATGTATTTCATCAAATTTTTTCTATAAAGCTTCATTTTCTGAAAAAAAATACAGAAATGGTAGCATATGACATGTCTAATTGCAGTGATCCTTGTAATTTTTCTCCCCATGAGTGAGATAGTAACATACCATACTTGGGAGGGATATCAGCAACTACTATGTCCATCACAATACTCTTTGTTGGGCACTGGACTAGAGCTACACACAAGTCTTTTATCAGGCCAAGGAATTTGACTTGACTAGAATCAAAGCAGAACAGGTCTTTGTATGGTCTGGTGACGTCTAAGTTTAATTTCTCCATGACTGCTTTAGGCATTAAGTTATGAGATGCTCCTGAATCTAACATAGCATTATGTAATATTTTATCATGAATGTTTAGGCTAATGTAGAATGGAGGGACACCCCCTTGTTAATGTTTTCCATTAACTTTAGGACTAGATAATAACTCAGGTTGATCATCATTGAGGTTAACAGCATCTTCGCCTTCTCCTATGTTTAGTGTTTTAGTGATTTGTGCCTTGTATGAATCATTTTTCACTAGCTCCGTTAAAGGAACTGGTATTTTCAATTTGGCTATCTCAATTTTAATATTGAATGGTATTTGAGTTTTGCCTAATTGAATGATTTCATCTTTACCAATTGTGGTTTGTGTATTTTTGTCTTGTTTATCGACAGTTGGTAATTCAATTTGTGTTTCAACTGTTTTATTTTCAATTTTCTTGTCTGGAATAGTTTGAGTATCAGTTGAAGTTTGAGTAGCATTTTATGTAATGTCTACAATCTTTGGGCTGGAAGTATTCTAAGTTTCTCTAGGGAGAATTTGTAGAGTTTTAGTCACATGAGCTTCTATTTTTTTCTTAGTCTGGGTTTGGATTGATTTCTTAATATGAACCTCTGTGTTCTTTTTGCTTCTAAGGCTATATTGTTTATGAACTTCGCAGATAGCAGATTCATAGCCTTGTTTTTAGTCAAAGGACTCTCTAGATTCTAATTTTAATTATTGTAACATGTACAATTCTTGTTTTTCTTGGGTAACAAAAACAGCATTTTCATTGTTTACTCCCATCAAATTTATCTGGGTGTTTTGGTCTTGTTCATTTTGTTGTGAACTTTCAGCATAATTTTCCTGGAAAGGTGGTCTAATCTGTTGATCAGGTACAACTTCTCTTGATTTACCAGTATTAGGATTTTTCCTAAAGTTGGGGTTTCTAATTTGGGGACCTTGTTGATTTTCCCACTAAGTTTTCTTTCCATGTTCTCTAGTCTATCCATTAATATTTCTACATTTTTGGCTAAACTATCTATCTTAATATCTGAAGTGGATGGTTCTTCCTTAATGGTCACTCTCCTTTCATTCCTCATCCTTGCCCTTTTAGCTAATAAGTTCGCTTCTACACTAACTACATCACTTTGCATCTGTTCTAAATTTGCAGGGTTTCTTTCTCTTAATTGATAAGACATGTCAGCATCAAAACCATCAGGAAATTTAATCAGGGCCAGGTCTGGTGGAGGTTTGATATTCATTGGAATTGCATTGTAAATGTTGTTAAACCTAGTACAGTAATCCTGAACAGATTCTTTAGGAGATCTCCTAATGTTTTCATATTCAGATAATATTTGTAAAGAGGTTTTCTTTGTTTCCCATCTATTGATAAACGATTGGTGGAAAGTAGCTAAATCAGCAATATGGTTAGCAGGTAAAGATTTAAACCATTTTTTAACATCTCCTGCTAATGTTTGTGCAAATAATATCATTTGTGCATCTGCTTCATCAACTTCATGTAATTCAAAATAATCTGCCATTTTAATTACATGTTGTTGAGCAGTATACTGACCAGTACCATCAAACTAAAAAAATTTACTCTGGTAATCTTGTTACATAGCATGTAAAGGGGCCTGTAAGACCAAAGGGGCATATCTGGCTACCATGGCTAAGTTTCTAGCTTGACTAGGAGGTAAATTAGTGATGCTTGGAGATGAACTTGAAATGTTGGGTTGGAGAGGAAGTTTAGGCATGAATGGTTATGTGGAATGAACCTTGGTGAAGATTATAGAAGAAGTGGAACTAAATAAAGTTGTATTTACAGTTTATGAAGGTACTGTAGAATGCTTAGGGGTAGCAGCAGTTAGGGCAGTTAATTTAACTGACTGTTGAAAATAGGCTTCATCTATATCTTTTATCAAAGTTGTGGTTAAATCATCAATTTTGTCAAAAGTATCTAAAACATGTTGATCAAAATCAAGTTGTATAGTTTCCTTCTTTGATTCAATAAATTGAATAAAATTGGAGTCTATTACAATATCATGAACTGAGTTTTCAGATTTGGTGCAAAATAAAGAATTCTCAAATGATAAATCAAATTGAATATCATGTATGCTTGACAACTCTTTAGGAAGTGAATTTTCTTTGATTAACTGACTACTACTTCCTAGACTTTCTACTTTTTTAGGTTTTATTAAAATTATGTCAGGATCATCAACAATTGTAGCAGGTTGTGGATCAGGATGAGCCCTGGTATAATATGTTCTTTTAGAAGCCAGAATTTTAACTTTCAATGATAAATTTTAAACAACTCTTTTAAAACCTTAATGTGAAAAATGAGGAAAATTTCTTCCCTTAAGATTTATTTTAACTAGGGACTAATTCTCCCCAGTATGGTCGCCAATATGTTATCACTCCAAAATTTCCAAGATTTGTTCTAGGCATTAAAAATAAATATCAGAGGTAACTATCATCCACTTTTGAAGATTAGGATATAGCCTTCCTAATGCTCAGAGAGGGCTCTCTCTTAATGATTTAACTTTGTTGATTTAATAAATTTTAGGCTAGTTGTGTATGCTTTTTTGGATTGATTTTGATTTGTTGATTGGTGGAATTAATGATTTAGATTGATAGGTGATTTTCCATTTTCCATTCGGCTATGGAGTCAATATACTTTGAAAACAGAAGAGAATCAAATTACAAAGAAAGTGTTATAGGGCAGGATAGGTGAGAAAAATCATATCTCAAGGCTGAATGGTGAAGTGGTTTTTCAATCGGGATCAAGGAGCAATTAAGAATTCCCTAAACTAGATAATGAAGGAAGGTGAAGGAGGTCAATCGAGATCAGAGGGAAATTAATAATTCTCTAAACCAGATATCAGAAGAAAACATAGAAATGTATAACAGTTCAAAACAGAGTGTAATTAAACAAATTCTGCAGTAAAATTCCAGTTATAACATTCAAATTTAGAACACATTAAAGTTTATGGAATACTTAAGAAAATAACATGAACAATTGAAATTGTACTTCACTGAGATAGCTCAACACACGAATCCTATAAATAAATTTATTTATAACTTGTCCTGTCTGTCAATTGGAAATGGTACAATAACCCTCTGGGAATAGATCATTCAGCTATGGAAATATTCAGAAATCCACCCTCAATACTTTGAAATAATGAAGTATTTATCCAAATTATTGCAAAAAAATATCTTGTCAACTGACTAGCATTTATTTAAGGAAAATAAAATATCTTCATGCAAGAAGATAGTGACACCTAGTAACTGATTGAAATATGTCCCTGTTTTCTTTAATTATTGTCATCTGTTTGTTTCTTTCACGTTGTCTTTGTTTTCATTTGTCTTTCTTTCATCTGTCTTTCATATTTTTTCTCTTTAACTTGTGTGTTATTTTACCTATCTGCTCTTTAACCTGTCATAGTAAATCACACCATTTTTCCCACGTTTCTTCATCTGGAATCTTTATCTTCATCATCTTCTGGTAAATTTCATCTGCTTCTGAATATTTGGAAAACATGGGCTTATTCACAAAAAGGTGATTTACCTCATGCTGGAGGTAAAAGAATTTTTCCAAACATTGAAGGAGTAATTTTCCTGTGGGTACGCCCTTCATTGATGAATTTTTGGAAGTCTCTTTGGCTACTTCCCTCATCTTATTATCATAGTTTTCATGCTTCATGATTTTATCATTTATTACCAAAGGATTAGGCAGACCTTTCTGTCTTAATACATCAAACTTGTTTATAAACTTGTTCACTGCAAGTTCCATTGTTCGACATTTGTCCTCAAGCTGTGTCATCAAATTTCTCTTGGAAATCACTTTTTTCACCTCTAAGATAGTTTTTGTTCTGTCAACTATCCCAAGTTCTTCTAATTCATATTTATTTTTAGAGTTAAGGAAATTTATTATTTCATAGGCTTCCTATGGTTTCTTTCCAAGATCTGCTTTGACCTTTTGAATTGCATTACCAGCTTCCTTTACCAAGTCATTTTGTTCAAATATAATCTATATAGAAGGCCAAATATCTTTAATTGAGTTAATGATATTGGCCCACAACTGTTGCTTTGCTTGGGGCTAAAGTTTCTTTTAGTGATAACTCCTTTTCTAGCTTGTGGATTCTTTCAGTTAATCTATTTATTTTCTGTGCTTCTGCCTGATGCATTACTTCTGCCAAATTCTTTCCATCTTCTCAACTCTTCACTTTTTCCTTGAGCTTATTGAACTTTGTAGTTTGAATGGACATATCTTCCAATGCCTTGATCAATTTTCTAGCCTCATCATTGGGATGGGTTGTTGGTATTTTTGATATGTTGTTGATGTAGTTGCAGGTACTGATGTTAATAATGCAGCTGCTATAGACAATGGAGCTGATGTAGATGCTAGAACTGCTGTAGATATTATAGGAATAGCAGTAATGGGAACTGCTTCCACACTTGCTGGCTTTTCCTGCACAAGTTTGTCCATTTTTGTTTCCATTTCTTTCAATTGAGTTGTCAAATGAATGATGAGATTAATCATTTCATCCTTTTGATTATCATTTTCCAAAACCTCCTTGGTTTTTGGATGTTCTATATTTGGTAACTTTAGTTGTTTCTTTAGTGCAACTATGTCTGCATTCTTCTTCTTTATTAGTTATTTTGGTGCTTTGATATTTTTTGGATTATAACCAACTTCCATTACCAAATCTTCTAGTGACTTTATCCTGTTATCCTTTGCTTGTGATGAATATTTCTCTAGCTTTAACTATGTCTTTATATTTTCTAGAGAATTCTGTAACTTCTGGACACTTAAATCTTTGTGCGTCATGGTGGAATAGATCACTTATCCTGCATGTTTGTGAAACTCAATCTAGACAATTGGATGCACATCTTTGGAAAGAACTTCAAAGGTTATCTTTTTATAATCTTCTGATGTTTTTGGGGCCTGCAATTTTGGCTGTAGAAATTTCATTTGCATCTTCCTTATTTTGAAGTCAAAAGCTGAAATTAATCTATTCTGGTCACTGGGAGTTTGCTTCTAGTACTGTGCATATGTTACAGCTTTCAATGCTTCATTTCTGATTTTAATCTATTTGTATTTCTCCATGATATCTTTCTCCTTTTCCATGTTAAGTCCCTATATTACTAGTTTAGTCCCTTATTGTTATTAGTGTAGCCCCCTTACTGTTATTGTTGTACCCCTGTAACCGTAATATTGTTATTTTTGTGCCCTTACTTTATTATTGTTAGGTCAGCTAGGATTATATTGTGACCCCATGGACTCCTATATATAGAAGGAGGTTTTGGTCATTTGTATCATCCAAGAATTTTTCATTTATGTAATGTATTGGAGGTTTCCCCCTCGAAGTGGTTGATTTCTAAGGCGTTTATCTCTCTTTTCTTCTATTTTTGGAGTTGGTTTCATAACATTTGATATTAAAGCTTTGGATTCTAGGGTTTCGCTGCTCCAAACAAGTCATCGTGGAATTTTCGCTATAAATTTTTTTCTACGAAGGTTCAGAAGTTGAAAGTTTTACAGAGAGAAGCCGAAATCCTAAGGAACATCGTGGAAAAATTTCAGATCTTGGTTTGCAATATTTTCGGAGATATGATATGTACAATTTAGGCATTTTTGTAGGCACCTGAATTTAACCTAAACAAGTCATCGTGGCATTTTAAATATAACTTTTTTTCTACAAGGGTTCAGAAGCTAAAATTTTCACAGAGCGAAGCCGCGATCCTGAGGAACGTCGTGGAAACATTTCATAGCTTTATTTTCAATTATTTCAGAGATAAGGTTTGTGGAATTTAGGGATTTTTCAGGCTCCCGAATTTCATCTCAAAGAGGTGACCGTGGGAAAATCGTCATAACTCTCTCTCTAAACATTGGATTGGAATTTTGTAAAAAGTGGACACAAGTACATGGATTTTAGTTTCCTATGTCTCAATTTCAGAGCCAAAGGAGGAAACAGTGACATGTGGCATGCCTTACAAGGTTGCTCTACTGAACTAGTCCACAATTAGGTCATTGTGGGAGATTTGGCATCACTTTGTTTTGAAGAATCCAAATCAGGTTAGACCTCTGGAATTTTAAAGAAGATTCAGAGAGCTACTACAGCGCCCATTTTAGATATTGAAGATCTGAAATCACAGAGATAATTCAGTTTCAATATCGAGCTTCTCAAAATCAAGAAAAAGGTGTGTATTTTTTTCGAATTACATAAGTCTCGTTTGAAATAATTAGTTTGAATTTATTCCAAGGGCATATTGAAGAATAGATATCAGTATTGGGTTCTAAAATTCCCCCTAAAAATAATTCAACACCCATGAAGCCTTCAAAAGGCTATACTATGACTCATGAAGACGAATAAATGCAACATGAGATATCAAAATTACAAGAGCAAGTGCACCTATCGCAAAGAACAACAAAAAATGAAATGGAAGTTTTGAAGAAAGGCGTAGAAACTAAGATGGATGGTTTGAAGAAAGGAATGGAATCTAAGATGAATTTTTTGGAAGCTAAGATGGATGGCATGGAATTTGTAATAGAAGATAAGATGGATGACATGGAAGCTAAGATCGATGAAAAAATGGAAAACATGAAGAATGATCTAAAAGTAGACATTGAAGGTTTGGAAAAATTGATACAATAAATGTTTCCTAATGGCGAAAATATAGTAGAGGAAACTCGTGATGAGAACAAAATAAATTTTAATCGTGATTTCATACACTCTAATGTTGGATGGAATAACCACCATATTCCAAAGATGGATATGAGAAATTTTGGTGGCAAGGATCCCGTAACATGGATACTACAGATGGAGCAATATTTTGATCTCAATAATGTGCAAAACACACAAAAGGTATGCATTGTAACTTTACATTTAGAACAAAATAAATTTGTATGGTATCAATGGCTTTGCTTCCATAACAAAATTGTCACTTGGTCAATTTTTACGGAGGAAATGATAGCACATTAAGAGGATACAAAAAACATCACCTTCTTTAGCCAATTGATAAATCTCAAACAAAAGGGTTCAGTGGTGGAGCACAGTGAGGACTTACAAAAATTGAATATAAGGGTAATTTATATTCCAGAGGAACACAGTATTGATGTCTTCATAGGGACTTTAAAAGATAACATCCAACATGAAGCTCACGTTTGGGAACCTGATTCATTGGAAAAGGCATTTAGGTTGGCAAGAAAAATTGAATGTAAAATTATGGCGACAAGCAAGCCTACCACTCACATATATAAAGATGGAAGTGTTGCTACTCCTAGACTTCCACAAACCTACAAGGTTGACACCACAACAATTGGAAGAAAAAAGAGCAAAAGGGATTTGCTACCGTTGTAATAGAAAATACACTAAAGGTCATAAGTGTGCTAAGAACAAATTATTTTACATAGATTGTGAAGAGTAAGAAGAAAATGAACAAGAATCTTCAAAAGAAGAGGATATACACCAGGAACCAACCTTAGAAGAGGAAGAAATGAGTCTAACCATATCGTGTAATGCATTGGCAGGAATTACCACTCCTCAAACTCTCAAGATAGAAGGACATGTCAAGAAGAAAAAGGTAATAGTGTTGATTGATTCGGGTAGTACCCATAATTTTATTCATTGTAAAGTAGCAAAGGAATTGAATTGTTTCCTATACCCAGCACCAGAATGTCAAGTGATGGTTGCAAATGGAGGAACTATACATTGCTCTAGAAAATGCCGTAATATCAAGCTAACCATGGGGGAATATGTATTGAATATTCCAATGCTTTCCATTCCAATGGGAGGTGTTGATGTTGTACTAGGAGTACAATGGTTACAATCTTTGGGGACGGTAGCTTTTAATTTTCAAGCACTTTTCTTGAAATTGTTTTCAGAAGGAAAGGAAGTTGAATTACGGGGTATCACAGGGAAGCTAGGAAATATAATAAGCTCCAATTTCATGACAAAGCTTTTGAAGAAAGAACAACTAGGTGTAATTGCACAATTATGCTCACTAGAAGTTCCAACATCAAAATCATCTATTTCTGCAGATCTCCAAAAATTCTTGGACAATCATTCCAAGGTGTTTGAAACTCCCAAATGACTCCCACCTATTCGTGATCATGATCATGCTATTCATTTGATTCTAGGATGTGTTCCTCCAAACATCAAGCCTTATAGATATCCTTCTGTCCAAAAGAGCGAAATTGAACATATGATTGCATAAATGTTAGAGGCTGGTATAATTCAACCTAGTCAAGGTTCTTTCTCTGCTCCAGTAGTATTGGTGCACAAGAAGGATGGATCATGGCGCATGTGTCCGGATTATAGGGAGCTCAATAAGCTCACCATTAAAGATAAATTTCTCATTCCTGTGATTGATGAATTATTGGATGAATTACATGGAGCTATTTATTTTACTAAGTTGGATCTTCGTTCAGGATATCATCAAATTATAATGAAGACTGAAGATATTCCGAAAACAGCATTTCAAACTCATTAGAGTCATTATGAATTTTTGGTTATGGCTTTTGGCCTTACCAATGCACCTTCTACATTTCAAGGGTTGATGAATTCCATTTTCAAACCCTTCCTTAGAAAATTTGTGCTAGTATTTTTTGATGATATACTAATCAACAGCAGGTCTTGGAAGGATCATGTTGAACATGTTGACAGGGTGCTCAAACTATTGCAGGAGAAACAATTATATGCAAAAACATCCAAATGTTTCTTTGGAGTACAAGAGGTGGAATATCTGGGTCATATTGTATCTCACGAGGGTGTTAAGGTAGACCCTAATAAAATTAAAGCCATTAAGGAATGAAAATTCCCCACAACCATAAAGCAGTTGCGAGGATTTTTTGGGTTAACAGGGTGTTATCGCAAGTTTGTTAATAATTATGGGAGAATAGCAGCACCTCTAACAACATTATTGAAGAAAGATGCATTTTCATGGACTCCTGAAGCAACTAAGGTCTTTGAACATCTTAAAGAGGCAATGTGCCTAGCACCAGTCTTAGCTACGCCAGACTTCACAAAAACCTTTATTGTGGAATGTGATGCCTCAGGAAATGGAATTGGTGCAGTTTTAATGCAGGAAGGAAGACCCATTGTTTTTGAAAGTCGTCCAATCAAAGGAAAGTATTTACAGAAACCTATTTATGAGAAGGAAATGTTAGCAATACTACATGCACTAAAGAAATGGCGAACTTACCTAATGGGAAGACACTTCAAGGTAAAAACTGATCATGATAGTCTTAAACACTTTTTTGAACAAAGACTATCTTCAGAAGAGCAGCAAAAATGGGTCACAAAGATGTTGGGTTATGACTTTGAAATAATCTACAAAAAGGAAAGCTTAATGTTGTTGCAGATGCACTCTCAAGAAAGAATGAAGAGGTGGAAGCATTGCTTTGTGCCATTTCTATTATCCAACCAGATTGGATAACTGAAGCAAGAGATGAATGGAAGAAGGACAAAGATGTATGGATACTCATTCAAAAGTTGCAGCAAGATCCTAGTACATATTATACATTTAGTTGGAAAAATGATTCCTTATGGTACAAAGATCGTTTATATATTTGTAAGAATTCCCAACTAAAACAAAAGATTCTTCTGGAATTGCACACTTCTCCTTTAGGAGGACACTCAGGATTTTTAAAAACTTACCACAGGGTGAAGAAAGAAATTTTTTGGGATGGCCTTAAATCTGATATTCAAAATTTTGTGGCGGAATGTTTGGTTTGCCAGCAAAATAAAGTTGAGACAATTAAGACCCCGGGTCTTCTACAACCTTTATCATTCCAAGTCAACGTTGGGAGGAGATTTAAATGGATTTTAACACAGGTTTACCTAAGTCCGAAGGAAAGAGTGTCATCATGGTGGTAGTTGATAGACTTACCAAGTATGCACACTTTTGTGCATTATCTCATCCATTTAAAGCAAGTACAGTTGCTACTACATTTATGGACACAATTCAAAAGCTACATGGAAACCCAAAGATTATTGTGAGAGATAGAGATCCCATTTTTACTGGAAACTTTTGGACGGAGTTATTTTCCTGTTTGGGTACTCAATTAGCTCATACCGCATCTTATCATCCTCAATCCGGTGGTCAAACTGAGATAGTGAATAAATGTTTGGAAGGATATCTTCGTTGTTTTGTATCTGATAAACAAACACAAAGGGTCAAGTGGTTAGCTCTCGTTGAATGGTGGTATAACACTTCCTTCCATACTGCAGCAAAAATGACCCCATTTATGGCACTTTATGGATATCATCCACCATCCATCACATCGTCTTTAAGATGAAAATTCTAAGGTTCAAGCAGTGGAAGATCACATCGAGCATCAACAAGAAGTTCTCTAACTCTTAAAGGATAACCTAGTTTGGCACAAAATTGAATGAAACAACAGGCAGATCAACATCGGAGCGAGAGAAGTTTTGATGTAGGAGACTGGGTATTTTTACGGCTACAACCATACAAACAAATGTCCCTCAAGCAAGATAAGAAGGATAATAAATTATCTCCAAAGTACTATGGTCCTCACAAGGTGTTGCAAAACATTGGTACTATGGCATACAAATTGGAGCTTCATGCTTCTTCACGAGTGCATCCAGTTTTCCATGTTTCATGCTTAAAGAAGGTTATACGTGAAAATATTCCAGTTCAAACAATATTGCCAAAACTTGATGAGGAAGGAAAAATCATATTGGAACCTGAAGCAATCATGGAAACAAGAACTCGACATCTATGAAATCAATCAATTTCAGAGTATCTCATCAAGTGGAAGAACTTCCCCACTGAAGATTCTACATGGGAGGATAAGAATTTTATACAAAAGCACCCAGAGCTACTCAAGCATTGAGGGAAACACTTTTTGAAGGAGAGGGGCATGTTAGGTCCCTATATTACTATTTTAGTCCCTTATTGTTATTAGTGTAGCCCCCTTATTGTTATTGTTGTACCCCTGTAACCCTAATATTTTTATTATTGTGCTCTTACTTTATTATTGTTAGGTCGACTATGATTATATTGTGGCCCCATGGACTCCTATATATAGAAGGAGGTTTTGGTCATTTGTATCATCCAAGAATTGTTCATTTATGTAATGTATTTGAGGTTTCCCCCTCGAAGTGGTTGATTTCTAAGGCATTGATCTCTCTTTCCTTCTATTTTTGGAGTTGGTTTCATAACATTCCACTGGTTTGCTACATGATGAAACCTCTGCGCTATTCTGCTTTTGAATGATTTGTGCACTGGAGGTGGATGGCTGATGTGTTTCTTCTGAAAGTGTTGGAGGTGCATCAATTCTTGCAACAATATATGTTTCAATGGTTTCAACTGTTTCAACTATCTCTTCCTACTCTATCACTTGATTTAGCTTTGTCTTCTTCCTGTACATAAGCTTGAATTTAGTATCAGAAGTAGTTTTTGCAGAATAAGAGCCTTATTCTCTAGCCCTTTTTGAATTTATGTCTTGTGGGGTTGGAGTAAGCAGGATGGAACTAGTATCAACCTGCTTATCCACCTCGTGTAAAGTGTTTTCCAACCACTCTGATTGGTTGGAATACTTTTCAATTTTAGGTTTAGACTCATGAATGAATGGGGTCAATTTGAACTTAACTCTTAATTTACTTATAACACCCAAGGGGTCATAAGACCATTTGAAACTGTTGCTGAACTTTAACTCTTGTAAACATTTTTCTGCTTCCTTCCCAGCATTCCTACTATTGCATATGAAAGGCCCTAGTTGGTTTTTAATCTTGAATCAAGTCTTATTTTTAGCTGAAAGGAAATTGATTTCATCTGAATTCAATATTTTTCTAATTTATTCTAAAGCAAATATCCTCATTGGGAGGTATTTGGGAAGAGTGTATGGAACTAGTTGGCTTCCATACACTTTGATTTCTGTATGATTCTGGTATAAATACCAGTCTCATGTTTTTCTCTGCTCTGACAACTGTAAAACCTTTTTGATTTCTTCACTAATTCTAGGTTGAATGCTACTGGTAAGCATATTAACTACTGGATATACAAAAGAATCAATGAAGTTTTTGAAACTGAATTCAATGGAATCCTTTCTGATCAAGGATGTCCAAACGACAACAGACTGTGGATTACCCTCAGTGTCCCGTTATTGTAGGTTAACTGCAAACCTTTCTGATTGAAAATATATAAACATTTGAAACAATAATGAGGAGTATTTGAATACTCCTTCTTCTGGTAGTTTGATCAGTTGATCATGCATAGCATCTGCCAGGTATTGGGAAAATTTGAAAGTTGTAGCTGGAGGCTCACCTGAGCAAAAGATGGATAGAAAGCCAAGAATAGATTCATCTACATGCTCATTAGTGAAATATCCTAAAATACAGGATAGCATAGTCACAATTTTTCTATTTCTTTCTGAAAACATGGAAGCTGAGTATGGAGGATTGTTTTTAGGAGTTTCTACTGATGGAGGGAGGAAAGTCTGAAAGATTTAGAACCTTTTAGGGAAGTCTAGCTTTAAGTAAAGCTCAGTAAGGGTTTCAATGGAGAAATGCACTCCCTCTGGTTGTGGTTGAATCTGTAGCATATGATTGATGGATTTAGCGGTGACTGTAAATAATATTTCTTGGTTTGGACTAACTATAGCTCTTTCATTTTGCAAATAACTTATTTGGCACAGTCTGATGAGTTCGGGGAACTGATAGGTTTGTGGGAATATGTATTTGGGTAGGTTTGAATACCACAGATGAATATCATCGTCCTGATCAACAAATTTATCATGGCTCTAGCAATGGAGCTCTAAAAGGTTGCTATCTGTCACAATGTCATGTATCTTGAAGTCCTTATTGGCCAAAGGAGTGTGGTCGACATCTAACAGTGTGGGTTGCAGAGGGTTTATAGTCTAAACTCTTTGGGAAGCCATTAATTCATTTAATTAATTAATTAATAAGTTTAGTTGATGGTTTCAGGTACTCGGAATTACCTAGAGTATCGTGAATTTGGTCTGCAGAAGGGTTCAGGTGGTTGCGGGCTTCAATCTTGGTCGGCAATGGCTTTTGGTTTTTTTCGCAATTCAACTGTAATAGTGAGATAACGGTTAGGGCAGGGTTTTATTATCGTTGAATGATGGATTTTATCGCATGGCACGGGGTTATAATATTTGAAATAATGGTGGTTTCATCGCATGCCTTGGAAACGGTTTAATGGTTTATCACACAGCAAAAACTAGTTTTGCAGTTTGGGGAATGGGGGGTGCGATAAAATGTGGTGGTGTCGCTTGGCAGGGGTGCGGGGGAGTGAATCCACCCATTTCTCACCACCCCCCCTCTTTTTTAAAGTTCAAACAATGGGGAGTGCGAAAGGGATCGGGGTCCGTTAGATTAGATCAACAGTGATCAGGCAATAGGATAAGTTGGGGCTTTTCAAAAAGGTGGGGTCGGGTATTATATGTGTGAAGGGTTTTAATATAAATATGGGTCGGGGAATACATATGATGGGTTTATGAAATATATTAAGCGATAGGCTAAAATGAAATAATGGGGGTCAGGGAATATATAAAGCAGAAGGGTCAATTCAAAAGAAAGTGAGACCTATTTAAATATTTGGTGCTTTAAACTATGCAAAAGTGGGTTTTGCATGTTTTTTAATAAAAGGTGGAGTTAGTAAAGGGGAAGGGGTTTTAGTAATGGAAATGGGGTTTTAATAATGGGAAGGGGATTTTTTAGGAGGGGAAAGGGTTAAGGTAATGGAAAAGGGGTGAGGATAAGGGGAAATGGTTTCCAAAGGGGAAAAGGGTTTTTAGGATGAGGGGAAATGTTAGAAAGACATTAGTGACAAGAGATAAACTAAATGATGTTTTCCATAACTTTTGAAACTATCCTACCTACCATTTATTTATCCTAACATTTTTTTTTTATTTCCTTTATTGGGTGAATTTGAGCTTGCTGACCATTTTATTTTCTTTTGATAAGCAAACTAACTTATTTCTAACCTTATATCTTCCAATGGCTCAAATGAAACTTATGAGCTCATTTTATTCTCTACCTAACTACTGATCTGCCAAGATTAAATGGTTTGGTCAGATCTTTATTCACTAACTATAATGACATGAAATTTAAAGGCATGAATAAATCAAGATTAAATTGTATGATTATCATGAATTGTGGCATTTTGGACAAGCTGCACACAATTTTATTTGCAAAAGTAAAGTAAACTAAGGGTAGTGGCATGTGAATGTGCAACACTTTCAGAATTTATTTATTTTTCTTTTTATGGGGTTCCTATTTGTATTTTTTTTTATCTTTCTTTCTTTTGGTCCTTTGATTATTCTTTTAGGGCATACCCTCTTTTCATTTTTTAATATGGAAAACATTTGCAGAAATAAAAGGTATGTAGAATATTACAAGACTTAACATAGTCAATTCAAAATTATGATCCCTATTATTATAGGACCCTAACAGATACAATGGCATCCATCTCATAAATCCAATTTCATCTCAATATAAGGTTATAGTCCAAATTAGCATCAACTATTTCTACTTTGATATTGACTACCTTGCCCCCAACACAAATGGGCAAGGCAGGAACAATGCCATGTGGCCTGTGAGAATGACCATCAAATGCAGTCAAGAGAGTAGGTGAAGGATCAGCTTGAGGAGATCCAATATATTTCCAACATGAAATAGACATGACACATGTGGAAGCTCCTTCATCAACTACAGTTCGAAAAATATTGATCTTTTGATATGTAGATTTAATTTGAAAATCCATATGATGAGGAAGTCTCTTCTTAACATTTGACATATCGAATGTAATCATAAGAGAGTTTTTTGGATATACCGCCCCGATCGCAGTGAGCAGCGCACTCATTTGTGCCGGGCACGACTGGAGCACCTCCAACGCAGACATAGTAGAGCCAAATATTCTACAATGGAGTAGTTCTGAGCTTCCTTGGCATTAGTATTAATCGTCAAATGTTTACCAGAGCCTTTCGACATGCAAGGTATACGCTCAACTGTGGGCCTCTCTATATGGAGTGGCTCGTAAATACTAGGAGAAGCCTTAGCCTTAGAATATTCGAATTCACCATAATTACGTGATCTCGTTGTGACATCAACATGAGCACTCATCATGTATACATTTGAAGAATTTTCCCCCTCCTGGTTGCCCCCTTTGGGAGCTCCAATATTTGCATTCGCGCCAGCAAGAATTTTTTTCCCTTGGGGAAAAGCGTTAGTTAGGACAACCTGGGAACTAGAAGAACCCTGCTGAGCCAACAAGCGTTTAGCATCCTAAATATTAGGGTAAAGATGAGTGAGATGGTCTCCATTGAACAATTTGCAAGGAAACTTAACTTTCTTTTTCGACACTCTCTTACCATCTCCAACATTATTCTTGGGTTTGTTTTCATTATCCTTCCAATCCTTATCCTTTTTCTTATTACGTCCTTTCTTCTTCCCATTGGATTTTTGATTTCCTTTGGGGCTAGAGGATTGGACAACATTAATCGTTAAAGGTTGGGAAGGCATAGACACTGACGGTGTAGCCTGAATAGAAGAAGGAGTTTGTAAATACAACTGCTACAATTGATTTAATAGGTTAGTTGTATTACTAACGATCGAACCAAATAGCCCATCGGCATGGGGACTTGGCTTCGGCTTTGCTAAATCTATCTTGGATCGAGGATCATCTGGAAAAATCTTATTAAGAATCCCGTACTGAGAATAGATAAGTTTTAATTGTTGGGCTCTAAAGATAGCCTGCTCTTCAATAAATACCCAGAAAGAGGTAGATCCTTTGAGATTTATGGCTGTAAATATTTTAAGAACCATTCCAAAAGGAATTCATTGGGAATATAGGCTTTAATGAGCCTCTTCCTTCTTCTCAATTCCTGAATATGGTCAGAAATGTAAGTTGTATTATCTTGCTGGAAGTTGGCCAAAAGCTCGGTTTCAGCATCATACCAAACGGGCAACTAAAGATGATTCAATAACATAGTAGCCAATTCGCCAAATAAATAAAAGGTGTTCCTAGTAAGTTGTATGCACCATTTAACAGCATTTCTGGTCAAGGTGCATTGAAACAATCTCAACCTAATTAAATCATCAATAAGGGAGTTAGATGAGCACCATAAGTGGAAGTTGTTACATGATCAGTTGGATCTTCACCACTATTCCCTTCGAATTTTGGAATATCTGATGGAAGATTGGTAAGAACCGGAGGCCAAGCCGGGCTATATCAGATAGGATCGTTAATAAATTTTGAAAGATCTGGAAAATTTAGGGTTGCTAGGAATGGTAAGCGCGGAGGACCTTGAGAATTCCATCCACCATGAGAGGGATTCCCAACATTTTGAAAACAATAACCTGGATTTGTCGAGGCACCAAGCTGGCAAGGATTGTTCATAGAAATAATGAACCATAAGGAAAACCTTGTGGTCCAGAGAAATTCGGAGTAGGGCCTCCTCCTGCCGAAGGGTTGCCATAAACAAGAATGTTGCAGTATACCTAGGGGGAATGTCCTTGTTGCTAATTCTTTTCCATCTTGTTGGTTGTTGTCTTGTTGGGTGATGCGGGTGGTGATATGTTGAATATTGAACTAATGGAGGATCTTTCTTTAATTCATCTACTATTGGTGCATGAGTGGTGTCTAGTGCTTTTTCTGGCACCTCCACTATTGGTGTCTGAGTGGTGACCGATGATATTTTTAGTATCGGGTTTGATGTTTGTGTTTGGTTGTCGACCATCAAAGGCTCATCATCTGATATGTCACTTTCGTGAGATATTTGTGCTTTTGCCTTTCCATTCACGGTCTGGACCTTAATAGAAATATCCTGTAACGTAATTTTCTTCTTTTTATACCAGAGCTTCACGAATTTCTTTTGTACATTAATATTGACAGTACCAAAAAATTCCATCCAAGGGTATCCCAAAACGACATTCACATTATCCATATCTGAAGTATAAAAATCAGAATGAAACACATACTTATCCATAGAAATCTTCAAATATTTATAAATTTGCACCTCCTCATTATCAACCTGTGTTTTTGCAATATGTTTTGTTGAAACACCTAATTGTATTTCCACACTAACATTGATAAAATTATGCTTGCAATTGGGATTGATAGACACAATGATGTTCTTCTGTTGAATACATCCATGAACCTGTATTACAGAAATATTAGTAGAAAATAAGCCTTTAGGGCTCTTAGTGTCCTTCTTTCCCGATTGAGCCCACTTGTCCATAATCTTAGTGTCCTGCATTCCGGCATGAGACCATTTTTCCATGATCTTAGTGTCCTTCTTTCCAGATGGATACCACTTTTCCATGATCTTAGTGTCCTTCTTTCTAGCTTGAGACCACTTGTCCAAAAGGAGTTTTTCAATTCCTTCATGAGGACATAATGATATAAACTCGCGGTCAAGTGAATTCCACCATATAGAAGCCTCATATTCCACACAATACTTTATGGATGTTTTCCAAAACCCTAGGCTTTCAAACTTCAGAGATTGTATAAATTCTTCAACAGTGGGACCACTAGCATGTCCTGAAAACTTCATCTTGCTAGACCCCTAAAGCAAGGTAAGGGTTTTGAAGAAATCACTTACTGTTGAGCGAAAATTAAAAATGGGGACAACGTTGTCAATATGGCTCCAAATTTTTATTATAGTTTGTTTTCGAAAATGGAATGACCATTCTACATCTTCCCTTGTGCCTGAAATATTGATCTAGGAAATCTGGAAACTTAGATCTGCATTGAAACTGTCCCGCCATCGCAAAATTTCTGAAAATAAAAAAATTAAAATAAAAATTAAAAATTAAAAAAAAAATGGTTGATTTTAAATCAGTGCTAACTCCCTCATCCGGACTCTGATTTGACCGATTTTTTTTTTTTAATCGTGTGATTTTTCAAGGGGAGCTTAGATCTATAATTATTTTTCTGAAATTTTGCACCAAAAACTACAAGAAATGTGAGGAGAGCTGTCGTCCACGAATTTCCGTCAGAAAATTACTGCAACACTGTTGATTTTAAACCAACGATATCTCCCTCATCCAGACTCCTATTCGACTGTATTTTTTTCAAATTCACTCTTTTTTCGCAAAGAATCCATATCTTCTATTATCTTCTGAAAATTTTGCATGAAAATTGTCAGATTTGTTCTGCAAACTCGCTGCCCAAAAATGTCCTGCAAAAATGAAAAAAAAAAATATCCACAACTCTGCCCAAGAAAGTGCTCTAATACCACTTGTAATAGATCTGACCTGCAAATATAATAAATATGGGAAATATGCCCAAGAAATAACAATATCGATCCAATAATATCAAAAATGGAAATGCTTCTTTATTAATATCAAAACCCTTGAGGTAGGGTAACACCATACAACTACTCCTTAAGGAAGGAGATCACTCCACAAGTGATATGATTGTTAATACAATAATCCTTGACATCCTCAATGGAGAGTCTCTAGCCTCTATATAGGATTCATACATCTAATACCATGGGCTTATCACATTATTTCCTAACTAATTTTGGTCCCTTTCATAATGTGGGTTAACCAATTTATTTATTAATTATGGCCCATGTATTTATTATCCTTACATTACATTATTTCCTTGGGTACCTTCCTTTGTACCCCATATGATCCCCCTAGGAATACCCCATATTATCCCCCCTGGGTATACTACAAATGTTTCCCCAAATCGAAGTGTTAAAAGAATATGAGACCCCTTGGTAAGGATTCCATGCATTAGCGAAAGGAGAAAAATCCTGAGACGTTCCTACGGAGGAGAAAGGCACGTTCCCTTCTTGACCAAACATGAACTGATTCCCAGTTCCTAAACCACCAAAAGCAAGGTTCTGGCCTTGAAAAGCATTGAAACCTTGACCTTGCGTAGAGAAAGGCAAAGAACCTAAGGGTGGGTTAGAATGAGGAATATGACCGCTTCCAAAGGGAAAACCCTGAAAAGAGGCTAAACCACTAGCCATAGAAGACATAAGTGTGGAGACAGTAGATGCAGTGGTGAAAGGAACTAATGGAATTGCACTAGAGGGCATCCCAAATTAAAATGAACCAGTGTGGGAAGAAAAATCTTGGGTGCCCCCACTTGAAGATGGAATGGAGGTACAGCCAAATATTGTAGTACTAGGAGTGATAGTTTATATAGCAATTGTACCTCCTCCTTCTACCAAAATAGGAGTATGCACACTAGAATTAATCAGTCAAAATTTTGTTCCCAGCAGTGGCCATCGAAAGAAAAGAAGGAGTAATAAGAGGGCTTTCTGGCCTGTGAGTCAAGGTCCCAACGTATGATATAACACCTAGAAAATCAAAATAAATAGGGGAAGAAGGAGTAACTGGAGGTTCATAAATCTCTTCGACCTCAACTTCTTCCGATGGAAAAAGAACCCTAGAAAGGAGTGGATTTCTCTCTAAATCATGACTAACACTAGGATCACCCTCAGAAATTATAGCCCCAAGCGGAGGATCACTCTCTGATGAGTTCGCTACTACTGATTGGAAATCACCAGCAGAATTGTTGTTACACCTTCTAGGAGAAGGCTCGGCACTCACAGGAGAAAGCCCACCAAGCCTCCTAGATCGATGAACTGGTCGATCAACCACTTTTAATTGTTAAGAGAACTTATACAGACTTAAAAAATTATAAAGCTATGGTAGTTTAGGACCAAAGAGCACTCTCTAAAAATGTCCCTAAAGATTCAACCAATCAAGCAGCTCTCGGGTATTTCCACTTCGGTTGATTAGGACCGGACACCAAAATACAAGAAAGCTAATATATAAAGACCTTCCGAAAATAGTCAAGGGTAATTACACCCCAGGTCTACTAGCGAAGGTAACAGAAACAGTTACGTTGACCTCCAGACAAAATCCTTTGTCAGTGCAAGTACCCAAGCTTCGCAAGGGCACCCTACAGATGAACGTGATGCAACGTCTACCTCAGGTACCACAGGTATTCCCCCCCCCCCCCCCTCCCGCAGTCACCTATGCGATACCTAGGAACGGCAACTAACGTCACCAATTCGTATCGGCAGTCGGGAGGAACAGTTTTTGGTCGGGATCAAACAAGTAGGAGAGGGGGTATATCTCTTCCCTGCTTTCACTCGCCCTCGTGCTTGACTCCCTTTTTAGGAGAGTTTTCCCAGACAACTTAATGATACTGGGTTTCACTCTTTTAATCAACTTCTAAGTTTAAATTTACAGTGGCCTTGGAGAGTTAACTCTCCACACGCCTATTCTAAGGCCTTAATGACCTAGACTAGTTGATGTATTTAATGACAAGTCAAAAATATTATAGTTCATTTTAGATTTTATCGCTTGATTTTAAAGGTTGTTCTTTTAAGTTAGGGGTGAAATGGAGGTGCAACTTATGGTGTTATGGACGCAAGAAGAAATCAATAGAAACCTGTTACATGAAAAATGCAACTTTTTCTTTAATAAAAAGGGATTTCTACAAAGGGAACTACGAACAAAATAATGAAAACAAAATTTTTTTCTTTTTTTTTCAAAATACATGCTCACACGCTCAAAATATACAAAAGACTAAAAATGCTTACAGCGCAACTACTTTAATGCAAACTACCAATGCTAAAGGCAAGATTCTAGGGTTACTCTAAAAAAACAAGAAAATGTGTTTCCCAAAAAAGAGGTCTGAAACTTGACACAAAAGAAAGGACAAATTCAAACAAGAACTTCTCCCAGCAAAAATGCCAAAAACTTGATACAAAAAGGGGCAAATTCAACCAAGAACTTCTCCCAAAACCAAGTGAATTTGACCAAATGACAAACTTTACACTTGCTCAAAAACGATAAAGAAACCTTAAAACAAAACCAAAAGTAAAAGAAAAATCAAACAAAGATGTTTTTTGTGTCTTTTTATTTTTAAGGAAACAATAAATTCTTTGAGAAAGCAAAAAATACCCAAAAACTCAAATCACCAAGTTGAGAAAAAAAGGCCTCAAAGTCATTAAGCCATCAACATCATTTGCATGACAAGACTTAACAAGTGGAAAGAGGTAACCCACTCAAACAAATGACCTGATCAGCAGCACAAAACTCCAACAAACAAACAAAGTCCAAGAAAATCAAGAAGATTATTCAAGATGCCAGAAATACCTTTCTCAGAAAACCAAGAAAGCCACCCAAAGAAAAGAAAAAAGTGAAGCAATAAGAAGGCTAAGCATGAAAAAATCAACACTAACTCATTGTCCTGAATCTTCAAAACAACCAAGAATTTTAGCAAGAAGCCCTGGTTCCAAACCCAAAACTGAAACTTCACAAAGAAGGGAAAACCCAAGGTTGACTAGGTTTTTGACCAAGAAAGAGAGGAAATTGATAAACTGCAGAAAGAAACACTTCCCAGAAACATCAAATATTAAACCAAAGTAACCAAAAATAGGAAAAAGACTTTACTAGATTCAAAATATAAAAAATTCATTTAAATCTGGTCATACGCGGCTTGACAGTGATCAACATGCGTGTATATGTGACTTTGTTCAAGGAAACCCGCATATACGTGTGTTTCTTTGGACCAAAATGCATGCATACACGACTGTGTAAACTAGAAAGCATGTATAAAAAGGGAAGTAAATAAAAATTAAAAAAAAAAATCCAAGTCTGATCCAGAAGATCGGAACTTTTGCCTGGATGGATAATGAACCAAAGAAACTGGAAAAGTGATCAAACCAAACATAGAACCCAAATCCAGAGAGAAACAACCCAAACTAGGAATTACACGGATGTAATCCCTAGTGGAGTTTCCAATTCTGTTACCAGATGAATTACCCTAGGGTTTGGGTTGAGAACCCCAACAGGATCAAGAAGCATACAGCAACAAGAAACAAGAAAATTTACAGTCATAATGCTTAAACTAGTAAAATAGGAAGAACAGGTTGTACACGTAGGTCCTACTTTTGAAGGCAATCTCGCTGGGTTCAAGCCCTCTGCTTCTCCTACTACTCCAAAACCTACAGATCATTCAAGAAAAACACATATACTAGTAATAACTGAAAGCATGTTCAAGATGTTAGCATTAGATCATATAATATTATAAACAAAATAACTTGAAATCATTCATAATAGGATCATAACATGTATAAAGCATTAAGATCACGAACATCAGGAACGGGACAGAGCTTCTTTATTGATGTATGTAAATATTTCTAGAGGAATACCACCTGATTCAGCGACAACTCCAAGTGAAACCATCCTCTGGATCCGTCCAGCCCAAGCCTCAACAATCTCCTTCAATAAGCATACACATGGATGTCATATAAGAGGAATGGACATCTCCATGAGGGAAACAAGGGTTTCCACTATCTGGGAAGTGTGGGAGGCACAGGGGTGAATTAAACTTGATCATGGACTAAATGGTTATAGTATCAATATCTTTCTCTCTCCCCCCTTTAGGCCTCCCCATGAGGTGTATTTATACCACCCCAAAACAGTTTTTTCAGTTGGGATACAGTTAGGCCACGGGCTCCTGTAGGTAGGCTTCTGGTGTAACCCAGAAACCCTGCCCAAAAAATATGGAATTTTATATTTTTTTCATATTTTAAATTATATACGCAGGTTGGGTATAACTGGACCCGCATGTGCATGCTCTTTTTAGAGGGCAGAGTCACGTATGGAATTCAAAATAATGTTTTTTAGGTAAAGGACCAAGTCTGAAGGGAAAGGGTTGCCCAAGGCCATAACATAGAGTATCAAGTATATAGAGGTGGAAAATGATGTTATAACAAAGCCTCGGTACCGTAACTCAACCACAGTAACTGGCATGGGTAAATACAGCCTCGGTACCATATAACCAAACCATGGTGCGAGCGCGGATAGAGTAATTGACTGGTGCGGCATTTTGAGGACAATGTCAGGTATTGGGGCACGTGACCCATTTTTTCCCTCCTGAAAGGGTCAGAGGGAATTTAAATGAGGCAAAAAATTGCACCCAATTTAGTACGAATCTCTCCGGCATTGGGCGAAATTATCGTTTGGCGATTCCAGAAAAGGTGGATCCGTAGAATAGTTAGGAGTGGAGTGCAATTTGTAGAGTAGCTTGTAGAAAAACTTCTCTCGAGCATAACTCCTTAAATTTTCTTACCAAATTAAGACCAAAAAGAGCCCGCCTTGGGGTGTTTTACTGTTCTTCAGCCCTTGGAGGCATTATTTTTTCATTCTAAGCATTGTAAATCCATGTAATCACAAATTTGAACACTTAATGAAAGAGGCCCAACATTAGAAGTTGGACTAGGAGATGTAGCCCAAGAGGGGTGAACTCCTTCATCATTTCGTTGTCTTGTGTTACTATATATGGTATTATTGTCTCTGCTTTTATGCTATAATCTGAGTTAAAAAACATGAATTTATATGCTTTTGCAAATTGATTAATTGCCTAAAAGACATAAAATTTTACTTTCACATTTCATCAAACCTTCAAGTTTACAAATACAGATCAGTGTGGTATCAAATCTTTGGTTGTTTTGAAGGTTTAATTTTGTTAAAAGTTTCATCTGATGCTTACAAATTTGAATCTCAAAAGAGGAGAAGGAAAGCTTGTGGGAACAAGTCCTCAAGCTAGTTCAAGGAGAGCACATTCACCTCAAGTTTCACCTCAAGTGTCACCCAAAGCCTCACCAGTCACGGCACATGAAGGAGGCCCTGAATCTATGTCTGAGGATGAGAATACTTTCAGAAAATCATTCCTTGAAATGATTGAAATGGTGAAAGTTATTTACGAGAAAAGGAACTCAAGGTTGCAAGGAGAGAGCTCAAATCCTCCAGGAGGAAATGGAGACAAACCTCCAAAAGGAAATGGAGGGAATGGTGACAAACCACCACCTCTACCTCCTCCTTTCTCTTCACCTTCATTCTTATTCTACCTTAACCCCTTCACAAACACCTCCACATTATCCAAAGGGAAATGGTAAAACTCCTTTGTTAAAACTTGACATAAAATTTGAATTTCCTATGTGTAATGGAGAGGTAAATGCTGAGAAATTGGATAATTGGGTTCTTCAGCTTGAAGTGTATTTCAGGATACAAAGAATCAAGGATGATGAGACCAAGATTCAGCTTCCTTCTCTAAGGTTGGAAAGTGCAACATTCATTTAGTGGGAGGAAAAAATTCAAGATCTCAAGAAAAAAGGTAAGATTATAACTTCTTGGAACGATTTTTAGCTGTATTAAGAAGACAGTTTTATCCATTAGCATACATGAAAAAGGCTATAATGGATTGGAAATACTTTAGGCAAGCTAAGAGTCAGAGTGACCAAAATTATATACAAGAGTTTAGAAGAAGAGCTTTGATTTTGGGTGTGGATTTATCCTCTCAAGACACTCTACTCAAATACATTGGAGGTTTACATAGTTACTTGAGACATAAAATTCTCATGTTTAACCCTACAAATTTAGATGAAATTTGTGCACAGGAAACTCATTTAGAAGCAAGAGGTAAGAATGTTCCCCAAGAGAATAGCAAGAATCCATTCAAGAGTGGAGACAAAGGAAAGGGTAAATTCAAAGGCAAGGGGAAAAAGAATGCTTCCATCAAGAAAGATGGAGAAAATATCACATGTAAACATTGTTCAAAGGAAATCCATGATGAAGACCATTGTTGGAAACTTCATCCTGAGATGAGACCCAAAAAGTTTAACAACAAAGGAAAACAAAATATTGTTGCAACTACACAACATGATTTAGGATTTGATTCCGAAGATGAAAGAAAGATCACAACCATGGGATTGAAAGGAAAGGATTCTATTGCAAGAACTAGTTCTTCCAGTAACCTCAATGAAACTCAAAATGATAAAGAAAGAATAGATATTTTCCATATTATAGTCATCTCAAAACATAAAAAATAGACACTTTGTTTGATAGTGGATCACAATCCAATCTTATTTTAGAAACCATAGAAACTAAATTTGGAAACCATTCCTCATATTAAACCTTATCCTTTGGGTTGGGTATGTGACAATGCAAAATTGCAAGTGAGAAGAAAATGCAAACTGAAATTCGTCATCACTACAAATTTCATTGATGAGGTAGAACTTATTGTTATTCCACTTGACATAAGTGGTATTGTTTTGGGAAGCCCATATATTTATGATAGGAAATCCATCTTTCATCGCCATGAGAACAAGTATAATTTGTTTAAAGATGGCATGGAGTATATTGTTAGAGCACATCGCAAGAAATTAAATTTATCTCTTGTGAATGGTGGGAAAATGAAAAGGCTTGTTAATGCTAGAAAGAATTGTGTACTGTTGATTATCAAACCCAAAAATGATGTAGAGAATGAAGCCTTCCAAGGATGTGATGCAAAATTGTAATCTGATTTGATTGAGGTTGTTAACACCTATGATGAGATGTTTCACGAACCTAAAGGATTGCCTCCTAAAAGAGGAATCCAACATGAGATCCAATTGTCCTCTTCTAAACATTGGCATGTATAGGATGATAGTTATGTAGAATGCAGAAATCAAGAAACAAATCCAAGAGTTTCTTGATAAAGGGGTCATCATACCAAGCACATCACCACGCAGGGCACCTATTGTTTTAGTTCCAAAGAAAGATGTTACATGGCCCATGTGTGTGGAATTTATAACCTTGAAAAAAATCACGATAAAGAACTATTACCCTCTTCCTCGAAATGATGATTTACTTGATCAATTGAAATATGTTGTTTATTTCACTAAGTTGGACTTGAGGAGTGGCTATCATCATATTAGGATTTCTGAAGGAGACATTTGGAAGAAAACCTTAAAGACAAATCAAGGTTTTTTTGAGTGGTTGGTTATGCCATTTGGGCTTTGTAATGCTTCTGTTACATTCAAGAGACTCTATGAATGATTTTTTAAGGATTTTTCTTGATGATTTTGTCATAGTTTATTTAGATGACATACTGAATTTCAGCAAGACTCGTGAAGAGCATGTCAAGCATGTTAGGAAATTTCTAGATGTCTTAAAGAAAGAAAGAAAAAAATTTAAAGATGTCTAAATGTGAATTTGGAAAAACCTCTTTAGTATATTTGAGTCATATTGTTGGAGGGGGTGAGTTGAAGATAGATTTGTCAAAGATCGAATTCATTTTGAATTGGCCAAAACCAAAAAATATAACAGAGGTTAGAAACTTCTTGGGAGCAACCCAATATTGGAGAAAGTTCATTTCTAACTTTTCTTCCATTGCAGCTCCATTACATGCATTGACAAGTGTGAAACAGGTTTTTCAGTGGGGAGGCAAGCAGCAGAAACTCTTCAATGCATTGAAAGAGAGAATCAGTAAATTACCAATGCTTGCACTTCCAGGTTTGAAAAATTATTTGAGATACAAATGATGCAAGTGACTATGCCATGGGATTAGTCTTGATGCAACGCGGTAAGTCCATTTGTTATCATTTTGAAACTTTTAATGGTGCGGTGATTAACTATCCTACATATGACAAAGAAGTGTATGCTTTGGTGCAAAGTGTGAAAAAATGGAAACATTACTTGATGGATAAGGAAACTATCATTCACACCGACCATCAATCGTTGCAATACTTTCAATCACAAATCAAGCTACAACAAGAGACGCACTTCAGATGGATGGGTGTCTTACAACAATTCCACTTGGTGATAAGGTATAAGAAAAATATCTATAAAAAATGTGTTGATATCTTATCTAGGCCAACTGTTAGTACATCCATTATTTTTAAGCAAAATTCTATCATGCATGAGAGCTATGTTGAGCAATATGTTTTAGATGAGGATTTTAAGGATGTATATGAAACTTTATGTCAAGGTAACTGTTGTATCTCAAGAAACAATCCTTTGGCTGTGGTAAGGAATCAGTGCTTAAGACATTTTTTAAATGTATATCACAATTACCATATCAAATGGCCTTTGTTTAACACCCTTGGAATTCAGTTACTTAATACCCTCAATAATTTGATATAATGAAAGCATTCACAATGCCATAAATTGTTGATATTTGAATGGAATGAAAAGAAGAACTGTAAGAGAAACTCAAAATGATATCTTGAAAACACAAAATCTACCACTTTTAAGTCTCAGAGGAAATTCGTGAAGGAAGAGATAACTTAAAATAATATGTTGTAAACACAAAATATATCACTTTAAAGTTCTATCAGGAGTTTATGAAGAGAGAAGAGATGAGGTGAAGGAGCGCAAATTAATATTATTTAACTCTTACTCACAAATGTAATTAAGAGACCGGCTGCTACATTACTTCACTTCATTCAAAGAGGAATAGCCACAGAGCGAAATAGGAAAGATGTATCAACATCAATAGGTATAGGAAACTTGATCTTATTTCATTAATTTCTAAGAGAATTCAATCATAAACTAACAGTCATCCAGAGGGCCAAAACTTGGAACCCCTTTTCTTTATTTATATCTACTTAAATACATCACAGTGGTTTGTAACTGTTGAACTTCTTGAAACTATTCAACTACCTAAATTGTTAATATTACTTATGCAATCATACTTGAGAAAGCAAATTAAAACTAGAAATTTCGTTCGTTTTGATGAATCTGTTGTTGTTGATGCATCCTCCTGAAGTGTCGTGGTGGCCTTTCTGGTCATGATGCAATAGCTGCACAGCTCTGAAACAACGCCTTAGTGCCCGATTTGACCTAGCTTTCGTGCCCTGAATAGTGTCGCTATACACTTTTCTGCCTGACTCTACCTATGCCCCTGTGCTTCAAACGTTGTTAATCATATCACCTACTACCCAACTCTGCCTCTTCTCCTTTGATCTACGTCGGGTCACTTACCCAAGTTTCTCTGTCGCGTTCTGCCTATTTCTCATTACCAAGGCATTTCACTGGTTTTAGTTATAACCCTCTTTTCTTCCTCCGACACGGTTTAATACGAGAAATGCCTTACCTCCTGATCTGAAAACCTTTGGAGTTCATTGTTGAAACCACATCGCATCCGTCCGCACATCACCCTCCGCTGCCTTTAAATTTTCCTTAACACTTATCTTTTAAAACTAGCAATGTGCGGTATGCAATCAAGTCCCACTTGGCATTGCACATCGGACTTCGGTGACTTTATCACTTAACTCCCACGGTTATCCTCTAAAACTTGCGATTTTCGATTTTGTGATCGGGCCCCACCGCATCGCACATCATACTTCGGCGACTTTATCACTTACCTCCTGCGGTTATCCTTTAAAACTTGCAATTTGAGATTTTGTGATCGGGCCCCACCGGATCGCACATCGCACTTCGGCGACTTTATCACTTACCTCCCGCGGTTATCCTACAAAACTTGTGATTTGCGATTTTGCGATCAGGCCCCACCGCATCTCACATCGCACTTCGGTGAGTATAACATTAAACCTTGGCCCTTAACTGTTAAAACTAGCGATGTGCGGTATGCGGTCGGGTCCCATCGGGCATCGCACATCGCATTTTGGCTACTTTAACATTTACCTCCCGCGCCTGTCTTTTGAAACTTTCGATTTGCGGTTAGCGATTTAATCTTTGTCGTCCCTCTCTTCACTTCAGCTTTGCGCTTCGATCTCGACCATTTGTTTTTCCTTTTGCACCTCCTCCGAGACTCTTAAGTTTTTAATGGAAATGCACCCCTTCTCCGCCTTTGGGAAATTAGTTCGTTTTCTCCACGGCGTAACCCTCCTGAGCTTACGAATGAGCCAGACTCAACCATGTCCGGTGTGCAATGTTTTGAATGTTCCCATTGGTCCGGTTCTCGAACTATCCTGCACGTGAATGAACCCAACTCGACCCACCTTCACATCTCATCACGTAATGTTAATGTACCGACATATAAATAAAAATTCTTCTATGACACACAAACTTTTACATTTTCTAACATATATGATTTTTTTGGTGTTTTGAAACATATTTCAAAGGTAAATGCAAATGATCCACAACAGTAACCAAGTAGAGGAATTATATTATCATGTGCATGATAAATTGTTTTATCATCTTGGCAAGCTATGTATTCCACCAGGAGAAATAGACAACGGCATAAGGGAAGTGCATACTTCTCTTATTTCTGGCCATTTTGGTGTAGGCAAGATAGTGGCATAATTACAGAGGTATTGTTACTGTCCTTGTATGATTGAAAGTGTGTCACGATATGTAAGAGGGTGTTCTTTATGTATTATTAGTAAGCCTAGCAATAGAAAGTGGGAATTGTATACTCCACTTCATGTTCCTTCCTGTCATTGGGAAAGTGTTTCTATGGATTTTGCGAGAGGTCTACCTATGTCTAGGAAAGGTCATGATTATCTTTATGTAGTTGTAGATCGTTTCAGCAAAATGTGTATTTTGATGCCTTGTAAGAAGCAGGTTACAGCTAAATAGACTGCACAATCATTCTTTCAAAATGTAAGGGTGCATTTTGGGTTGCCCACATCCATTATTTCTAATCAAGATTCTCCATTAGTCGAGAAATTTTCGTCAAGTTTATAGGGACTCATGGACACCAAATAGAAAAAGAGCACAACACTCCATCTACAAATCGATGGCAAAATAGAAATGATGAATAGAACGGAAATACATCTTCTTCGTCGTTATTGCAGCATGCATCCTAAATTGTGGGATGAACATTTTCACTACATTCATCATGCTTACAACCAGGCCAAGCTTTCATCGACTCAAACATCTCCATTTGAGGCATGCTTAGGATACTTACAAAAACCTCCTCTAGATTTTATCTTTGGGACAGATGTTGATATTGATGGACATAGTGACATAGATAAGGCCAAGCGATTCATTGAACAAGTTCAATTGGTGCATCAAATGGTTCAAGAACAGATGGAAAAGAATCAATCCAAGTACAAGACAAGACATGATAAGCATCGTGTTGATCACAGTTTTCAAGTGGGAGATGAAGTTTGGATCCACATTAGCAAGGAAAGACTCTAAGGAGAAGGTAAAAATCTTAAACCAATCAGATATGGTCCATTCAAGATTTTATAAAATATTGGTAATAATGCTTTCCGGTTAGATTTGCCTCCATATATGCAAATATATGCAGTTGTTAATATTCGAAATTTGAGATTATATGAGCCTCCTTTGATTGAAGATCAAGGAGAGAATATTCATATTCCTTCAATTGAATATTTCTCTCCTAAAGCGAGACACCATCCTTGATAGGAAAACAAGACCTTCAAAATGAGGGAATGTGGAGTACCTTCGTGTGGAGCTCAAAGATACAAATCCAAGCAAATCCAAATGGATTGAGATTGGAAGGGTGAGGGAACTATACCCTCATCTTTTTGTTGACTGAAAATGATCTTTAGGAGGTCCAAAAGCTTCCAGTGGGAAGAAGTGATCCATTGGATCAGTAAAGTGCTCAAAATTCAAAGTGTTCAAAAGTGCTTGAAACCAATGCTAAAATTTATATCTCATCAACCTAAATCCTGTTGAAATTTGAAACAAGAAACAGTGATATTGGCATCCAGAAACAACATCCAGAAATGGCTACCATGGAGGCTTTTGATTTAATTATTTCTTAATTAAATTAGAAGAAATGTGTGTCAAATTTATTTATCCCTTAAATAAATTGTAATCTTATCTCATAATCACTTGTAATAGTTAATTGAGTGTGATAGACTCAGTTAGCTCATGAAATTCGAGTTGAGGGTGGTTGGTGAGGCATGTAGAATGATTCTATTTGTTTTAGAGTCTGTTAGCACTCTATAATTTATAAAGGTTAGAGACAGAACCACAGAGTGAAACATCAAACCAACTTTGGAGTCCAAGACCTAGCCTTGCTAGACTCAGAGAGGGCTCTCTCTGTTAGATATAGCTTGATAACTATAAGTGCTGATATTAGGCTAGTTATAGAAATGAGGTTTGTTTGAAGATGTTTGGTTGAGGCAGCAGAAAAGGGCCATTGGGCTATGGAGTCAAACAGTTGTGAACAAACTCAAATAGATGGATAACTGAGGTCAGGTGCAACCAGACAAGCTAGCCATGTCAATGGATATTTACAGCTTGTGAAATGGAAAAGAGGGAGAAGATTAAGGTTTAACAGGAATGCAGAGCTGACTGTCTCTGAATTCTACACTCCGGTCTCAACATGGATGTAGAGCAGACCGTGAAGTATTTTACCTTTCATCTTTACATTAAATCAGTAAAAGTTTGCCACTCTTCTGCTATTGGAATTTGAACATTCCTCAACTTCTTGAAATTCTCATCAGCCTCTGTATATCTAGCAAAGGTAGGATTGATGACAAAGAGGTGTTTAATCTCATGCTGTAAAAAGAATAGATCTTCAAAATATTGAAGGAGAACTTTCCCTATAGGAGTGCCTTGTGAAAGTGGCTTGTTTACTTGCTCTTTAGCAAACTCCCTGATCTTTTTATCATAGTCCTTCTGAGGCATAAGTTTTTCATTAAAAACATGTATGTCTAGTAAGCCCCTCTGTCTTAAATTTGTGTATTTGGCCATAAATCTAGTTATGGCCAAGTTCATTGCTTCACATTTTTCTTCAAGATTGTTCATTAAGCTCTTTTTAGTGATAACCTTTTTTATTTGCAAGATGGTTTCTGTCATGTCTAAGACTTGAAATTCTTCAAGTTCCTCCTTGTTCTTGTTGTTCAGAAATGTAATGAGTTTTAAAGCCTGAGCAAGCTTATCAGTCAACTCATCTTTTGTCTTTTGTATCTTTGTCTGGGCTGCCAACAACAATTCTTTCTGCTCATAGATAACCTAAATTGAAGGCCATTGATTATGAATGGCTTCAATTATGTTAGTCCAGAGATGATTTTTTATATAAGATATATTCTCTGTGAAAGTCAACTCTTTTTGTAAATTCTTGAGTTTCTCTCCCAATCTGATTGCTTTCTACTCATGAGTTTTGACATTGATCTAAGCTGTCTTATTTTCCCTCTCAAGATTTTCGATTATTTTATTCAGTCTGTTTATTTCACCTGTCTTTAAAGACATCCCTTCCATGGACTTGATAATCTGGATGGCTTCATCAGTGTGATGTACATTTGTAGTAGAAGAGTCTGTAGTTGAAGTAGTGGCTGAAGTTACTGGCACTATAGTTGCCAGTGGGCCCTTTGGTGCTAATTTCTCTCCTAAAGTAGAGGGCACTGTTGTAGTAATTATTGAGATGACTGTAGGAATTGTAGGAATTGTAGGAGTTTCTGGCTCTTTTACAGTCTCTTTCTCTTGGACAAGTTGGTCCATTTGACTTTCCATCTCCTTGATTTGAGCAGTTAATTTGAGTATGAGCTCCATCATTTCTTCTTTTTCACTTTGATCCTGGAGGATTTCCTTTGTTTTTGGATGTTCACTTTGAGGAAGCTTGAGTTGTTTCCTCAAAGTTGCTATGTCTTCATTCTTATTCTTGATTAATAGTTATGTTGCTTGAATGTTTAAGGGATCATATCCCACCTGTAAAACTAGTTCCTCTAAGGCTTTGATCCTTAGGTCCTTGGCATATAAAGATGCTTTATCCATTTTCATCTGATCTTGCATATTAAGGATAGTATTATGTAGCTTAGTAGCACTCATTGCTTTAGTTACCACTGTAGAATACAACATTTCAGAGCTATGCCTATGAAATTCAATTTGGTCCAGCTCATGAATATTTTATGTGTCTACCTCAAAGTCCACCTTTTTATAGTCTGCTACTGTTTTGGGTGTTGAGGTAGTAGGTTGCAGGAATGACATGATCATTTTTTTGGTAGAATAATCAAAGGTTGATAATAGCCTATTCTGATTTCCAGGCTTTTGTTTCAGGAATTGAGAATATATCTCAGTCTTTATCTCCTCATTCTTCTTCTTAATCTGCTTATATTTCTCCTTGATGTCCAAATCCTTCTCCTCGGTTGATTGTGAGGAAGAGGCCTCCATGTTGTGTTGCTTCTTAATCATCTGTGTATCATTCTGATTGGCTGTTGATTCCTTTTCTATTTCCATAAGTGTTTCATTGATTATAGTTGTGGCTATATCATCATTGGTTATTGGAGCATCTGTTTCATCAACAGCCATTGTTACTTTCCCCTTATCCACTGAACTAAGTTTAAGCCTCTTGTTATATATTATTTTAAATTTGGTCTCAGTTGTTGTCTCTGTTGTATAACCTCCTTCCTCTCTGATTCTCTTTTCTGATGCTTCTGGTTGTTTGACAACTTCTAGAGCTTGTGTTGTATCAGTTTTATTTGTTGTATCAGTCAATCTGTTTTCCAGCCATTCAATTTGATTTACAAACTATTCTATGTCAGGATTTTGCTTCATGGATAAAGGGTGTCAACTTGCACTTTACCCTTAGCTTACTCAAAATCCCTTGAGGATCATAATTCCATGAAAAAATTTCCTCAAATCTGTACTCTGATAGTTTCTTCGTAATCTCCTTTTCTGCATCTCTGTTGTTGATTGTGAATGGGCCAACTTGATTCTTTAACTTAAAATGAGTCTTCTTTTTGGCAGCCATAAAGTTAATTGAATCTGAGTTTAGAATTTTTCTAAGATATTCTAATGAAAAAATTCTCATACACATTTGCTTGGGCAACTTATAGGGTAATAAGTTAAACCCAAAAATCCCTAACTCAGTGTATTTTTGATAGAGATACCAATCTCCAACCTTATTTTGTTTTGCGAGCTGTAGAATTTTTTTCATCTCCTCACTGATCCTGGGCTGTTCTGTTTTATTCAATTTGTTCACTGCTGGATATAAAAAGAGCTCTGAAAAATCTGAATATGTAAAATCACTGCCCTCTTTTCTAAGTAGTGAGGTCCAAAAATTATAGAAAGAGGCTTTCCTTCTATATCCATCTTTTGTAATGAAATAGGAAACTTCTCTGCTTGAAAGAATAGAAACAAGTGGAAAAGATAAGATGAATATCTAAAGACTCCTTCTGTGGGTAACTTAGTCAACTGATAATGAATGGCATCTGCTATGAAACCAGCATAGTCAAAGATGACTGCTGGGGGTTGACCAGGAGACATAGTGGATAGGAAACCAAGAATAGATTTATCAATATACTCATTTGTAAAATATCCTAGGATAAAAGATAGCATAGAGATAATCTGTCTAGAACCTTTAGGAAATTTAGCTGTGGAGTATGGAGGATTTATCTTTGGAATGTGAACATGAGAAGGCATAAAATTCTGAAAGATCATGAACCTCTTAGGGAAATCTATGCCAAGGTATAATTGAGTTAATGCCTCTATAGACAAGGGGACTGCCTGGGGATCAGGTTGTAATTGAAGCATTTGATTAATTGACTGGGCTGTAATGGTAAAAAGTATTTCTTTTTCTGCATTTACTATAGCCCTTTGATCTGGCTCATAGTATTTTTTACAAAGTTTGATGATTTCTTGACCAAGATGAGTCAATGGGACTATATACTTAGGCAAATGGATTTCCCAAATTGGAATATCATCTTTGTCTAGATATTTTTCATAACACCAGTTGTGTATATCTAGTAAATTAAACTCAATAATAGGGTCTGCAATTTTATAATCAAGATCAGTCAAAGGAATGTTTTCAGCAGCAACCACAGGTGGTTGAAGGGGATTTACTATTGTAGCAGTTTTGGCATTGATAGCTGGGGTAGGCTTAGGGGCTTTGGATCCCTCAGATTTAGGTGTTTTGGATCCTACAGGTCTACTTGTGCTTTGTTTCTTAGTCATTTTGAGTAACTGCTGCAAGATTAGACCGTTTGCAGGAGTTTTTTAACAGAGAGAAAATTGAGCAATTTAGATTAAGGATGGCTTCTTTTAAGCTTTTGGCTCAATTAGGTTTATCTAAGGATGTCAAACTGGCATAAAATAGAAAACAGGGGTTTTCTTAGTGGGTTTAATTAAAAAAAAAGATTTCTATGGTATATTCAGCAGTTTTGTAGGTTTTAACCCTGAACAAAAATTATCTACACACGAATCTTATAACAGAAAATAAACAATAGAGAGAGCATAAAACATAAAATAGATAAACACAGAGATTTTCCCCTTGATCCCAAATCGGGAGGACCAGCTTGATTTTTCATTATATTCCTTTTAGCGTTACAACACATATATATACATGTCGAAGCATACATAAACCCCAATCCATTAACCCTGGATTAGAACATAACCGTAGTTCCCTTGACCGAATCTACAAAATACCAGGGGTCAAAAACCATCGTACCCCAAAATCCATGTGCAAAATCATGCACAAAACATGGGTGGGTCCACCTATGAGTGGGACAGCATACCAAAAAAATTTCGCCGGAGCGCTGCCTCGAACCCCGACAGTGTGACCCCCCTGCTGCGCCCAGCGCAACGTACAGCGCGTGGGGCTAGTCGTGGAAAGAATATAACACATACCCAACAATTTTTAACCCTTTAGGTGCTTTGAATTTGGTCTTCAAGCTTTGGAAACTGGGAATTTGGCTTTAAAAAGGCTTGTTGTGTGAAACAGGGTTTCCTGGGAAAAATTGGTCAGGGTTTGGCCTCTTTTTTGGTGTTTTTAAGCAATTTAGTCCGATGAAATCTCTTAATTAGAGACATGGTTTAATTACTGATGGTTTAGAATTGAATTTGCAGGCTTCAATTTGTCGAAAAATACCTTATGATGCAGGTATTCAACTTCATGAAAGTTTTAAGAGGACCATGGTTGATTCTGAGGTCTGGTCCGGCTTACTGATGCAGTGAATAGCTCTTGGTCAATCTTTAATAGTGGAATTGTGGTCGAATTCGTAACTTTTGGGTGTAATTTGACAATCAGGGCTAAAAAGGCTTTTACACAGTCAAGCGGAGTTATTCAAAGTTCATAACGCGCAGATAAACATAAAAAATGGTGTATCAAAGGTTTTAACCCTTGATATTAATCATCATAAATGTTTATTAAATGCAGGTCTTGTCAATGGCAGGAGTGGTTTCAGGTTTGAAAGGGAAACTGGAGAGCGGTTATCGCATGGAATTGGAGTGGTAAGCGGTTTAACCTCAAACGGACAAGATCCAATAAAAGGTTGTCGTGTTGCAGAGGGAGGAATGGGCAATACTGCCCATTTCGCGTCCGATTTGGGTTGGAGTGGTTGATTATTTTTTCCATGCGATAATCATTTGGGGCCATTAGATCTTGCGATCAGGATCGAAGGGTGAGGATCTATTTGAAAGGTGCGGTTGAAAGAATGGTGGGACCGGGCTCTTCATAAGCGCTGGCGGGTAAAAAATTTATAAAATATTCATTGAATTAAAGGTGTTATATACATAAAAGGGGTTTATGTATATGGGCGGGGGTATATAAACATAGTTAAAATATATCATGGTTTAAACAATATAAAGTGTGAGGCTTTATATAGTATGGAAAATATGGATAGGTGCGGAGTTTAATGTTTAATTGAAACAAACATTAGTTAAATTTCAATAAAACTTTGGGTTATGAATTTATGCGGGGAGGATTAGTATATACATTGCAATGGGTTAAGTTTTTTGAATCTTATCAAAACGTTTAATCAGATTCAAAAGACTTAGGATAAAAGTTCAATGAGCGAGGGAATATGTTTTGTTTTGAACATATGTATTGGCACAACTTTTATTTTATTATATAGTTTTAAACTTGTTGAATGGTTTAATAACTATAGGGGGCGGGATATTTAATTAAAGTTAGTTTTAGACCAAAGGGTGCTTTATTTGAGTTTTATTTTGACATGTGGATAATAACTTTGGTCCAAAATTTTTGTAATAGTGGGTTTTTTGGGGTATTTAGATATAGGGAATTAGATAAATATGATATGTTTTTATTTAAGGATTTAATAAACTAAATTAAAATTTAATATGAAAAGGGGAATGGAATACACAAAAATACACAATATGACTAAGTGAACAAGTAAAGTAAAGCTTGTTTTTTCATCATTTCACCAATTTACTTAGGATAAAGCATTTTTGAGGGTTTTTGTATATTTCTGAATGAAGGAAGTTAATTAGATGGGGTTTTCAGTGAATGAGTCTTTACTTATGAAAATGAGTTAAAATGTATGAATGAGGGATAAATAATGGTAAATGGGGATTTAACATAAGAATTAAACATTTTCAACTAACCAGTCATCGAGCCTTGGGTCCATTCCCAACAAAAGTCAGAGAAATGCTCTGAGCCTGTTTGACTGATAGTCTAAAACACTAAATACTTATAGGGGAGGGGAAATTAGTGATTTTTTCCTGGTGATGAATATTACATGCTTTTTCCCACTTCTTTCTACCTACCCAACATTACTCTAGCATTTTTTCTTCCTTTTGGCAGGTGCATTTAAGCTTGCAACCTTGAAACATTAATTCTTTTTAAAGCATAAACTATCTAATTCTACCTTATTTCATCCAAGGGCTCAGATTAAACTGTTGAGCTCCTCATTATTCACTACCTATCTACTGATTTGTCAGGATTAAACTGTCTGACAAATCTTTATTCACTATCTAAACATGACAAGTCAAGATTAAACAGTTTAACTTATCATGGATTATAGCATTTATTGACACTCTGCCATAATCATTTATTTTGAAAAAAATTAAAAGTAGTGGCATTTGGACTTGCTCACTTTCAGGTTTTATTTTCATTTTTGTTCTTTCGGGGTCTATATTTTTAAGTCCTTTGATCTTTCTTTTAGGACTTTTTACCCATTTTTTTATTTTTTTTATTATTTTTCTTTTTATTTTATTTTTATTTTTTATTTTTTCAAAATATGGGAAAAAAACTTGCAGAAAGCAAGGTATGTACATATTTTACAAGACTATCAAAAGTCAATTCAAAATTATGAATCCTATATTTATAGGACCCTAACAGGCAGTTCTAATTATATTGCATGAAAAGACAGAATGGAGGTAGTTCTGTAGGACAACGTGTTGAAAGAATTCATTGATAATGATATTCCCAAGCCCGCAACAGCAGATGTCGCTCTTCTTGATGCTTGGCAAAAGAAGGTAGCAAGGGCGAGGAAGATCTTATTAGAGGGAGTTCAAGATCACATTGTCTCGAGTCTCCATGGCAAGGCGACTCCATATGCAATGTGGAAGGCCTTGACAGATATGTTTCATAACAACCGCGACCAAAGGAAGTTGGCACTGAAGGACAAGCTCAGGAAAATCAAGGAGGACGAGGGCGAGACGGTACCAACATACTTGGCAAAGTTCACTTAATGTCGAGATGAGCTTGGTAGTGTTGGTGTGACCGTAGCAGATGATGATTTGGTGAGCTTGGCATTTCTAGGCCTTCCCAAGAGCTGACATAGTTATCAGGACTTTGTCAATGGGAGGGAGAATTTACTAGATTGGGAGCGACTTTGATCGGATTTGGTACAAGAAGAATTCAGGCGGAATACCAGGGATGGATCCTCATCCAAGACTAATGAAAAGGGATCTCATTGCATGCATAGCCAGCACTGTAATGGGATGCATGTGGTATTTAGACAGCGATGCCTCATTCCATATGATGGGGAATAGAGATCTCTTCAGTGACTTGAAGGAGAAGGACCTCCAGCAGAGCATAGAGTTTGGAGATGACGAGAGATATAGCGCTACCGGCATAGGTACAGTTACCTTTCAGAGGGAGAATGGCTCTCATCTCAGACTAGCAGATGTTTTGTATGTTCCAGGCCTAAGGAAGAATCTTGTCTCTGTAGCGGTTTTGGAAGATCGTGGTTATGAAGTGATGTTTAGAAAAGGAAAGGTGTTCCTTAAACACAGAGCCACGGGACAGGTGAAGCAGATCGGTGCAAGATTCAAGAACCTGTATGTTCTCGAGGTTGAGGATGCATGTAAAAATTTAAGGAGCAAAGCAGTGGTTAACGACTTGGTTGTTGAGAGGAAGAAATTATCTCTCAACATGAAGCCTCAGAAGCAGTCTCAAAAGGTTGTGGAGCAGCCACAATTGAAGAAGCAGAGAGAAGACCAAGTGGAAGAGTCCACTCAAACAGAGACCTCCAGGAGGGAGAAATTTCGAGCTAGATGGGCAGAGGGAGTACATGCATCTATACCTCCAGGTGTGAGGTGGGGCAATGTGCAGAATTAATCCCAAGAAGAAATTTGGGCAGGGTCCATTGAGATTGTTTGTCTCATGGATCGAACCTGGCTACAGGGAGCCCACAGTACAGCAGTAGCAGGAGGGATCAATTAGATTGAGCAGTCAGATTTCAGGAAGACAGAAATCAGAGTGACAGGTGTCGGATACTGGAGCGCAGATCAGAATTGGCAGCAGTGCAGAGTGCATGGATGCAGATGTCAGCAGCACAGAGAGTCCAGTAGACATGTGCAGTAGGATCTAGTAGTCAGAAGACTCTGATGAAAAATGCATTACATTGATTTAGTTGTTTGGAGGATATTCAGTGTCAGGTTAGTTTCATGTGCGAACAACACTAGAGAAGTGTTGCATGCAATAACATTACAAAGGTACCAGATCGGGACAGATTGATTCATTTCTTGTTGGGAGCGTTGAAATTTGCAACAAGAAATAGTGAAATTGGCATCCAGAAATGGCTACCATGGAGGCTTTTGATTTAATTATTTCTTGATTAAATTAGAAGAAATGTGTGTCAAATTTATTTATCCCTTAAATAAATTGGACAATAAATTGTAATCTTATCTCATAATCACTTGTAATAGTTAACTGAGTGTGATAAACTCAGTCAGCTCATGAAATTCGTTGAGGGTGTTGGTGAGGCATGTAGAGTGATTCTATTTGTTTTAGAGTCCAAGTTGCAGTTAGTGTATTAGTTTAATGCATGAGAAATCAATTAACTCAATTAATTGAGTTAAAATCAGTTCAACTAGTCGTAATTGATTGTTGCACTAGTGAGAGTTCAAGTGAATTAAATCAGAATTAATTCACATGCAGTGATCTGTCAAGTGACTGATGATTTACTATTAATAGTTGCATGCATGTCAGTTCTGATGAAGACCCAGTTGAGACAGAGGTTAAAGGGAAGTTATCTATCAGTTGTATTTATAAAAAATTGCCCGAGCGCAATTATATACACCATACGATTCCCATGATGTATTGCGCAGTAAAGGAAGGCTAATTATCCTAATTAATAGGAATTAATTGCCTAGGGATTGAGTGAGCAAGGCAGGCTGAAGACAGGCTGAGAATTGGCTAAGTGTTGGACCAATTTTGTCTGGACAATGTGAGACAGTTGGCAGAGTGCAGCAAACTCTTGTGAGAAGAGTGCATTGTAATTATTTCATGATTCCTTGATTCATTATACAATACAGATAGAGGGGTTTTGAGCAACAAGCTTTCCCCAAGAAAAATATCTGTGTTGTGGAATGATTTGCTTCTTTATTTTACTTGGTGTGATTGTGCGATAGTGTTTATTTTTCGCAATTAATTTGTAGAATGATTCAGTATCTTGATTTAGCATATTGCATGATCGGATTGAATCCATTGGTATACATATTGTTTGTAAAATTTCTACAAATCCAACGCAACTTGAATCGCTCAAAACCGATATCGTATGCTCATATTATCGTGTTCTGATCGTTTTTCTAACTAGCTAAAAATATTGCAGTTTGGATGCAGGTACGCTGACTAGGAAATTTGTACGCTGACTGGGCAGGTTGATTGTTTCTCGGGCCAATGGCAGGCTTCCAAGTGGCCTCACCGGATTGGTTTGAATTTGTTGTGTTTTGATTGGTCAAATTATGGTTTTTGTTGGCCCTATGAATGGGAGCCATGTGGCCTCCCAAAGGTCGCATAAAATTTTTGTATGGCTTGAACTGGCCTTCGTGGTGATCAAACACAAGACTAGTGGCAGGGAGCACAACACCTTACTTCTACATTGTCAGGTGATTCTTATTATCATATGGTGCAATGTTTTATTTATGTTTGCATGGTTTCATATATGGGGGACGAGGTCAGGGCTAAGCCCTAGTCCCCGGTCACCTCACCACCCATGAGACCACAGGAGGAAGGGGACTCAAGGGCTCGAGCTTAGCTCCGTCCCAAAGCCCTGGTACGGTAACCCAACCACAGTAACGGGCGCGGGTAAATACACCTCCGGTACCATATAACCAAACCATGGTGCGAGCATGAATAGAGTAATGGACCGGTGCGGAATTTCAGGGACAACGTCGGGTATTTCGACACGTGGCCTAGTTTTTCCCACCCGAAAAGGTCGGAGGGAATTTAAACGAGGCAAAAAATTGCACCCAATTCGATGCGAATCTCGCAAGTGCCGGGCAAAATTGTCGCTTGGCGATTCCAAAAAAGGCAGATTCGTAAAACAGTTAGCAAGGGAGTGCGATTTGTAGAGAAGTTAGCATCAAAACTTCTCTAAAGCATAACTTCTTCAGGTTTTTACCAAATTAAGCCCAACAATAGCCCAGCTTGGGGTTTTTTACTATTCTTGAGCCATTTGAGAAATTATTTTTGTATTCTGAGCACTGTAAATCCATGTAATCACAAATTTGAGCACTTTATGAAAGAGGCCCAACATTGGAAGTTGGACCAGGAGATGTAGCCTAGGAGGGGTGAACTCCTTCATGATTTTGTTGTCTTGTGTTGCTATATATGGTATTATTGTCTATTTTTTTATGCTACAATCTGAGTTAAAAACCATGAATTTATGTGCTTTTTCAAATTGATTAATTTCCTAAAAGACATAAAATTTACTTGCACATTTCATCAAACCTTCAAGTTTACAAATACAGATCATCCTCCCTCTAAACTTGAAGCTTGTCCTGCTACCTGCCATGAAACCTAAGTTGAGAGCCTACCAAAACTAATCATGCTCCAAGGAGTCACATCACACTCCTAAGCATCTATCAATGCCATGTCATACAAATTGAGTCTCCTCATAGTACCGGGAGAATCCCTCTTCCTAGCCACTTGTCCCCTCTTTATCACTAACATTGATATTGAACCCAAGATCCCCTCGAATCCACCCACGGGTTGTCCCAACAACCTGTATGATTGCCCCTGTCTAATTCCAAGCACTAATGTTGCATCAAAGGTCACTCCCTATGAATATAGAAGCACATGTCCATCCTGAAACAAAACTCTACATCTGTCATCCTCCAAGGTTGATACAAGGAACAAATAACATCCTTGTCACCTCCAAAAATCCTCCTGACTCTAGCTGGACTCTAACACATCCAACCCCCTTTACTACATGCATGGTGCTAGCTCCATGACTCACATCGCAGTCTAAGCTTGTCTCTGAAATACTACAAGGCACTGACCTCATCCTCGTCATGTGATTGGATGCTCTATTGTCCACTAGCCATAACTCATTGTCCTCTTACCTAGCAGTACTATTGTCCAAAATACAAGCAATAAGAGAAGACTATTTCTCAAATTTCTCAACAAAGTCATTAATCTCAGTTGGCGTCGATGTTGCTACCTATTCCTCTTTCTTCTTCTTCTTCTTGTATGGACATTAGCTCGCATGGTGACCAGTATTGTGATATGCAAATCATTTTGCTTTGCTCATGTTCTTCATAGAAGCAGATCCTCCACTTCCCTATACCTTACCATTTCCCTTTGTCACAAGATCAACATTCTCCTCTTCTTCCCCAACACTCTTGGAATTTCACCTTATCTCCTCTTGATAGAAATCATCCCACATTCTTCCCCAATATGGAAGTTTCTCACGAGCTGTCATCCCATCAATGAAGGCATCCCAACTCTTGGTAAAACCACTCATGGCTAATCTAACCAACTACTCATCAGAGATGGTTTCTTCCATGGCTGCTGTTGATATCTCACTTGAGTGATCTTCATGAGATATGAGGAAACAATGTCGGTTTTTTTCATCTTGGTTTGCCATAGTTTTTCCCACAACACCTATTTTCTGTTCATATTAGTGCTTTGGAAAATTTTGAGTAAGGATGCCCATGTCTCAAAGGCATAAGTCTTCCCCAAGACATGGGGATAAGGTGGTCTTTGATAACATCTAAAAGGAGCCTCTTGACCTTAACATTCCTCTTGTTAAAATCAGCCAATTGTACTAGATCAATGGGTGGAACTACTGCATTCTCAAAAATATCCCATGGTTCAAACTCCTAAAGCGCCAATACAAACCTCTCCTTCCATGGGCTAAAATTTTCAGCCCACCTCGGCCTATCCTCCACCCTCAACCTTGTTGCAATTGACCTACTTACCAACACAATGTTTCAAATCTATCCAAGGGTAAACACCAGCTCCCTCTCAACCACGAATCCATGTTTAGTTTTTTGTTTCGTCATTGTTCTTAGTTGTTCTTCTCACTCGGATCTGATACCATGTTGAAATTACACCTACAAGCTAGCTTTTTCTTATAGGACTTTGTCAAACACTTAATTAAACTCTGATTTCAGTGTCCAATAAAAACTTCACAATTAATGCATCACATCTAATCAGATTTTATGAGTTGGAATACAGAAGACTAAATCATACTTTTAACAACTGAAAATGTACAATATACAACACACATTTGACACACAGGATTTTGGACAAAGCCCCTGGAAAACCTGTAAGGGAAAACCAGTGAGAGAGAAATGTATTTCTTATTAGAGAATTTATTACAACATTAAATGACAACAAACAATCAACTTATCTCTCAAATTTCATGCTCAAAATTCATTAGGAAAAGTGTTGTAGTTGTTCTTTAAATTTGCATCAACAACCCCTCAATTTCAGATAGTCCTCATTTTCCTTGTCAAATCTGCGCAAAAAATTATGCCAATCTTAACTTTGTTTGTATCTTGAAATCTATGTTGTGTAAGCCTCATTTTTCGTGCCCAAATCTACACAGAATTTCATGCCTCTACCTCCTTGAAATTCATGCCAACTGCATGAATTCTCCTGCTGAATTCCTCCCTCAAAATTTTCAAGGGTCCCTTGAAAATCACGCTAGTATGCAGCTCAGAAAACTCCTTGTCCTTTGCCTCGTTCATGGTTATTCTCCTTGAGAAACATGATCAAGCAACAGAGAAAGGTCCTCAATTTCATAGCCCTGCTCAGAGTAGAAATGTGTGCCCTTCTGCGTAGAAATGTGTGCCCTCCTTGTTGTACTAGCTATTATACTACTTTTCCTCTTGTTCAACTTCTCCCTTAACTCTCTTTCTCCTCTTCTCCAAATCTCATGAAGAATAGTGTGCCTCTTCACTCTCATTTTCTCCTTTTATTTTTCATCAATGAATAAAACCCCTAACCTTAGATCTCAATCTCTGAGATTTATTCTAGCCATCTCAAGATCAATGCTCATGACTTGATCTCACATTGGCTCACTTAAATCACTTAGGTGACCCAACTTTATAAAGTCACATCGACTTTATAAAAAGTCTTTTTTAATTCATTAATTTAAAAAGTACACTTTTCAACTTTATAAAGTGTCTAGGGAGTGGAATGTGCTTCATCACTTCTACATGCTTGGCACCGTCAATGCAAAAGTACCTACGAGCTACCAAAAACCAGCACCCAACTCAAGACACTAGCACTTAAACAAAATCTCCCACATTTATAATTACACAACTTGTTACTCAAAGTGGGAGCATAACACAAACATTATTGGATCTAGAACAACTAGACCTAGTTGAGGAAATAGTAGTTCCATTAGGAACTATTTCTTTAGCAGTGAAAAGAAAGCAATAGTGAAAAGAAGACCCTAAAAGAGACAGACAAGCTTGCTTAGAGAAAAATCTTCCCAACATAACTTGGTTTAGAATACCGTAAGTTAAACACGTGATAAAGTAGCACAAGAAACGGCGTTTGCATTAAGCACATTTGTTAATCTCAATGTTTGGTTAATGAATGAGTTGATCAGTGAACTAAATAAACGAAGGACTCTAGTTACATCATTGGAGGAGATATTAAGCAATCAAAAATTAGTGGGATTTATGTCAACCAACTCAAAGAACACTTTATGGCCCAATTGATGACAATTGCGGGTCAACAAAAAAAAAAGGTGCTAAGATTAAAACAATAACATTTAAAGGACACATAAGCCAAAGTAAAAGGCATGAAATTAAATTTGAAGAAACTTCTAATTCCTTTCAAGAACAAATCACTTACAAAATCAAGAGCATCAATGGTAGGTAGAACAAAATTATGCAGATATTTTCAAAAATGAAATATAATTATTAATTCACAACTAAAGGATATTCATGAATAATTTTTTAAGAAGATATATGATCTTAGAATAATTTTATCATGAATTATTGAAATGTTCCAACAAAGTGGAGGTTCAATTGGATGATCATAGAAGTGTTCAAAGGGAGAAAATCACACTCTAAGAGGTAAAAGAACCGCTGAAGAATATTATTAAAATTTCTACTAAACAAAAGTTACTATCTAAAAATATCATCAAATAAGTGGGTTGCTATTTGTCCAAACATCAATAACTGGCATGAAGAGGCTAATCAATGGTGTTCTACAATCTGTGATTCTGCTATACATATCATGGAGGACTACAACATGCCATATGATGAACATATAAAAGTCTATGCAAAGTCTACTTTGCTTAGAGGATATGGAGCAACAATGAAAATTTAGCAAAAAGGAGATATCACAAATCAGCAGATGGGACAACAAAACTATCAAAAAATTGAGACAATTCCTATTGAATGTACCAAGATAGTTTACATTTTCTTTTTTAAAATGTAAGGAAAAAAGAAAACTAAAATTGAAATAAGAATTTGTCATGTGAAATGAGTTTGCATAACTTAAATCTATTCCTAATTTCTCAATTGACAAATTTATTATGATCAATGGAAAACTGATTTTAAGCAAAACAGAAATAGGAAGGAAATAAAATACTCTCTTGGAAACGATTAATAAATGTACCATTTTTGATAGATGGAGTGGAGGAATAGGATTGTAGGGGAAGAGAGGCCGGAATGTTTATAACAAATACCATTTAATCTAATTTGGGGGTCTAGGAAGAAAATCCAAGACTTTTACTTGTATAGAATGATTTAAGATCGAGGCACTAGAAGTTCTGAAATTTAAACACATATATTGTTATCAAGTTGACAAAATGATTGAAGGCTTATAGCTGGAGGCTTATAGCTGGAAAATATGTATAATTTTATCAAGTTGAAGAAAGGAGTATAGGCTTATAGCACGAAACTTTGATCTAAAACTTGTATATTTTTATTAAATTGTATTGGACACGTAAGCCAAAGTAAAAAGCATGTATATTTTTATTAGATTTTATTGGACACATAAGCCAAAGTAAAAAGCATGAAATTAAATTTGAAGAAACTTCTAATTCCTTTCAAGAACAAATCACTGACAAAATCAAAAGCATCAATGGTAGGTAGAACAAAATTATGCAGATATTTTCAAAACTGAAATATTAATTATTAATTCACAACTAAAGGATAATCATGAATATTTTTTTAAGAAGATTGATCTTAAAACAATTTTATCATGAATTATTGAAATGTTCCAACAAAGTGGAGGTTCAATTGGATGATAATAGAAGTGTTCAAAGGGCTTCAGAGAACCACACTCTAAGAGGTAAAAGAACCACTGAAGAATATTATTAAAATTTCTACTAAATAAAAGTTACTATTTAAAAATATCATCAAATAAGTGGGTTGCTACTTGTTTAAACATCAATAACTGGATTGAAGAGGCTAATCAATGGTGTTCTACTATCTGTGAATCTGATAGACATATCATGGAGGACTACAACATGCCTTATGTTGAACATATAAAACAGTCTATGCAAAGTCTACTTTGCTTAGAGGATATGGAGCAACAGTGAAAATTTAGTAAAAATGAGATATCACAAATCAGCAGATGGGACAATAAAACTATCAAAAAAATTGAGGCAATTCCTATTGAATGTACTAAGATAATTTATATTTTCGTTTTCAAACAAAACAAAAACACTAAAATTGAAAGAATTTGTCATATTAAATTAGTTTGCACAACTTAAATCTATTCCTAATTTCTCATTTGACAAACTTATTATGATCAATGGAAAACTTATTTTAAGCCACAATTAAATAAATAAATAAATAAATCTCTTGGAACCAATTAATAACAAAATGTACCCTTTTTTTATAGATGGAGTGGAGTAGGATTGTAGGGGAAGAGGGGCAAGAATATTTATAACAATTATCATTTAATGTAATTTGGAACCAATTAATAACAAATGTACCCTTTTTTTATAGATGGAGTGGAGTAGGATTGTAGGGAAGAGGGGCAAGAATGTTTATAACAATTATCATTTAATGTAATTTGGGGGTGTGGGGGCTGAAAATCCAATATTTTACTTGTATAGAAAGAAGAAGATCTGAAATTTAAACCTATATATTGTTATCAAGTTGACGAAATGATAGAAGATCTGAAATTTAAACCTATATATTGTTATCAAGTTGACGAAATGATTGAAGGCTTATAGCTGGAAAAACTGTATAATTTTATCAAGTTGAAGAAAGGATTGAAGACTTATAGCTGGAAAACTTTGATCTGAAACTCGTATATCAAATTTCTTCAGACGAGTCGTATATTTTTGTTGTTCAACAATATATTTAATGTATAATTCTTTTCAATGGAATGGTTGATGCTTTAATTGATACAAGTACACATGTTGAATTTTCATAAAACTATTTATCTTTAAAAAAAAATGAGAAATGTATTTGTATGAAACATATTATTGAAAGAATGAACTGTTTATTTTTGTTCAGTAATAGACCATTGAATCCCATGACATATGTCAATGAAATTTGTTCCTGGCCGTGAAATTTGCTCCTGAAGCAAGTGATTGACAACCTCCCATTACCACATAGCTACGTTTCACAAATGTCTGGCATTAGCTAGTGTTTTCACAAAAGTATCATTTGGCATACGAAAATTTAATAATACATGTGTCATTTTCATCAAACATAACCAACATGAACAATAATTTAGCTATCTTACACAACAAACTTTTGGTACATTGTTTTCTCTTCTAGGCACAAGGTTACTGATGTATTTCAACCTCCCATTTGCTACATTGAACTTCAAAATACCATTTGTCACTAAACACTTTGAATCATCAGTCGACAATGGCATTTCTTGAGTTCCTTACTAGTAGTCTCTAGCTGTTAAGAACAGGTCACATGCCTAAATAACTAGAAAAATAATTACCCACCTCCAAATTGCCAGAAATAGGTTATGCATGGAAATGACTGTGTAGCCATCTACGTGTTTTCGTGTGCTGCAACCGAATAATTGTTCCGCTTGTAATTACATCACCGTGTTTGTCTGATGAATCAGGTATCGGTATCCAATAACGGTATCCTGGCCGTGATAGATAATAAGATTTAGTATTTGTTAGATAGTACATATAATATAGTTAGTTAGAGGAATTAGTCAAAATTGAACTGATAGTAAATCGATTCCAGCTATTTTAGTGGCAACTGAACCCACATAACAACAGAAATTGCCATACCAAACAAAATTGGGTTTAATCGGGACCTCCCATCAAACAATTTCCCCTTGCTTTTGGTGGAGGAATTTTTCCGACCATCAACACCTTTCATAGAGGTATCATTGAAACTTCATCTTTAAGATGAAAGGAACGGGAACGTTGACCCTATATGATAAAAGTATTTAATCAACTTATAATTATGAAGCATTTGACCATATATATACGTAATTAGTAAAGCATATCCCAATGGATTAGTTCGAGTGGTGAGTTTTGTACACAAATGCAAGAGGCCTTCGGGTAGATTCCCCAAGCTAGCTCTCAAGGAATCACTTGATGATCACTGTCAGATCGAAGGTTGTAATCATTTGACAATTAATATGACCATCACTTGGAAAAGTTATAATAAGGGGGATCCATGAAGCTTTCTTTTGAAAAGAATATATAATAAGTAGAGCTTAATGTGTCAGTTCAAGTGGTTAAATATTTTGAGCTTCATGTAGGAGGTGTCAAAGTCAATCCCCCACATTTGTTGTCTCTATTGTGCCCTTCAGTGAATACCTTTACCAAGTGAAGGTTCATAATTAGCATCAACGAATTTACACTAGGAACTGCAACTACCATTTGTGAAATGCAAGAGGTGCAGGGCTTCCCTAGGGTAGCCTGAGATGCCATCCTCTGATTTGGAAAAGCATCCCTTGGGTTTCCCACTAAATTGCCCTTAGGAAACAAATTTTATATTTGAAACTGAATATTTGTATTATGATATGAGAGGGCAAGGGTATACCCTAAAGCCATAGCAGCAGCACCTAATCCTTGTCCAAATCAATCTATGTTTCCAAACGTTCAATTTAATAGTTATTTTTCCTCATTGCACCTCGGGTGTTCTCTCTTGTGATTCGCAAGCCTGAATATTTAGCTATTGCCAGGGATGGCAGAGGCAAACAAAAGCTTCTTTATGACCACAGCATGCCCAAGTTCACCAGAGGCATCTGTCTATTTCAGTTAGAAATTATTCCCACAGTGAACCCAAATGGAGCTATGGGCTGATCTACCTGATCAAATAACTTGGCACAATGAACATAGTACCCCCTGCAAAAGAGACTTTTTTGCGGGTCCTATTTGAGAAGTTGGAAAACAAGAAAAGGGGACTCGAACATTGGTTCTGGGGCTGAGTCGAGTTGTTCCTTTTACCGTGCGATCCAGATTCTAAGACAACTTCAGTGTCTTCCATGGCTGTTTGGGTGGGATTACTTGATTTCCCCTTATACCTGTTTAGATTAAGTAATCCTAGAACAAATTGGTACCATCTCCATACAGTAATTTTAGAGAAATAGTACATGCATATATGCCACAATACGTGTAATTGCAGGGTACTTGCCAATAACATTACTCTGGAAGAGTTGCAATTCACGGCATCATGTCCGAGGAGGTCCTTATCTACAAAAGATAGTGCTCAATAGCATACCTCTTCGGAGAATTAGCATGTGTTTCAGACAGTAGAAGCCTCTTTAAAGAGTCAGCATGTTTTTGGAAAGTCGGATACAGGCAGAAAATGTCTAACTGACACATCCTGATGGTAGAAGAAAATCCCTTAAACGATAAAGGGGAGGTATGAGAAAATGAAAATGAGGAAGCTCCAAAGACATCACTGTGGAGACTTTCGGTTCAAGCAGAGATATGGTTATAGTACAAATGTTGGTAAAAAAGAGCTAAAACTTCAAAAAATGTCAAGACTCAATCCCTCTTAGCAAAATACGCAACATCAAAAAACCCGCCTGTAATACCCCTACCCGATCCCGGTAATGTAAATATATGTACAAATGTGATATTTAGGCTGGTGAGACAGATATATGTGACTAATAGGCTGGTGAGCCGAGGTTTATTCTTGGGGCCTATGTGCCATTGTTTGTGTATGTGTACATGTGTTTTGGGGCCAGCATGCCCATGGTTATGTCTTTAGACGCTGCAAGACCGGACACCCTGGAATTGCAAACATAAAGTAAATATTGTATATATATTAATAAAATAGGCTGGCTGCAGACAAACTCCACAGAAAAGAATATGGGGGAGGGTACTCAACTCTATGAAAGAGGGCAACAGCTTTGGTGTGTTGACTTTGGTGAAAAAGGCACTGAGGTCTACGTGACCTTAGAGGGTGTCACATGACAAAAAGAGGCCATGCATATATAAAGTGAGTGTTTTGTCTGTGAAGGCATTCAGTGAATTAGTCATGGGTATGGACCAATCAGGGAGTCCTAGGCTTTGACTCTGGAAATGACTAGAGTTTCCTCGGTTTTGGTGACCGGTCATTGAGTCCTGTGCTTGGGCTTTGTAACTAACCAGGAGTTGTCTTGGTTTCGGCCTGGAGGGTGCCTAGAGCCCCGAAGAGCAGCGAGAGCTCCTAGAACCACAGAGTTGAGACAGTCCCTGGCCGACAATAAGTCACCCTGGAAGTGGTGGTACAACCGAGGGACCATTGGTTGCAGAGAAGGGGTGCACCACTTGGGTGCAAGCTGATGGGGTGTGTGAGCCTATAGGTCGGAGGTTGAAGCTGCCAGGGTTGGTAACTTGGCCCAGTGTTGGTTGTGTATGTGTGTGACTTGGTGTCACTGTTGCCCTTGGAGTTCAAGCCCCAGCTTGGGGGTGACCCGCAGTTGAGAGTTTATAAACCGAAAGGTCTACAACTTGGTGGAACATGGACGGCCTGCAGCCAGTCGGCCTTTACAACTTGGTGGAACATGGACGGCCTGCAGCCAGTCGGCCTTCTGTTACAAATAAGTATTCATGTGCTTTGTGCCTTGATTTATGTTATCTACCATGTTTTCTTGTAAACCCTAGTTTGGGTTTGGTAATTATCATATTATGTATATTATTTTTGCTGTGCATGAGCATTATTTACCGTGTGAATATTCATGATTCATGGCTGTATGTTGCATTAACTATGCATTTAGTTATGCATTGTTTTGCATGGGAAAGAAATTAAATCCAAGGGGTAAATTCCCGGGTACAGGTACAGACTGTGGTAATGTTGCAATAATTAATTAAAGAAGAAAACAGTACAGACATTGATCGCAGAGTGCAACTGGGCATGATTATACCCAGTTGGGAGTCTAATTTGGCAAGCTGTGAGCTGTTGTGGATGCGGAAAATCCAACAGGGTTTGATAAATGATATCGGTAATTATGAGCTTCTGCAGAAATTCTGAAAAAATTTCAGGTCATGGCTGTGAGTAACGTCGCCCAGCTGGGGACATTACACGGCCTGAAAATGCAACTTACATGGTGCTGTTGAGCTGAGTATTTTTTCCTTTTTGTATTCAAATTTATTTGCAATTTGGCTGTGTAAAAGGAGGTTGGTTTACAATTTTGAAAAAAAAAAAGAGCTTGTATCATATATACACAAATAACTATACATCACCACCTACTTGGACTTTTTCAAACTCATTCCAGGTCCCCCTATAGTTCTTTCTACATCCATCCATCCACAATTTTAAAGGAACTCAAAAGAACACTATTTGATTGCACTGAAAAGGACGATGCAATATGCGAATTTGCATAGAATTGACAATCTTTCAAAAACACATGCAAGATAGAAAAAATTCAAAACCATCATCTAGCCACTACTGCTAGTATTCATATCTTCAGTTCCACTAGCACCTCCCATATGGTAGGACAGTGGTGTAAGAAGAGTTCAGTTGTTTTTAACAAGGACCCAAGTACAGTGCAAAAAACACTGTTTGGATGACAACTGTGTAGATTCAGTAACCAAAAACTCGATCCATTCAAATGCCGAGTTTTGGCATATTTTAAGGTAATTAATAGCAATTCATAATCAACTAAAAAACCATTAAAATGATTCTGTCCAAACATCTTGCTATATTTCAAGGTCAGCAAGTCGTATGACTGCCTAATGTGGGAGACAGTTATTTAAAATTTTCTCTTTTGTAACATAGCAACCTTGAAATATAGAGATCACTTATATATTAGATGAATAGCTTTCCTCTTGTCAAGTTTATGCTATAAGACTCATTTAAAACTGTTAGATGTCTAAGTATTCTTTGTGAAAAATCTAGCCTAACGTGAGAAATTTGAAATTTTACAATACTGGTCACAAGCATTTTCTCAACCTCTCTTGCAATGATAATTTCAGTTTGCAGACAGCAGTAATAAATTGGCTCCTTTACAAAAAAATTATGCCCAGTTTCTCTCTACAAGAGACAAATTGGCATCTCCTATAAAATCTGAACTAGCTTTTAAGAGTAGGAACACTACAGAAATGCCTGTAAAAACCTTTTCATATTATCAGACACCTTGTTATTTTTTATCTGAAATTGGAAGATACACTCCTTCAGCAGCCAGCCATATATTTTCTGGATGCTTCCTTGTAATGCCACAAACCTGCAGAAAAACATCACAATTTAGTTTTGTAGCTAGTTTAGTGCATGAACCTCCTTAATAGAAGGGTGTGAGGAATAAGTTTCGAGGCACATGACAAGCTGCCGCATCTCAGTAGCCAAATAGAATTATCATCCTATATAATGTAGTCAAATGGAAGTGATATTCAAGTAAAACTAAAAATAATTCCAACTTGTATTCAGTATGCAACATCATCATCTTCCATAGAAGCCACTTAACTTCAATCAATATTCATATTCACAAACTCATTTAAAGGTTACTCTATCAAGCTAAATTGCATGGATATGAATACAGGTATAGATATGAATACAACAATTTGTAGACGAGTTTGGATATGCTACGGTTGAGCTACAACACACGTTTATATAAGCAGAAAAACAAAAGCATAGTAAATTCAAAATACCATTCAATAATTTGGATGCAACACATCTGGGCACAAGATATTAAAAAAACACATAATATATATAATCTATAATATGCATATAAAAATAAATATAATATATATTTATATATATAAGCAACATGGAAACAAAGACTGAGCTTTTCTCCACCAGTAGCTAGGGCTTTCCCTAGTTGCTGACTTGACACAAGAGCCCCTCCAGAACCCTAGTTGCCGACTTGACAAAAGAGCCCCTCCAGAGTCCAGACCTCTTCCCATTCAAGGTGGGAAGAAAAACAGTTTGCTTGCAGAACAGTTCTAATAAGGAGCCTCAAAAACATGCTCAAGTGTGGACGAGCAGCCACCATTCAGGCCATAATTTGATGGGACTGCATGTGGCCAAGATGCTCCCAGGAATTGAATCAAGCACGGGCCAACTAGACAAGAGCACAGCCTTCAAAAGATGCTGCCAAATCCACCGGCAGTCAGCTACAGATCAAAAATATCGAAAACATTCCAAACTGAGCATTCAATCTGTAGTACTGAAAAACAAAGCTTGATTGTTTGCTGACCATATTCTGACCAGGAAGTTTATGAGTGGGTGGGGAAACCTGAAAACTCTAGAGTCTTGGATCCAAAAATAATGGGTTCCCTGCATGAAAGATAGGATCCGAATTTACTTTTGTTGTAAGGGACTCTTTGGCTTTCATTTGCAACTCAAAGATAACCAAAATTTCATCTTTCTTGGAGCCCATAGGTACCAGCAGGTTGAATCTTACTCGATGGTCTCTGGATTTTGAACCAGAGGAGAAGATGCCATCATTTATCCCAGTATGGGTAAAACTACACCATCTCCCTCTTAAGGTTTGGGGTGCTAGCACCCTCAAGGCAATAGAGAATAAACTAGGAAGATTTGTTATTCACTTGTTCGTAGAGCTATGTCGCTGTAAATCTTGAAGAAGGCCACCTAGAAGCAATAGAGCTTCAAATCAACCAGTATCCATGTGTGCAACCATTCGACTATGAACAAAGTCCAGTCTAGTGCAATTGTTGCCATGAATATGGTCACTTCAACAAGAACTGCCCAAATAATCCTACTCCCTAGTTCCCAAGAGAGAAGAAGAGCGCTTTAAAAAGTGTCAAATCCGCGAGAAGGTGACAACAAGCCTCGGCTACTTCCCAACCCAAAAATGATGCTGAAACAAGCCCAGAAAGAACAAAGTCGTGACCTTTGACGCTGTCCTAGAAGAGGAAGCTATTAGTCCAAGAACATAACCATTCCCTCCCCTTCAACAGGGGAGCAAAGCCCAATAGGTAAGGGATTGCAAAAGAGATCCACTTGAAAAGAAGCATTGCAGCAACCAAAACCTTCAGGAGACATTCCAGGAACCTATGTTATTGGATTCATCAGCCCTGGGAGATGGATCCATATATCCTTGTTTCAAATACGAATTCATATTTGAATCCAGATGCATGCCCCCCAGTATCCTCTAGGAAACAAATCCCTCACGCATGAAATGTATCCTAAGGATCATATGTTGATCTTGCCATTTTGTTTTTCTTAATATGATAATAAAATGATTCATCTCTGATTAATTTGGTTGGGAAAACTTTTGAACGTGGACGACGATGAAAGTGGACTATGACCCAACCTGCATCAAATCATTGAACCAGCTATTCTCCCATACGACCATACATTCTCCTTCTGTGGGCTTGTTGGACGATGTTGAATCTCTCATTTTCATATCTTGATGATGCCACACCCACTTGGTTCAAAGTTGTAACTCTATCGTGTGGTGTACTCTGACTCTGACGTTTGACAACATGCTTGAAGGTGTGACCCTAACTACTATTCACTGGCATCTGAGCTTGAAGTTGACGGTGCCATGCAGTTTAAAACAGGAAGTTAACCATACATTATATACTTCTGTTCTATATTTTTTGTTTATCTCATAATTTGTAAAATATAGAAGTTTTATAAACTTAAATTATATATTAACTTATATGAAGTGCCATTATATAACAAAAGCTTAGACGTTTATGGATTATAAGTTAGTAATTTAACTCATATAAAAAAAATAATCTATTGGATTAATTATTATCTATAAGTATTATACGTTGATAATTTTATACAAGTATTATATATTATAAATGTATATGTAAGATATATATTTCAAATACTTTATATTTTTAAATTTTTATGCTAGTTTTATTTTTTAAAATTATAAAAATATATTAATATCGTCTGTACCTACCATTTCCTCATTTCCCCATCATATCCAGATCCTAGCTTTTCAATAATCTGGCAGATCATATCTGAATCACACTAACAGCCAAACACACAGATTAGGGACGTACCAGAGGAGAAGCAAAAGGAGCAAGTCGAAATTCTGACAAAGGATCAGTGTATTACACTCTCATGAGAAGATGTAAGGCAAGCATTTTCCTAGGACACTGACAATTCCCAGAAGGACACTTCAGAAAATGTAGTGAAGGTAGGGTCCTCAAAGTGGGAAAAAAAATGGAGTTCATCAACTATGTGACAGGAGTTCACCCCCCACCCCACAATCATGCCCCTCTCACAAGAGCAGATAATCAAAAAAGGATCTTGCAGATAGAGAAGCCAAAAATACACGGCCTTTGGGTTCTCAATCCACACCAAGTTCATCCCTCATTCATTCAAGAAATATGACTTGAAGCCTATTCAAAACCTCTATTGAAATCTGAATGTTTATTTTTTAATCTTTTTAAGCAACAAATTTGTAAGTCATTATCTTGCAGTTCTGGTAAAGGAACTGTCTTCAAGGAAATTATGTTAATTCAAGTGCACCACTTCTCTCTGTAAGTGTTGCCAATCATCTTGGAGTCTAAATTTCTTTTGTATCTTGTATTATGAGGCATGACCGTACAAGTAAACAGCAATATTTTTTATATCAATAAAATCAATCCATTACTTTCAAATACACACACACATACACAAGGATAATATAATATGGGTAGTTTCAATAGAGTCTCAATTCAATGGTTAAGAAAGGTGGTGATGTCCCCACTTTCAAGGTTCTGTTGAAATTTGGTACCGGAGAACAGGTGGTTCCCTAAGGCTTTGATCTTTGGCCTAGGGAAAAGTGTCCAAAAGAATTTAATTTTTCTCCTAAAGTGACTTTATAATTTTTATAAAGTCAAATCTAATTTAAAAGTGACTTTTAGTGATAAAGTTACTAAAGTCTAATTTTAAAGTGACTTTAATAAAGTCAATGTAAAATTAGAAAGGAAAAGTGACTTTGGAAATAAATGACTAAGTGGGTCTTTATTAAAGTGGGGTGAATTAAAAAATAGAAAGGGAGATTTAAATGAGCATTTAATCTCAGCCCTAGATCTCAATCTATTTCATCCATTGGATTTAGGGATTCCCCAAAAGTCACTTAGGGTTAGGTTAAAGGAGGAAAAGGAGGAAAAGGTCATTCATTCTTTCATGAGCAGATTGAGAGAGCAAGAGAAGGAGAGCAAGGGAGATTTCTGAGCAGAGAGGAGAAAGAGGGCAGCTGATAGAGACTTCAGCAAAATCCATACAGCAGCAAAGAGGCACGGTTTCCAAGACAAAAATCCGTACAGCAAGTGTTGGGCACATTTTTCAAGGGAGAGAGGCACAGTTTTCAAGGAAGACCGTACAGCAGCTTCAGCATTTATTTCTGGGCAAATTCTGGGCACGAAAATCGAGGAGAGAGACTGCTGGTTGGTGGCACGAATTTCTAGAAATCCGTACAACATTAGAACAGCAGCTTCGGCACAGATTTTGAGGCAAAGGAGCACAGAAATCGAGGAGAAGGGTTTGCTGTTAAGTCCGTACAGCCATACAGCTGGGCACATATTTCGAGAAATCCAGTTCAGCATTTAATGCTGTTATAAACGCTGTAAAATTTCTGTTTTTGGCTTTTACTATTCTGCACGTTTTCCAAGGTGGAGTGAATGCACGAAAATCGAGATAAGTACAGTTGTTTGGTTCTGAAATTTTTGCTGTAATTTCTGCCTCACTGTAAAGCATTTTTCAAAAATAAGGAGCTCTCAAACTGGTTTTCCCCAAGAGTTGTAGGGGGTTTTTCCAGGGTCACATTGACCAAAAATCACTGTGTTTAAATGTGTTGAATGGCTGTTTGCATCTGCTGATTTTTATTTTTGTATTTTCAGCATTTTGTAATTTTTCCAGAATTTGTGTTTTCAGCAAAATTTATTTTCCAGCTTGTTAAATGTATGGATATGGGAAAGGGCATTTAACTGTTTTGGAGTAATAAGGTGAAACTGAAAACCGGGGTGGGAAATGAGAAATTTCTACATGGTATCGGAGCTTGAGTGCTGAAGTGCAGTTTGGGACAGCAAGGAGAAAAACACAGCGTGCTGATTTTTCACTCAGAAAATTCCAGCAAGCTGATTTTTTCACAAACAGAATTTTTACCTTTACTACAGCAATGCTATTTTTCAGTTTTAGGACAGCAGGATGTCTTTGGGACTGAGGGTGGAGGATAGGTTGGATGGGCATACCAATTACAGTGTTTGGAAGGAGAGAATGCAGAGTATCTTTGAGAAGGCGGAAGTCTGGGACATAATGGTGCATACCGCACAGAACCCTGTAAATGTGCCTACTGATGCTACTCAGTTGGCAGCATATAATAAAAAGAACAACAAGGGTAAGAGACTGATTCTAGACGGAATCAAAGACCATTGCATTCCTCATGTGAGAGGAAAAAGAAATGCTCATGAGATGTGGAAAGCATTGACCAACCTCTACCAGAGTACCAATGAGAACCAAAAAATGGTCCTGAAGGAGAAGCTGAAGAACATTAAGATGGGTAAGACTGATAGTGCAGCTGGATATCTCACAAAGATTACTAATGTGAGAGATGAGTTGGCAGCGATTGGAGAGGCCATTCCACCCACTGAGTTGGTGCGGATTGCGGTGAATGGCCTCCCCAGTTCATGGATGAACTTTGCTGATGGGGTTTGTGCACGTGAGACCCTTCCCACATGGGAGAGGTTTTGGGATGATTGCATTCAGACAGAGATCAGGAAAGGTCAGCTTGGGGCAGCCAAGCCAGTTGAGCAGGATGAGGATGTAGCACTGTTGGCAGGACGCAAGAAAGGCAAAGGAAAGAAGCAGGCTTCCACAAGCAATGGTGGGGGCAAAGGCAAAGGTAAAGGTAAACAGGATAACACACAGAAGGACTATTCCAAGGTGAAGTGTTGGAATTGTCAGAAGATGGGACACTATGCAGTTGTGTGTTCGGAGAAGAAGAAGAAGAAGGGGAAGAACCAGAGCATGGCAGCATCAGCAGAGGTTGAGGACTTTGCAGATCGCTTTGACCGGGAGTTTGGGTTCATTGCGTGTGAGTCCTCTAGTGCAGGATTACCTGCCACAGAGGTTCAGAGGGAGCATGCATTTTCCTCGACTAGCGGAGCATCTTTGGGTATCTGGTATGTGGATAGTGGGGCTTCACATCATATGACAGGAGTCCGTGAGTACTTCTCAGAGCTTTCAGAGAGTGGCACTGATATAGAGGTAGTACTCGGTGATGACAGAGTTGTTAGAGCAGTCGGTGTGGGGACACTGACATTTCAGAGGGAGTCTAAACCTCCCTTGAAGGTGTCAAATGTTCTTTATGTGCCAGGGATGAGGAAGAACCTCATATCTGTCTCAGCTTTGGAGGACAGAGGATATGAGGTACTGTTCAGGGGAGGACAGGTGTTGATGTATCCCAGGGGCACTCTAGCTGATTCAGCTAGAGTGATAGGTGTACGCCATGCAAAGGTGTACAAGTTTGCATTCCAGCCCCTTTTGGCATTGAGCAGTAGCACTGACAGCAGAGCTAGCAGTTCTGAGTTGTGTGAGATTTGGCACCGCAGGATGGGGCACATGTATCATGGAGCCTTGAGGACCTTGCGGGAGATCACTACAGGTGTGCCAGATTTCAGTACTGATCACTTTGATACTTGCAGAGGATGTGCGATGGGCAAGTTTGCCAAATCCCCTTTTCCCAGCAGTGACAGCAGAGTGACTGGGATACTTGATTTGATTCATTTCGATGTGAGCGGTTGGATGTCTCATGTTTCCTTGAGTGGATATGAGTACTATGTTTTATTCATTGATGATCACTCCAGGAGGACCTGGATTTATTTCTTGAAGACCAAGAGTGAGGTCTTCAAGCGATTTCAGGAGTTCAGAGCTCTTGTGGAGACACAGACAGGTCGGAAGATCAAGTCCCTGAGGTCGGACAATGGGGGAGAGTACACCCTTGGAGAGTTTGTTGACTATTGTGCGGAGGCAAGCATTAGGAGGGAGTTCACTGTTCCTTACAACCCCCAGCAGAACGGGGTTGCGGAGAGGAAGAACAGATCCATCGGAGGGGCTGCCAAAGCCATGTTACATGATCGGGGGTTGCCATTGTTTTTGTGGGCAGAGGCCTGCAACACAGCTGTTTACTTGCAGAACAGGAGTCCGCATCGTGCCTTGGGGCACATGACTCCGAAGGAGGCTTTTTCTGGGAAGAAGCCTGATATGGGTCATCTTCGTATCTTTGGGTGCATGACATACTCGTACATACCCAAGGAGAAGAGGACCAAACTAGAGCCCACCGCAGAGAAGGGTATCTTTGTGGGCTACAGTGAGACCTCCAAGGCCTTTCGGATTTACATTCCTGCGCAGAGGAAAGTTGTTGTCGGGCGGGATGTGAAGTTCGAGGAGGACAGGGCCTTCAGGAGGTCACGGGAGTTAGAGTATCTGGATCAGCCAGACCCTCAGCAGCAGTTGAGTCAGTCACAGGGATCCAGTGGGCAGGGATCAGGAGGATCCGGAGGTACATCTATGACGATGTCAAGTCCGTCAGTGGGGAGTGGCTCGCAGAGTCAGAGGGGTGGTGCTATGGGCAGCACGCAGAGCAATTCACAGAGCAGTTCACTGGGGAGTCCACTGATGGACAGTTCACACGGTACCTCAGCATCTACAGGTTCAGGTGCAGGCAGGAGGACAGCAGACAGACAGTCAGGAGTTCTGGCTCCTGATGTTGAGGAGGAGGAGTTTTATTCTCCGGCGGGAGAAGTGTGCTCATGGAAGAGGAAGCCCAAGTGGCTTCAGGACACCTTGAGAGATGCCACATCTGTTGCTGAGCCTAAGAGGCCGGTCAGAGAGAGCAGACCACCTGAGAGGTTTTGTAGCTATATGGCAATGGCTACTAGCATCCTTGACTCTGAGCCTTCTAGCTATGAGGAGGCAGCTAGCCAGCAGGTCTGGAGAGAGGCCATGCAGGAGGAGTATTCTTCTATCATGAAGAATGATGTTTGGGAGGTGGTGCGGAGGCCTGAGGGCAAATCCGTGGTTACTTCCAGATGGCTTTACAAGGTAAAGCATGCTGCAGATGGCAGCATTGAGAAATTCAAAGCGAGGTTTGTGGCTAGAGGGTTCTCCCAGGTAGAGGGAGTCGATTATGAGGAGACCTTTGCTCCCGTGGCTCGATATACTTCGATCCGCTCCATTATATCGATAGCAGCAGAGATGGGTTGGAAGATCCACCAGATGGATGTGAAGACCGCATTTCTCGATGGCTTCATACAGGAGGAGGTGTACATTGAGCAGCCACAGGGCTTTGAGGTGCATGGGAAGGAGTCCCATGTGTGCAGACTGAAGAAGGCCCTTTATGGCCTGAAGCAAGCTCCCAGAGCTTGGTACTCCGGGATAGATACTTACTTGCAGAAGATGGGTTTCACAAAGAGTGAGGCAGATCCGAACCTTTACTATATTGTGATAGGTGAGGAGCCTCTCATTCTGGTGCTGTATGTGGATGACTTAGTCATTACAGGTGCAGAGAGACTCATAGAGCACTGCAAGAGAGATCTTGCGGCGGAGTTTGAGATGAAAGACATCGGCTTGATGCATTACTTTTTGGGTTTGGAGGTGTGGCAGGAGGAGGGGCATTTCTTCCTGGGACAGGGGAAGTATATTGTGGACATCCTTGGCAGATTCCACATGGAGGATTGTAGACCCATGTCGACACCGATGATCACCAACTGGAAGAAGCTTCATGCTTCGGATTACGAGTTGGTGGATCCCACATTGTACAGGCAGCTGATTGGTTCCTTGATGTATTTGGTCAACACTAGACCAGATATTTGTTTTGCAGTCAACACGATGAGTCGGTTTATGTGTGAGCCTAGGAAGGTTCACTGGGTGGCTGCAAAACACATTTTGCGGTACTTGCAGGGGACAGTGGATTATGGTCTAGACTACAGGCAGGGGGATGGAGTGAGATTGGCAGGTTACACTGATTCTGATTGGGCAGGTTGTGCTTCTGATAGGAAGAGCACTTCAGGGTGCTGTTTTGGGTTGGGTTCGACAGTGGTGTCATGGTTCAGCCGAAAGCAGCAGTCAGTAGCATTGAGTTCAGCGGAAGCAGAGTATATGGCAGCCAGTCTAGCTAGTTGTGAGGCCATCTGGCTTCGCAAGATGTTGTTTGGCTTATTTGGTCAGTCGTTGAGACCTTCAGTGATTTACTGTGATAATCAGAGTTGCATTAAACTCACGGAGAATCCAATATTTCATGACAGGTCAAAGCATATCGAGATCAAATATCACTTCATCAGAGACTATGTTCAGAAAGGAGCTGTGAAGCTTGAGTATATTCCCACTGATGAGCAGGTTGCAGATATTCTTACCAAAGCCTTACCCCGGGGCAAGCATGTCTACTTCAGAGACAAGATGGGTGTGGTGAGGAACACCTTCCTCGGTAAGAGGGAGTGTTGAAATTTGGTACCGGAGGACAAGTGGTTCCCTAAGGCTTTGATCTTTGGCCTAGGGAAAAGTGTCCAAAAGAATTTATTAAGATGTTAAATTTGGACAACTAGGTCCAAACTCCATATTAAGATGCTCAGATTAAGAGGCTAATATTTTTGTTGGATTCCTCTTTCTGAGAGGTGTAAAATCCATATAAAATATGTCTTAATCCGATGAGCAAAACTTATATTTTGAATTTATTATTTTTAATAAATTATATGTGCAAGGTCGGCCAGTTTTGTAATGTAGGCTCGCATGCCCAACAGATGTGTCACACACCCTCATGATGGATATATATACTGAAAAGTTGGAGAGATTTTCATCATCATCACAACTCACATCTTCCTCTCTCATCAAGGAGTACGAGCTACCAAGAAGGACGAATTTAATCCACACATGTGAAGGACGAAGAGGAAAAACTGTACAGTCAAGCTGAAGTACGGATTTGCTGCTGCTAGGGTTTCGCAGGAACTTTGACCAGCGTTGACTTTGGTCAACGCTTGGTCCAAACAAGCTGAAATTTGGTGGAAGGTTCGATTTATGAAGGCCGTACTACCTGGCACAAAAATCGAGGTCAAAGGGTTGACCGTTTTGCTGCTGCATTGACTTTTAGCTTGCTGCCCCTGCGTTGACTTTTCAGGACAGCGTTGACTTTTGCAGAGTTGACTTGGGTTGACTCATCTACTGGTTGGAGGGTTGTTGTGACACATGCTGGGCTGGCTGACCAAAGGAGACTTTGCTGGGTGAAGCATCCTGTTGACCGCCGAAACGAATACACACATTTTTCCTGTTTCTGATTTGTCTTCTGTAAGATCTACTTATATGTTCTATCTGCATTTTGCTTACCTACTTGTATGATTGCTGAAATAAAAGTGAAATTGCTTCTAGCATAGAACATTTACAAAACTTTACATGGTATCGGAGCCGAGGTGAAGACAAACTCAATCTATAGCAATCATCATCGAAGGAAATGGGTTCCACTAGTCTTGAATTCAAGGAGAATGACAAGCTGACTGGAAGTGATGACTTCCATCCCTGGAAGATGATATTAGATCTCAAATTAGAAGATCATGTGAAAGGAAGGATTCAAGAACCTCCATCCAATGCCTCTGCTGCTGTTAGAAACAAGTATAAGAAGGGAGAAATCAAAGCAAAGCTGCTGATCAGGGAATCCATAAATAAGAGTCTGGTTGCCTACATATCTGAACTAGGCACATCCAAGGAGATGTATGACAAATTGATACTTATGTTTCAAGTAAACAATGTGAACAAAGTGCTATTCCTCAAGAACAAGTTGAAGAATATGAAGAAGGGCCGAGATGAGTCTGTTCAAACTTTCTTTCTGAAGTTGACCGAAACCAGGAACCATCTGCTAGCTATTGGGGAGATAATAGCTGATCGTGAGATGGTTCTCACCGCACTTGGAGGACTTCCATATGAATGGCAAGTATTCACAACTACCATCCTCAACAATAATACCATTCCTAACTTTGATGAGCTTCTGTCAAGATGTATGCAAGAAGAAACAAGGATGAAGGAATTTGATAATGAAAGAAATGCTGCCTATGGTGCTCATTCCCGAAAGAAGAACTCTGGTGGTTCTAAGGACAAAAGAAGGACAAAGACTCAAGAGAAGAAGGGTAAATGTTTCACCTGCCATAGGCCTGGACACTATGCTAGAGAATGCCCCTTCAAGGAGGATTCTCCCGATAGTGACGATAACAACAACAATCGAAGGAATGGGAATCAAAGAAATGACAAATCCAAAGGAAAGAGGAAGGCTCACTTTGGAGAAAACAATCAACCTTCTAAGAGGTCCATAAATACCAGGTATGAGGAGTCTAATGTTGTTGATAAAAGAAATGAGTATATTCTGGTATCTGCTCTCTTAGCTGCATCTCTGCCCGACACGATGGATGTCTGGCTAATTGATAGTGGTGCCTCAAGACATATCACCGGATTCAAGGAAGCACTTTCTGACATGGTTGAAAGGGATACTAATCTAGAAATTATCCTTGGGGATAATGCCACTTATCCTGTGAAAGGGACCAGGACTGTGACCCTCCACTTGTCCCAAGGACAAGTCCTCCGTTTGCAAGATGTACTCTATGTACCCAAATTGAAGAAGAATCTTGTGTCTGTATCTGCCATGGAAGACAAAGGATTCAACGTTACTTTCTCTAATGGAAAGGTGCTCATGTGGAAGAAGAGCTTCAAGGAAGCTATCTCAAGTGGTTCTAGGGTTGGTACACTCTATCAGGTTGGAGGGAGTCCGTTGGGAGCTATGACTTGTGATACTATCCGACAAACCGAACTATGGCACCGAAGATTTGGAAAGCCCTTCCCGAAGCAAGGAAGGTGTATGTAAGGGCTGTGCTGAAGAATATAACATAACAAGGGGACCTTTCCCCTCAAGTGTCACAAAGACATCTGAGATATTGCAACTGGTCCATTCTGATCTTTCTGGTATGTTGCCTGTAACATCCCTGGGGGGATGTTCTTACTATATGACGTTTACTGATGACTTCTCTCGCTAAACCTGGACATACTTCTTGAAGAAGAAGGATGAGGCTTACATGTGGTTCCGTACCTTCAAAGCCTTGGTGGAAAATATGACCGAAAAGAAGATCAAGTTTTTGTGGACTGACAATGGCACAGAATATGAGTCTATTATGACGAATGATGTCTGGGATGTGGTCCCGAGACCGAAGGACAAATCTGTTGTCACCACGAAATGGCTCTACAAAATCAAACATGGATCTGATGGGAGTGCTGAAAAGTTTAGGGCAAGGTTTGTTGCCCGTGGCTTCTCTCAAAAGGAAGGAATTGACTATGACGATATATTTGCACCTGTGGCACGATATACCACCATCCGATCAATCATAGCCCTTGCTGCTACGCATGGATGGAGTGGATGGAGTCTTCATCAGATAGATGTCCAGACCGCTTTTCTGCATGGTGCAATAAAGGAAGAGGTGTATGTGGAACAACCTCTGAGATTTGAAGTTCAAGATCAAGACACTTATGTCTGCAGGTTGAAGAAAGCCCTCTATGGGTTAAAGCAAGCACCCAGAGCTTGGTACGAAAGGATGGATAGTTACTTGATGAAGCTGGGCTTCACTCGAAGTAATGCTGATCCGAACCTATACTTCAAGGTTGTGAAAGAGAAGCCTCTCATTCTAGTACTATATGTGGATGACCTCTTCCTGACTAGTGATGACCCTCTCATTCATCAATGTAAGAGGGAGCTTGCTGCTGAATTCGAGATGAAGGACCTAGGACTGATGCACTATTTACTAGGCTTGGAGGTCTGGCAGAGACCTGGAGAGATTTTCCTTTCTCAAGGAAAATATATTGTGAAGCTTCTGGAAAGATTTGGAATGGTGGATTGTAAGTCCGTGTCGACACCGATGGAACTCAACTTTAAGAAGTTGAGGAGCAACGTTGCTGGGCCTGTCCTACTGAGTATCGTTAACTCATAAGGACCTTGATGTTCTCAATGAACACTTGTTCGAACATATGCTGTGCAGTGAACACTTTGAGTCAACACATGGTTGATCATAACATTCACTGGGTTGGTGCCAAGAAACTCTTGAGATATCTCTGAGGCACGACAGACCATGGGCTGAGATACACTGCCAGGAGTATGACACTCCGTGGATATACTGATGCCGATTGGGCTGGCAGTGTGGTGGATCGCAAGAGCACATGTGGATGCTACTTCACATGAAGATCTGCTTCGGGCAGGAATCTAAAGTCGGCAGTCTTGAGCACCGCTGAGGCCAAATACATTGTAACATGTATGGCCTGTTGTGAAGTCACTTGGTTGCGAAAGCTCCTTGAGAGCTGTTCGAGCATGTGCTAGATGCCACCGTTATCCTTTGTGATAACCAGAGGGGGATTCATTTGTCATAGAATCCCGGGTTCCATGATTGATCCAAGCATGTTGATGGCTGGTACCACTTTATCTGGGATATGGTACAGCGAGGCGCCGTAAGGCTCGATCATATAGGAACTGATGAGCAGGTCGCGGATATTCTCACAATGCCCTTGAGGAAGGTCATGTTCCTAACCTTCCGTGAGAATCTTGGAATCATGGAAAGACCCTATGATGTGGGTCCTGTTGGACGATGAGCTCTGGGAGCTCTGGGGGGCTTTGGGGAGAGCTTCTTGGAGCTATGGGCAACCACAAGGCTAGGCTTGCCAACCTTGGTGGTGTGCTTGGACCCCACCGTTGTGATTTTGAGTTGGTTCACCTCTCATTTTCTGTGCCCCGTATGCATCCTACCCATTGAGTTCGGGGCTCATGGGAAGTACCTCTCATTTGGCCAATGAGGTGTGGAAAAGTTAGAGACTATTAGCAAAGACTGATGGACGCATCAGAGATTGCCGTACTCTCTATCTAGGATGGCATGGTCCAACCACTTGATCTGGGATCAAGATTTGTGAGGTCTGGGACCTCTGGACTGATTATGTCAGTCGGGGGGATGATGTCTTTGTGACTGACCCACTTCTGTTCTGAAATAAAGAAGCCAGCAAAGCAAGTTTCGGCGGGATGACGCACGATGTTGATTGCACTAATAGATGGAGTTCTCCCTAGTTGAGAGGGAGTGTTAAATTTGGACAACTGGGTCCAAACTCCATATTAAGATGCTCAGATTAAGAGGCTAATATTTTTGTTGGATTCCTCTTTCTGAGAGGTGTAAAATCCATATAAAATATGTCTTAATCCGATGAGCAGAACTTATATTTTGAATTTATTATTTTTTAATAAATTATATGTGCAAGGTCGGCCAGTTTTGTAATGTAGGCTCGCATGCCCAACAGATGTGTCACACACCCTCATGATGGATATATATACAGGAAAAGTTGGAGAGATTTTCATCATCATCACAACTCACATCTTCCTCTCTCATCAAGGAGTATGAGCTACCAAGAAGGACGAGTTTAATCCACACGTGTGAAGGACGAAGAGGACAAACCGTACAGCTGAGCTGCAGTACGATTTTCTGCTGCTAGGGTTTCGCTGTAAGTTTGACCAGCGTTGACTTTGGTCAACGCATGGTCCAAACAAGCTGAAAATTGGTGGAAAGTTCGATTTATGAAGGCCGTACTACCTGGCACAAAAATCGAGGTCAAAGGGTTGACCGTTTTGCTGCTGCGTTGACTTTTAGCTTGCTGCCCCTGCGTTGACTTTTCAGGACAGCGTTGACTTTTACAGAGTTGACTTGGGTTGACTCATCTACTGATTGGAGGGTTGTTGTGAACATGCTGGGCTGGCTGACCAAAGGAGACTTTGATGGTTGAAGCATCCTGTTGACCGCCGAAACGAATACACACATTTTTCCTGTTTCTGATTTGTCTTCTGTAAGATCTACTTATATGTTCTATCTGCATTTTGCTTACCTACTTGTATGATTGCTGAAATAAAAGTGAAATTGCTTCTAGCATAGAACATCTACAAAACTTTACAGTGTGGTGAGGAACACCTTCCTCGGTAAGAGGGAGTGTTGAAATTTGGTACCGGAGGACAAGTGGTTCCCTAAGGCTTTGATCTTTGGCCTAGGGAAAAGTGTCCAAAAGAATTTAATTTTTCTCCTAAAGTGACTTTATAATTTTTATAAAGTCAAATCTAATTTAAAAGTGACTTTAAGTGATGAAGTTACTAAAGTCTAATTTTAAAGTGACTTTAATAAAGTCAATGTAAAATTAGAAAGGAAAAGTGACTTTGGAAATAAATGACTAAGTGGGTCTTTATTAAAGTGAGATGAATTAAAAAATAGAAAGTGAGATTTAAATGAGCATTTAATCTCAGCCCTAGATCTCAATCTATTTCAGCCATTGGATTTAGGGATTCCCCAAAAGTCACTTAGGGTTAGGTTAAAGGAGGAAAAGGAAAAAAAGGTCATTCATTCTTTCATGAGCAGATTGAGAGAGCAAGAGAAGGAGAGCAAGGGAGATTTCTGAGCAGAGAGGAGAAAGAGGGCAGCTGATAGAGACTTCAGCAAAATCCGTACAGCAGCAAAGAGGCACGGTTTCCAAGACAGAAATCCGTACAGCAAGTGTTGGGCACATTTTTCGAGGGAGGGAGGCACATTTTTCAAGGAAGACCGTACAGCAACTTCAGCATTTATTTCTGGGCAGATTCTGGGCACAAAAATCGAGGAGAGAGACTGCTTGTTGGTGGCACGAATTTCTAGAAATCAGTACAGCAGCAGAACAGCAGCTTCAGCACAGAATTCGAGGCAAGGGAGCACAGAAATCGAGGAGAAGGGTTTGCTGTTAAGTCCATACAGCAGTACGGCCGTACAGCTGGGCACATATTTCGAGAAATCCAGTTCAACATTTAATGTTGTTATAAATGCTGTAAAATTTCTGTTTTTGGTTTTTACTGTTCTGCACATTTTCCAAGGCGGAGTGAATGCACAGAAATCGAGATAAGTACAGTTGTTTGGTTGCTGAAATTTTTGCTGTAATTTCTGCCTCATTGTAAAGCATTTTTCAGAAATAAGAAGGAGCTCTCAAACTAGTTTTCCCCAAGAGTTGCAGGGGGTTTTTCCAGGGTCACATTGACCAAAAATCACTGTGTTTAAATGTGTTGAATGGTTGTTTGCATCTGCTGATTTTTATTTCTGTATTTTCAGCATTCTGTAATTTTTCCAGAATTTGTGTTTTCAGCAAAATTTATTTTCCAGCTTGTTAAATGTATGGATATGGGAAAGGGCATTTAACTGTTTTGGAGTAATAAGGTGAAACTAAAAACCGGGGTGGGAAATGAGAAATTTCTACAGGTTCATACCCCCCAAATACTGTAAGAGTCTGAAATTGATGGTTAAGCAAGGGTGGTGATATCCTCCCCCCCACCCACCAAGGTCCATACCCCCAAAAGAAATGTTTCTCCCTAGTGAGCTATCAAATCCATGTAAGCAGGCAATTTCAGGTACCCCAACCGCGCTACCTTTGTCAAAGGATTTCCTCCTTCGGTATTGTACACTAGCTACACTTATGGTAATGCTCCCAAATTTCAGAAAGTGGCCAAGTCCTAGGTGAACATGTGTCAGGAGAAGGTATAGGTACGGACAGAACAATTCAGTAAAGGATGCTCAGGGACAGCTCTGTACTACAATAGATGGTAAAGCGGCCACTCTAGGTCCGTACAATCAGGGGGGGAATCTTAGCAGATCCACATAGCATTCATTTCCATGTTGAAATTTGATGACGAAAAAGTTTCCTGCAATCCCAACCCGGTTTTAATTTCACCTTAATCACTCCCATTCAGTTAAATGTCCTTTCCCATAAACTTACATTCAACATATAGAATTCTGGAAATGAAATTTTCAAATTAAAACACATGGCACTGTCAACACATGCAGAAACTAAATATGGACATAAACAAACCAGCAACACATGAAAAAATACACATATATTTTTGGTTATCTTAGACCCAGACAAAACCCCTTCAATCTTCTCCGGGGAAAACCTATTAGAGAGCTCTTCAAAATATTTATCTTTCAAGTTCAAGAAAAATACTTTTGCAGACAAAACAAAACAGCAAAATACAACTTATCTCTTCAGCCCAAAACTCGTTCAAAATGTGTCCACTTTGCCTCAATTTTCGTGCCCACTTGAGGCTGAAACTGTATTGTATGAACGCAGATTGTACTGTATGGATTTCGTACGGATTTCTGTGATGCTGTACGGAATTTTTCCCAAAAAAATGCTCAAAAAACTTCTCTCGAATTGTGTGCAGCTCACAACATTAAATGATGTTAGTACTGTACCTTCTGTTGTCTTCTATGCCTTGATTTATGTGCCCAATTTTGCCCCAAAATCACTCCTTCAGCTTGCTGCAACAAATTTCTCTTTCAGAGCTTTTCTCCAACCCTCAGCCTCCTTTCTGCAATCTGCTCATGAAGAATGAATGAATGCAGTCTCTCTTTTCTTTTCCGCCTTTTGTTTCCCTAAATGATTGTTGGAAAACCCTAAGATCTAATGCCTCAGATTCATTTAGATCAAGGGATGAGAATAAATGTGCATTTAATTCACTTTCTATTTTTTAACTCACCCATTAAATTAAGTACCCTCATTGTACTTTATGTCTAAAGTCACTTTTCACTTTATAATTTAACATTGACTTTACCACTTATAAAGTCACTTTCACTTTATAATTTAATAATGACTTTACCACTTAGAAAGTCACTTTCACTTTATAATTTAACATTGACTTTACCACTTAGAAAGTCACTTTCACTTTATAAAGTAACACTTAGGAAAAGAATTATTTTGGACATTTTTCCCTATGTAGAGACTAACCCATGGGAAACCACTTCTCCAAGTTACATTAAAAATCAACCCTCCCTCTTACCGAGGAAAGTGTTTCTTGCCACACCCATCTTGTCCCTCAAATGGACATGCTTGCCTCTTGGCAAGGACTTCGTGAGAACATCGGCCACCTACTCATCTGTCGATATATACTCCAGCTTCACTGCTCCCTTCTAAACATAGTCCCTGATGAAATGATATATGATGTCAATGTGTTTTTACCTGTCATGAAACACTGGATTCTCCGTGAGTTTAATGCGACTATGATTATCACAGTAAATAACCGTCGATCTCAACTCTTGATCAAATAGGCCATACAATAACCTGCGAAGCCAAATGGCATCACAACTAGTCTAGCTAGTGGCCATATACTCAACCTCAGAAGAGCTCAAAGCAACTGACTTTTTCTTTCGACTGAACCACGACACAACTGTCGATCCCAATCAGAAGCAACACCCTGAAGCACTTTTCCTGTCAGAAGTACACCCTGAGCAATCTGAATCTGTGTAACCTGCCAACATCACTCCATCTCCCTGCCTATAGTCCAGACCATAATCAACAGTCCCTTGCACGTAGCGAAGAATGTGCTTTGCAGCTACCAAGTGCACTCTCCTGGGCTCAACCATGAACTGACTAAGTGTGTTCACTGCAAAGCATATATCTAACCTAGTGTTAATCAGATACATCAAGGACCCAATGCGCTGCCTATACAATGTGGGATCCACCAAACTAGAATCCGAAGCATGAAGCTTCTTCCAGTTGGTGATCATAGGTGTACACATGGGTCTACAATCTAACATGGGTTTTCATTCATGTTTCCAAACACAAATCATTAGAATATAGACAAAAGACAACATATGATCAAAGTAGGCTCAGGAATATATCCATTATATCAAAATGGCACCGAGTGCACTGTCCAATACATACATTATATAGAGATCAGAACAAAAACACATAACCAAGGAGGCTCTAAATGGCCTCTACAACAAAACATGACTAGTCATTACTGACAACTGCTAAACAAGGCAAGATCCTCTGGCTTAGACTCTGAATCAGAGGGGAAGCCCATGGCTCCTCCTCATCAAGATCTTCAACTGGAACTGTACTAGCACGCTGAGCCAAAAACCAACTCCACAACTCTTCACAAATTCCTCACAAATGCAATGAGATAGTTGTGAGCAAATGAGAAGTGTTGGGTAGCTTTTATAGGCTTGGTAGGGGTTAGAGGGCATACCAAAACCCTAAAACCGAATTAAAATCCGAATTAAGGTCTATTTTGGGCCGTTTCTGGGGTCTGTGATCGGTTGTCTGTGGCTCGGCCGGTCTAACTCAGACTTGGCCGAGTCGACTGGTTTGTGACCGAACCTACCGAGTTGGTGACCAGCTCGGCCGATTCTGTCACAAACCAACCTTCGGATCGATTTTTCTACCGAGCCAATCCACTGCCAGTCCGTCCAGTGGATTGGCTCGGTCGGCTCGGCCAAATCTGAGTCAGTGTGGGCAGTTTTTAAAAAATTGGGTACAGGATGGTACTGGATGAGATTATACAGGATGGCAGGATTGCACCAGTTGATAGATGAATTGACAGCTAAGAAACCGGATTCGTCGCCCAGGGCCTTCGAATCTCACCGTTTTGTGATTGTGAAGTGAGCAAGGAGCAAGGGTTTGCAAGAAGAAAGGATAAGCAAGGAAAAAGGGAGTTCTTTCGAAGAGATTCGAGCATCCGGTAAGTGCACTGTCCCTCTATATTTTGCAATGGTGAGCATAATGATTGGGATGAGGATAGTGATGTTGATTATGATGATGAGGATTAATGACTCATTGACTCTGACTCATCGAGTCTTCAGGCTTGTAGTCTTGTAGACTGTAGTCATTTTGTATTTTCTATTTATATTTGCCATTGGCAGTGTACTTATGTAACACATTTTGATTTTGATGACTTAATGAGAAAACTACAGTATCTTACTATCTTGTCTTTCTGAGTAAATTTGACAATTGTATGATGTATCAATGTATCATGTATGAGTATCTAAGATCTTAAACCTATGTTTGAATCAATGAATTTGTATGAATTTGTGTAAAAATATCTAATTTTTAATATATTAATATATATATTTAAAAAAAAATATATATATATATATATATAACGTATCGTATCCCAGAAGTGTCATGTTCTAGGGGTCATCGTATCCCGAATCTGATTCTCGAATCCCCGTATCCCCGTGTCAGGTGACTTAGATTGACAGGTGAAGTTCTCCCTAGTTGAGAGGGAGTGTTAAAATTGGCAATTAGGGCCAAACTCCACTTTGGACAGCTCATTTGATGGAGATGATATTTTTGTTGGATTCCTCTTTCCGAGGGGTGCAAGATTGATCTAAAGATCATCTTGTTTGGATGAGCAGAAGTTGAATTTTGAATTTATTTTCTCACATGTGCAATTGTCAAGGTTGGCCAGAAATGTTATGTAGGCTTATAAGCCCCAATAGATATGTCTCCAGCCCTCATTGAAGGATATAAATTAGAGAGACACGCTCCTCATTTTGGACAACACTCATCTCATCATCTCTCTCTCTCATTGGTTCATACAAGCCCTTGGAGTAACCTCTATACTTCGCACATGTAAGAGAAGGGCTGATTTTCTGGGCTGCAATTTTCGGACTGTTCTAGGGCTGAAACAGGAGCGTTGACCAAGGGTCAACATCCATCATTTGACTTCAATTTTTGGGCAGAATTCTGATATCTTGAGGCAGCAGCTATTGGCACAAAAACCAAGGAATTCTAGGCAGTTTGGCCACGGCATTTGACCTCATCGTTGACTTTTCAGTTGACTGAGTTTGACTGTGTTTTTCGGATCTTTTTTGGGCTGATTTGGATCACTGTTGAAGGCCACATTGACTAAGGTTGACCGAGCTCATTTGGTGAAGTCAACTTGCTGATTCGACCAGCATTGACTTTCTGGTTAGGGCATCCTGTTGACTGCTGTTTGACTGAAGTTTTGGGCAAGTGAAATTTGTATATTGTACTCTCTCTCTCTCTGCTGAATTTTTTGAAGAATAATAAGAAGATTTGATCAAAGGGTTTACCCCACATTGGGGTTTTTCCCTGGCATCCACCAAAATATTGTGTCCTCTTGTCTTGGCTTGTCTTCTGGTTATTTGTTTATATTCTATCGGCATTTACTGTCAATGTTAATGTGATTGCATATAAGGAAATTGATATTGGGCTAATAAGAAAAGATTGAAGTAAATTGCTCTAAGCACAGAACATACCATTGTAATCTAAAATTAACAATAAAGGATGCTCATCTGAGAAGAGGTGTTAACTTGAAAGCAAGATTTCCATGCTTATAGTTTATTTCTTACGTTTATTGGCTGCTTGTAGTCATTGCTGAAACTAGTCACACATATAAATGGCATATAAATAAGTAACAAGCATTGGATCAATTTTAACTTATTTTAATTTAGTATAAAGGATAATCGTCTGAAAAGAGGTGTTAATTTGAAATCCAGAGGATTTCCATGTTTCTCATTTCCTTATTATGTTTATTGGCTGTTGGTAATCATTGCTGAAAGTAATGTCTTTAAGTCTTAACTTTCCTATTTCCACCATTGTACTCAAAACTAGCGTTTTGTTCTCTTTGGACAGTGACACCCCAAAAATTTCCATGAGCTAAAGAAATTACATTCCTTCTTCCCAAAACAGTTGTGAAGTCCAAACACATTGCCATGAGGTCTCTTTCCAGAACTGAATTGATACTTCTTTCAGAGAACTCAACAAATAGCTCCAATATACTTCTGGTCTGTATAATGTTTTGTTAGTCAATTATTTCTGCGCTTGTTAGAAGTGGAAGATAGTGTCCTTAGTCAATATATCTTACTGTTAATAGTTGGCAGAAAGAGCCTCATATGGCCATCTTCCAATCAAAAAAGGATTCCACCAAACAAGTAACCTTTACAGCAAGTAAATTGAGGATAGATCTTCATGAAGATCTATACAGTGGTATCCATTGATCTGCTCAAATAACTCAGGTTAAAGAGGCATTGTTTTTCAAAGTGGACCTGAAGGTAACTGTCCCTATTGTGGTGACCTGCTGCCAGAACAATGTCGATACAACAGGATTTGGTGAAGAACATCAACAATTTCCTTCAAGAAAATTTACTGGGTGATTCCTGACAGCTGTGTGAGAAATCATCTAGGGAATTGCCTCTTTGATTTTTGATCAATTGATTTTACGTATGGCAATGTCTTGAATCCACCTACCATTGTACTCCAAACCAATGTTTTGTTCTGTTTTGACAGTGACATCCCAAAAATTTCCATGAGCTAAAGAAGTCCAACCACTTTGCAATGAGGTTTCTTCCAAGAACTAAATTGATGCTTCTTTCAGAGAACTCAACAATAGCTCCAAGATAGTCAATTATTTCCGTGCTTGTTAGAAGTGGAAGATAATATCCTTATTCAATTATATCTTCCTAATAATAGTTGGCAGAATGAGCCTCATATGGGCATCTTCCAATCGACAAAGGGTTCCACCAAACAAGCAACCTTTACAGCAAGTGAATTGAGGATAGATCTTCAGGAAGACCTATACAGCGTTATCCATTGATCTGTTCAAACAACCCAGGTTAAAGAGGCATTGTTTTTCGAAGTGACCTGAAGGTAACTGTCCCTATTGTGGTGACCTGCTGCCAGAACAATGTCTATAAAACAAGATATGGCAAAGAACATCAACAATTTCCTTCAAGAAAATTTACAGGATTATTACTGAGAGCTGTATGAGAAATCATCTATGGAATTGCCTCTTTGTTAACAGAAAAAACACTCAAGAGAAATGTCTGAAAGCTTTTGAGGGCAGCAACCATACATGAAAAATAGAGCATCACCATCCTTAAACAACATTGATCAATGACATATATGTAGGTTTTCTTATAATTGAAACAAGAGCTTATTATAGAAAAAGGTGGTTGGTAATGAAGATTTAAACAAGCCAAGCTAACCCCATTCTGTTCAGAAGATACTTCAATCATAAAATGGCGCGAAAAAAATACAATTGTCAGAAGGGTAATCCAACCTTAAAATTTTGAAACCACCAAAATTGATTTAAAAACAATCTACAATTGAATTGTCTCATAAAAGAGTAACATACCTCCTGCTGACCATTAACTATTCGAGTGTACTTCTTATCATGACTGTGCAGATAACCACCAGTATCAATGTGTTGTAACCGTATCCTTTGATCTTGCGTCCATACTTTCCCTTTGCCCTCAATCTCAAGCCTAGCAACAGGATCAGGAAATTAATGAGCATCTGCTATGGTATGTACACATTTAAGAAGGTATACAGAGATGTATCTCAGAATCTATAACCAGACTCCACATTGAAAGTAGAATCTGCTCACCTCCAATGGTCTCCAGTGTCAGACTGACCGTCTCCTCCAAAGCAACTAACCTGCAAAAGAATGGTAGTGAGTTGAACATCCAAACCCAAAAAAAGACAAAAAGCATGTTTGGAAATACCATGCTTGAAACTCAAGGGTGGGATCAACAAGGACATTGGTAAGAAATTGGGTAAATAGTTATAGTGAAGCCCACCCACTAGACCATTTTAACTGGATGTAGAAATCCAGTTAAGAACAATGGAGATTATCAAAAATAATTTTTGGTAGACTGCCACGGAAATACCATTCTTGCATTTGTCTACTTAAACCTCACATATAAAACTAGCTGTGCAACACTCATAAAAGCATGCACCAAGATCTGCTGCTAACAAAACAGACCCTTCGTGGGATTCCTTGCAACCAAGTGGGACAGTTCAACCTAAGCAAATTAGAAATCAGTATCTCCTGAAGCAAGTGATTGACAACCTCCCATTACCACATAGCTATGTTTCACAAATGCCTGGCAATAGCCAGTGTCTTCACAAAAGTAGCATTTGGCATATGGAAATTTAATAATACATGTGTCACTTTCATCAAAACATAACCAACATGAACAATACTTTAGCTATTTTACACAACAAACTTTTGGTACATTGTTTTCTCTTCTAGGCACAAGGCTAGTGATGTATTTCACCCTCCCATTTGCTACATTGAACTTCAAAATACAATTTGTCACTAAGCACTTTGAATCATCAATCGACAATGGCATTTCTTGATTTCCTTACTATTAGTCTCTAACTGTTAAGAACATGTCACGTGCCTAAATAACTAGAAAAATAATTACCCACCTCCAAATTGCCAGAAATAGGTGATGCATGCAAATGACTGTGTAGCCATCTACGTGTTTTCATGTGCTGCAACCGAATAACTGTTCCACTTGTAATTACATCACCTTGTTTGTCTGATGAATCAGGTATCGGTTTTACAATCTACACAAACCACATCAACTAAATTAGTCTATAAAACACAATTTTCAGAGAATCACTACTTTTGAATCTTATAAGTTAAAAACATTTCTGGTAGAAATTCTTTGGAAATCCAATTTTCATAGAGATTTTTAGACAAAAAACAAATTTGATCCAACAGTCACCAAGTGATATTTACCAACAGCAGAGACAAAAAGAATCCCTACAGTATATGCAATTCAATGAACAATACAAGCTTCAATATCCCATTGACCTGGGTACGTAAAATATAAAATACATAAATTTGCCTAAGCATGCTGAAACCTCATTGCACAAGCATATTGATCCAGAAACAACTGAGACAAAATGAAAGAACCATGATATAGTGAAAACTAAATTCTATTCAAGAAACAATAGTGAAAAGCCTTGTTCATAAACCATGCCTAGCATGGTGGAATTTAGTGGAACAGTGAAATTTTGCCCTAGTTTATCGTAGGGTTTTTATAGAGTATGCAATCAAAGATATCAATCAACACTGCAATTTCTATTCACACTGTGGATTCTGCAATTCAAATGCAACTGTAAAGGCACTACTGTGATAACAGTGGTAAACAACGTTCACTGAAATTTCAGTAGTTCAGAAAAAACCAGTTCGCAATTCCAACGCTCCAACCATTTAAAATCTAACTATGCAACGGCGTAACTATTGATAACATTTAGCAGCAGTTCACAATAAACAATTTATAATTCGCAATACAAATTCCACAAAACACTGGACGACTTCCATTCTACACAAGTTTCAATATCTATGTATCTATGTTGCCAGGAAACGTGACTTCGGGGACGGGAACAAGGATGAGGACGGGGACGGGGACAGGTACATCATTTTTTGAAACAGGGTGCGTGGGTTTGTCAGGGGTATATTATAATTTATATATTCAATATTATATTTTATAAATTATAATAGATATGAATTTGTATATTTTTCAACTTTAAACAAGAAAACTAAAATATTTATGATTTAAACTATGCCATGTTTTGATGATACTTTAGTGTTGAAAAAATATGATGGTTTCCGACAATTGGCTGATTGTTTTTCAGTATCGACAATGAAAACCCTGAAAACACTAACATTACATGGGCCATTGGTACATTTGGATATCTAAGGAAAGAGAATCACTACACTTTTCATGTCATAACCATAACTTAAAACTAAAGTGTAAAAGAGTATTGTCAATCAAAATCACCAAGGTAGAATAAACTTTTCCGCAACATGTAAGTGGTTTTATGTATAAAATTAGCAAAAGCATGCTATTGTTGCAGGATTCTGACAACAGTTCCTCTGAGAAATTGCTATAAAAGCCAGATTAATTTCCTGTGTTGTTCTCATTTTCCTTTTATTATTGTTAGGATTTTGAATCCTGAACGTAATTTTTTGCTCTAATTACAGGTGTTTGAGCTAGGTCAATAAAAGACAGGTGAAGTAAATCCAAAGTCCAGATCACTCATTTTATAAACTCTAGGGTCACTATGGTGACCACTCTGCATTTTCTCATTATACTAGTCTCCAACACACTTACAATCAATCTCAAAGGCAATTTCAGTAGAGTAGTCACATAAGGCCAGTGTGCCAGAAGTATTAGTCTTTACATTTGTAGGGAACTCAGAATTGTCAGACAGCTCTCTGGAAGATGAATGAATTTCCTCCTCATACTCACCTTCAAAAGAAATCTCTGAAGAAATTTCATTGCACATTATGGCTTTCCGTGGTCCAGAGCTGAGGTCACAATTTGACCCAGTGCCAATGAATTTCCCTTCTTGTCTACCAATCATAGATTTGGACCGATGCTTATCAACAACCGACTCATTTGTACAGTCTCCTCTAAGTATATCATTTGATCCATTCAGAGGTATTATTGTCATCAAATCCTTATGATGCACCGTTTCCTTAGCATATGTGGATAAGTTCTGGAAGTCAGAATGTACTACTCCATCAACAGTGATGGTCTTGGCAGAACCAAATATGTTTGGTTGATTGCCTACCTCCTCTTTAGGGGGATACAACCATGTATTTGAGAAGTCGTCCCAAATTTTCTTCCTTAGATGCTGGGGCGTTTTGTTATATTCTTCTAATCTTTTGTTCCATTCTTGCATCCTGTTGATATTTTCTGCTCGTTGCTCTTCCATCTTCCTCAAAATCTTTGATTACTGCTCATCCAACTTTCTCCAAGATTCTGCATACCTGTGCCAAAAATTTGCTTCTGGTGGCCATTTTTAAATACCATCCAGGCTGGCAAGATCTCTGCTCTAATACCACTGTAGTGGAATAGTGAAAATTTTCCCTAGTTTACACTAGGGCTTTTATAGAGTATGCAATCAAAGATATCACTCAACACTGCAATTTATATTCATACTGTGGATTCTGCAATTCAAATGCAACTGTAAAGGCACTACTGTGATAACAGTGCTAAACAACGTTCACTGAAATTTCAATAGTGCTGAAAAAACCCGTTCATAATTCCAATACTCCAACCATTTACAATCTAACTATGCAACAGCATAACTATTGAGTTCACAATAAACAATTCATAATTTATTAATTCCCAGTTCCACAAAACACTGGCCAACTTCCATTCTACACAGGTTTCAATATCTATGTATCCTTACTGTTCCAAACTTCTAATTAATAGTCTGTCATGAATACTTCTGTTAAGTGGGTCGGATCTGGGGACAAAACACTTGATGGTTGTGTAATCCCCTGTTCTCAAGAACGGCTAACCGTGAGCTCTCAAAACCCAGTCACACACAATAAATTGGTAAAACTTTGGATGATCACTCTAGAGGCTGGAACCAGACCTATGGTGAAAACCCTAATCACGGGGTTAGGGTTTGGACCTGTATAGTTTGGATGTTCACAGAAAGTCGTAATTCGCTAAGAAGAAATTTGCGTCAGACCAGAACAGGAATTATCATATGCCCTTCTTGAATTACGTTGATAATCAAACTTTGACAGAAATGCGCATGATCTCCTGCGCTCAGAGAAATTCACTTCGCTTCAACATTAATCACTTGCCAGTTAAGACGCAAGGTGATTTCACTTGTTTTCCACATGTCCTTGTGCCCGACAGGAAGAGATGGCCTTCGGTACCTTAAGAAGATCTTCATTACTCCTCAAAAGATATTCGCTATCCTTCAGAAAAACTTCCAAGAGTCCAAACATATACAAGAAGAACCTTGCTGCCCAAATTACAATTCTTGTGTTCAAAACAGAGAGATTGATCTAGCAGATTTTTCGCTCGTCTTTAAAAGAATTCTGGTGTCAAAACAAAGGGAAGAGGAGTTTTCACTGTTTCCAGAAGATCTTGTACCAGGATATCACCCAAGATTATTTCACTGCTTCAGACCAGAAAACCTTGTGCCCAAATCAGAGAGAACAAGCCTTCAAGATTTGTGTCCTACCCTTAGAAAGATTCCTGTGTCCAAATACAGAGAAAAGAAAATTGGTCAACTAGGGTGGAATCTTTCACCACCGAAATTGACAAGAGAAAAGGGGTCTTAAAACCCTCAGAGCCTCAGGCTCAAGAAAAACAGAGATAAATTGATCCACCATGATGATTCCAAATGAATTCAATACTCCCATATTTATAGATTTCCTAGAGGGGTCTCTTCTTCCTACTTGATTGGGTAAACTTAAACCTAGGAGCTGAGGGGGCAAAGGCAGGCCAAATGAAGCTGAGTGTAGATAGGTTTGTTTTAGGCATGATAATTCATTGGAGAAATTTCAGAAAGAATCATATTCTACACTGACATGTGGTTGTGTCAGCCATGGCCATCATGAAAATATGCCATTTAGGGCCCAAAAAATGAGATAAAATTCGGGACCAGAAAACTGCCCAAGATCAGGACTGCTTCTGAGATAACTCAGAACAGCCACCTGGATCACATACGAGCATAGCAATACCACAGAACTGGCCATGTTAATGTATGAAATTGAACAAACAGAATATTGGGTTGCTTTGTTGAAAAGTGTAACTAGGTCGGTCTTCATATTGACTATGTAATTATGTATTTTTATGTAAAGAAGAAGACAAAGATAATAAAATATATTTTGTACTTGCCTCATGGGTTTCATGAGTAAGATTTTATTATAGGTTAAATAGACTTCTTCTTGATGTCTATCTAGAGTTTTGTCTTCTAGATAAAAATGTAATAAGTGCCATATATGAAGGATCTAGAAATGCTCCAAGACCAAGTCCAGAAACTATGGAAGAGTAGCTCTCATTAACCCTCACTCAAATGCTGGAAGAAATGTTATATTAATGTATCAAGTCGGCCTCCCTACAGCATGACAGGTCGGCCTAAATTAAGTGAACATTATCCTATATATACACAGAAGCTGCGGATCATTTGAGGCAAGGAAGAAATGCGGATTCAGCACTAATCAATTGCGGATATTCAAAAGACAATTGCAGAGATAATGGTGTGGGCAAAAGACAAACAGTGTGGATGATTTAAATGGATAACCGTTCAGATTGCTCTGGACAGTATTGCGAATTTCAGTAAGAAATAGAAATGCGGATTTCTCTGAATTGAAGTGCGGACTGCCTGTAATAGTTTGCGGATACCTGAAAGGAACTTCAGTGCGGATGGTTGATAAGCTTCAAGTCTGTCTAAGATACATCCTCATGTTATCTTAGTGTAATAAATCACTGCGGTATTCCAGAACAGAAATGCGGGCATGTTGGACGAGCTTCAGAATTGTTTAAGGTACGTAATTCCGAGTGTTATCTCAAAAGGTGTTGCAGTCTAGAAAAAGGAAATGCGGGCTGTGTGTCAAAGTAAGAGCGGAAGTTCAAGCATGACGGTTTGAGTTCAAGGGCAGCATTGAAGTGTGATTTTATTTGAGTTCAAGGGCAGCATTGAAGTACAAACTTATCTAAAGATGTTTGCGGTGTACTTTAAAAGTAAAGCTGCTGATCAGAGGTGACATTTGTTTAAGAGTTGAAGTTGGTCAGGAAAGAGAAGAAGAAGAGATCAGTAAGTGGGAGAACAATGCAAGTTGATGAAGTGCTGGTGCAGAACAATGCAAGTTGATGAAAGAAGGAAAGATCAGCATTGAAGAACATCAAAGGAACAAGGACAACGTCTTGGATGCAAATATAGGTCAAGAGTCTAAGTCTGGGTCATGGTGCTTGTCATTTGAAGATCTATAAGAAGAATTTCTCGTGGGTTTTCCTCTCCAAGAGGGAGAGGTTTTGCCCTGGCTCTAGGAGCCTAATTTGTGTGTCTCGTGTACTTTGATAATTAACTTGATGAAAGATTAAATAAGCTAAAGAAGAAAAGATTTAAGTCACACAAGCAACCTCACAAGTAATTATCACGAAGAAAATTTGTATTAATCACCAACCTCCAAATTCTCAACATGGTTTCAGAGCTAAGGTGCTAGAAAGGGCATAGAGACACTCAAGGATCAGATTTCATGGATCTATTAAAATGTCTCTTGTGCAAAGAAAGAAACAAACTGTTTGGGGTTTCAAACTTTCCATAGAAAACAAGGACAATGAAGTCATGCCAAATTCATGAAGGGAGATATAAGAGCACAAAGGATTCTTATAGAATCCATAAAAGACTCTATCATCTCTGGTGTACCAAATCTAAAATCATCAAAAGAAGTATATAAGAAATTGGTGGAGCTATTCTCTGTGAGTACTGCAAGAGAAGCAATCTCTCTGATCAACTGCAGGAACTGGGAGAAGACTACAGGGGTGCTAAATGCTCTATGAGACGAATTGGGAAGCTTCACTTCAGGATTATACAGGAAGATAGAAGCAACACCATTCCACAATTTAGGGTCTCTATGTAAAATAGAGGAAACAAGATTGAAAGCCACAGCTGTTACAGGATCAAGTGAAGGGAATCTAGCCTTTGCAGCCACGTCAAGGAAGAAAGGAAGATTCGGTAAGATTGCTCCTCGGAATAGTATGGACAAAGCACAATGTTTTGTATGTGATGAACTTGGGCATTATAAAATAGATTGCCCTAAATTTGAAAGGGACAAGAGAAATAGGGAAGAAGCCCATGTCTCAGAAATGAGAGAAGAACAGGATGCAAAGAAATCTAAGAAAGAAGAAGCGAGGGATCTCCTCTATGATTAAGATCATCTTCTCCTTTAAGTGATTTATGTTGGTTGTGTGATAGGAAGCAATGTAGCATCCTGATCAAAGCATGGTAGGAGTTCTTCGTAAAACAACTCTTGGAAAACCTCTCTGATAACTATATTGATGGAAGGTTGTCATCGAGATCAAGAATCATCATGAAAAACAAAATTCTGAGATGTGATGACATATTGATGGAGCAAGCCAAGGGAATGAAGCTCTTCATTCTAGCAAAACTGCTGAAGGATGACTTAAATGAAAAAGGTGTTAGGTATATATATATTTATATACTGACACTGGATGCTGTGAAGTCATGTCATACAGTTGCAGGTAATAGACTTTAATCTATGGAGGAGGATCTCTTGGTATATTGTCAGATGAAATCAATATAATATATCCTCATGCGGAATATGAGGTAGTTAATGAATAAGGAATTGTATATTAGAAGTTCCTGGGAATGAAGAATGTGCAGGAAGGTAGAGATCACGAAATGCAACCATGTCAAGAGGCAATTATCATCCGAAAGCCAAGAAGATGTGACTAGGAGATCTCCTGGGAGGATATGTAGACTCTGACTCAAGTCTCGTAAAGAAGAAGACCCTTGACAAAACATATCATTAGGAGACGTGTCAATCTGAATAAAGGATGTTGATGCCTACAGGAAGATGTCATGGTGAAAGATCATCACTGAGGTAACTTTTGTTTTAAAAGGTTCATATGTATATGTTTATCTGGATGAATTTGTGCAGGGCTACTAATCATGAGTAAGGATGTATGATCCTTGAAGATGATTCGAAGGAAAGCAGCATGGCATAACTGTGCACCAAATGAGAAAGACTGATGAATCACTTTCTGATAGTGGACATGACTCGTGAATGAAAGTGATGGATGATCTGTACCCTATGAAGCCAAAAGTTGAAGATTCCTCAATATCGAAATCCATGACATCGAGGGGAGGAATTCTTCATGAGTAGCTGGATTGCTGCCACAGAACCCTGGTTGAGAGGGAGCACGGTGGTAAGTTTTCTTGCTTGGAAGAAACTTGAAGTATGTCCTTCCTGTGTTAAGAGGGAGTGATGTATGTGATTCTCTATTACATGTGTCATGCACTAGACCAGGACTAACAGCTGTAAGTCTTGGTGAAGACCATGTGAAGAGAATGGATAGACACATCATTCTGGTCTTCACCTAGAAGACAGAATGGAGGATTGGGTAATCATCTGGCATTCGATACTCTTTGAGAATGAGATAGGGCATTCAAGATAAGAGTAGTCATGGACGGACATTCTTTAAGGGTTGGCTACCCAAGAGAAGAATGGTCCAAGAAGGTCATACTTTGGGAACACCTGGGTGGAGTATGTACCTTGGAGAAACAATGACTATGGTGTCTATTAATCATATGTCTCGCCAGCATTGTAGCCCATTGTCTCGTTGAGAGATGGGGTTGTTAGTCAAGTTCTTACACTAGGACAATGCTGGTTGATATGATGCTATACAGATGCAATTACCAATCTGATTCTTTTTATGAGATTCTTCAGTTTGAAAGTGACCATATACCTGTATGAATACCTCCGTAGTTAAGAGGGAGTGTTGAAAAGTGTAACTAGGTCGGTCTTCATATTGACTATGTAATTATGCATTTTTATGTAAAGAAGAAGACAAAGATAATAAAATATATTTTGTACTTGCCTCATGGGTTTCATGAGCAAGATTTTATTATAGGTTAAATAGACTTCTTCTTGATGTCTATCTAGGGTTTTGTCTTCTAGATAAAAATGTAATAAGTGTCATATATGAAGGATCTAGAAATGCTCCAAGACCAAGTCCAGAAACCATGGAAGAGTAGGTCTCATTAACCCTCACTCAAACGCTGGAAGAAATGTTATATTAATGTATCAAGTCGGCCTCCCTACAGCATGACAGGTCGGCCTAAATTAAGCGAACGTTATCCTATATATACACAGAAGCTGCGGATCAGTTGAGGCAAGGAAGTAATGCAAATTCAGCACTAATCAATTGCGGATATTCAAAAGACAATTGCAGAGATAACGGTGTCAGCAAAAGACGAACAGTGAGGATGATTTAACGGGATAACCGTTCAGATTGCTCTGGACAGAATTGCGAATTTCAGTGAGAAATAGAAATGCGGATTTCTCTGAATAGAAGTGCGGACTACCTGTAATAGTTTGCGGATTCCTGAAAGGAACTTCAGTGCAGATGGTTGATAAGCTTCAAGTCTGTCTAAGATACATCCTCATGGTATCTTACTGTAATAAATCACTGCGGTATTCCAGAACAGAAATGCGGGCATGTTGGACGAGCTTCAGAATTGTTTTAAGGTACGTAATTCCGAGTGTTATCTCAAAAGGTGCTGCAGTCTAGAAAAAGGAAATGCGGGCTGTGTGTCAAAGTAGGAGCGGAAGTTACAGCATGACGGTTTGAGTTCAAGGGCAGCATTGAAGTGTGAGTTTATTTGAGTTCAAGGGCAGCATTGAAGTACAAACTTATCTAAAGATGTTTGCGGTGTATTTTAAAAGTAAAGCTGCTGATCAGATGTGACATTTGTTTAAGAGTTGAAGTTGATCAGCAAAGAGAAGAAGAAGAGATCAGTAAGTGGGTGAAAGGTAGGAAAGCAAATCTGTGATTTACCTTCCTAACTTCAGCTTATATAAATCTCAAGCAACTGAAGTGCTGGTGCAGAACAATGCAAGTTGATGAAAGAAGGAAAGATCAGCATTGAAGAACATCAAAGGAACAAGGACAAGGTCTTGGATGCAAATATAGGTCAAGAGTCTAAGTCTGGGTCATGGTGCTTGTCATTTGAAGATCTATAAGAAGAATTTCTCTTGGGTTTTCCTCTCCAAGAGGGAAAGGTTTTGCCCTGGCTCTAAGAGCCTAATTTGTGTGTCTCGTGTACTTTGATAATTAACTTGATGAAAGATTAAATAAGCTAAAGAAGAAAAGATTTATGTCAAACAAGCAAGCTCACAAGTAATTATCAAGAAGAGAATTTGTATTAATCACCAACTCTCCAAATTCTCAACATGCTCTAAATGGTGCTTATGGTATAGCTTGTAATTTCAAGACTGGTACAAAGGGCTTTGTCCAAAAACACGTACGTAGAAACAATCAATGCTCTTCATTCATGAGAGAGTTAAAGGTCCTTCAATGATTGGGAAATGGATTTCAAGAGTGTCAAAAACTTCTAATTTGGGCAGACATTAAAACATGGCTCCTAAGCAAGCCCAATATACACTTGAATTTCAATTGCTTATACCAAGGTTTGAGCATTTGTACACAAACTATGACCTAGTGCTAGCAGCAGGTGCTTTTTTATCAAATATACAATCCTATATAAAGATTAATCATTATACCTCACAATCTCCAACATTAGATATCACTCAGGCATTCCTGTAACTTTAAACAACAGACATACTATACAAGAAAAGAAGAAAATACATGCCAACTCAAAATGGGCCGACTGGTTAGACCTGACCCTGCTAGACTGCCCTCCCAATGCCAAGATACCAACTTCCAAGCATACAACAGCCCTCAAAGCTGGCCACCAGCTTTCCCAGTATGAATTACCACATTTGTATAAATCAGCAATATCTATTATGATCAGTTCTAACTTCTCAATGTGAGATGGGTGTCCACTGATGCGGAGGACAGAAAGATTCGTCAGCTTCAGAGTGCATTATCTGTTTGCCTTTCTGATTAGGGTATTTGACTGGTTGGTGATTTACCAGGGGATTCCCTCTATAAAGCTCAATTGGCCAAGAGTTGTGCTTCAGATGGTCTATGTCCAGTTGGCATCACTCAGAGACAGTGAAGCATTTTCTGGGAGTGTCCACTGCCAAACAGTGTTAGCATTCAGTGTTTTGGGGGACAAGTTCATTGGGGTGCTGCAGTTTTGGAGATGGCTGCTTTCTTGTTCATTCTGCTTTCTCTGGGATATGGCCATTCAGTTTTTTGGGGGACAAGTTCATTGGGGTGCTGCAGTATTGCAGATGGCTGCTTTCTTGTTCATTCTGCTTTCTCTGGTATATGGCAGTGTTTGCGGAGTTCAGCTTTAATTGTCCTTTGAAAAGTCAGTTGTAAGTTTGTTTTCAAGAGTGTGACCAGCTCACTATCAGTTTTTTTGCTCTATATGGCAGGATGAGATACACCATCAGCTCCTAGTTAAGGGCACACAGTTGATCAAGGATGCCCATTCTCTTTATCCATCAATTAATTTTGATTTTATTTCAGCTTCAGTTGCACTATGGAAGAGGTTTTGATGTTTATTGCATATACCCTTCCACATTTTGCATTGATGTTTGTAACTATTTTTTCTGTAAATATAAAATGGATCTTTCAAAGTAGTATTAAAAAAGGAAATAACACCTAAGCCACCAATAACTAGCAACCCCAGATTCCTTAGAAACCTTGTGTACCAGTTAAAGAGAAAGCAATTAGTTGGATAGAGCTCGAACAGGAAATTAGTAACATACCCAATAACTATTTGAATCATCAACATTTGGAAAACCAGTTACAGACTGCTGCCCACTGCCAGACCCATATGGAACTTCATGTGAGTGTAAGCGAAACTTCGTCCGGTCATGCATAAGCTTCAAAACAGTCCCATAGGTAATCTGTAGAATCCACGACACAATTAGCACAAGCTCCATAAACCTGTGTTCTATCACAACAAATGCAGAGGAACAAATGCTTTTCAATTTTTGTAAATGTAAATGTGAGCATACATATATACAGACATACATACAGAGAAAGAAATAATGGTAAGATAAGTGCATTGATGTCCAACAAATGTGTGAGAGAGATAAAAAGCCTATGGCAATCAATTGTCATGTTCAGTATTAGATTGACAGAAACCTACACACACACACACATATAGCGAAAAGGCATAAAAGTATAAAACAATATCAGAGAGGAGCAGAGCTGTTGCACAAGGCATGAAGATCTTCAAGAGCCCTGGCTGGCAGAGATCAGCTACATTTCCATGAAGATCTGATGGACATCATAGCAGAAGAGTCGCAGAGAATCCCTAATCCTCCTCCTCCAAAGGGCTTCTTGCAGAAGGTTAACTCCAATCCAGAAAACTTGATTGATCCAAAGAAGTGGGTTTATTAGAAACCCTCCGATCTAAGGGGTCTCTAATATGCACATTTATAGACCAGTAACCAAATGAAAAACCCTTAGTTGGTGGATCTCAGCTAATTGTAAGCCAAAGGGAGGGCTGACAGTCCCACTCGATGGTAGAGAATAACTTCTGATCATCCTAACATCCACAAGCACAATGGAGCGAATTTGACACAGGGCCATGGCTCTTGAGTCAAGCTGTTTTATTTATGCGGTAGTCATGTACTGGATTTGACCCCCACATGGATATTCCTGCCACTATGCCAGTGTAAGTCAGATACCATTCCTTCCCCTTGGATTTTAGGATGATTACTGGCATGATTTGGCAACAGTCTTGATGCCTTCATCAAATCCTCACAGATAACTCAGAAGGAATCATGGCTGCTTCTGCAGGAATTTGTGTCACTATAGGCTTGAGCAAGCCAGTCTACAATAGTACTTCAATCAAGTTGGTGCCTTCACCAAATCCTCACAGATAACTCAGTAGGAAAGATGGCTGCTTCTGCAAGACTTTGTGTCACTATAGACTTGAGCAAGCCAATCCAAGATAGTATTTCAATCAAGTTGAGGAGAAAAAGTGCACAAGCCATCCCTTCAAGGGCAGGAATTGTCACTAGCATGGTCATAAGGAGAGAAAATGGCTTTATAAGCTGCAAAATAACCAAGAAGAAGAAGACCTTCAAATCACAGAAAGGAGAGAAGAGAAGATCAGATCCTCAAATACCAAACAGATTCAAACAGGTATGGAAACCTACTGGCATTATTTATAAGAATCAATTTGAAGCTTTAGATTGGGATCAAAATGATACATATAGAAAGGAATCTCCTCCTTTGATATGAAAAATTTCACAAATCTCAACAAAGAACCCTAAATCACCACTGAAGCAAAAACAAGTATCTGCAGAATGATGATCACAGCCTACAGGTTTTTGCCCAAGAGAAACGTTCCAGTGAAGTCTCTCCTGTTACTATGAAGAGGCAAGTCTCTCCTCTTCAAGTCCAATAGGAAGAAATTCCAAAGAAAGACTTTGGACAGGCAAAGAATGGCAGAAAATCAAACAGTGAAAAGGACTAAAGAAGCACTGGTCAATATAGCTAACAAGTCTCAAACATTGATCACAGCTTTCATGAAAGGTAGTTAAAACCCACGCAAAGCCTGGGTCATCCAGCTCCTGTTAAGGGGAGCAAATCACTCTTCAATCAATCAAGAAGATGGTATCATGAAATGCGAGACATGGGTCCAAGGGCTAAGCGAAGATCACTTAATAGAAAGATCAGCCTAGAAAAACCAGACATCATATTCATTCAGGAATCCAAGCTTAATGAAAGCGGGATGGAAGTCGCCAAAAGGAGAATATAGAAGAATGTTGAAGAACTCTCTATAAACCCAGCAAGCAGAAGTAGAGTGATAGCTACATGAACCAACTTGGAAATACTGAAGATTCTGGAAGTTCATAAAGGCAGATTCTAGATAACCTAAAGGTGCCCTCCAAAATATGGGACAAATATTTCCACCTCAGTAATGTTTATGGTCCTGTTTTAACAATCCTCAAGCCTAGTTGATAGAATCTATTATCTAGAGAGAGCCTTGAATGACTTACAATGGATTGTTGGTGGGGAGTTAAACCTAATTCTAGCGGTGCATGAGAAGAAAGGTTGGCAAAAGGCTGCAGGGAAATCCAGCTTCAATTTTGTATGATTTTATCCAAAAGAATGCCCCCATTAACATTGCTCATAGAAATGGATATTTCACTTGGAATAACAAGACAAATGGGAAAGGTTTTGTTATGGAAAGATTACACAGATTTCTTCTCAACAAAGACTGGATAGAGGGTGATTTTGCCTTAAGATTTCTCATATCCATAGAGGAGCCCTCTCAAATCATTAGCAGGTCGAGCCCTCTCAGATCATTGGGTGATCTCTCTAATCATAGAAAATGATGACAAACCATGCAAAAACCATTTCAAATTTGAACTTATGTGGCCCTCTCACTCTGATTTCCTTATTAAAATTTAGAAGTGGTAGCAGGATTACCGAGTGGTGGGATCCAAAATGTTTATCATGCACAAGAAACTCCAGCATCTCAGAAATCCAAACTAATAGTCTGGAACAAGGTCTCTCAGAATACTCTGAAAATTAAAAGAGAAGGAATTCTGGTAGCTAGGAATGTAAACCATCCAATCATCTCTTGAAATAGTGATCTTATCACTAGATTTTTGAAAGAGAAGGAATCCTTGGAGCTAGGAATAAAAACCCTTCAACCATCTTTTGAAATTATGATCTTATCACCAGAGTTTTCAAATAAGGAAGCTCAGCCAATAGCCAAGTTGGAGGAGAACTAAACAAAAGAGGAAATTTTCTTGTGTCAGGAATCTAGAACTTAATGGCTTCGAGCAGGGGACCCTAATTTTAGATTCTTTCGTACCCCTGTGTTGGTTGAAGACCAATTAAACACATTTCTAAAAAGAAAGCAAGCACTGTAGACATAATGAAATGGAAAGGCACAATAATCTGTGTGGAAGCAGTAAATTACTTCAAAAAATTCTTTTCAGACCAAGGAAAGATATTTGAAGCAGAAAAGACCTAATTCTCAAATTATCCCAAGCATGGTTTCCAGAAGGTCATTGAGAACTTGCTTAAGCCCATTCAAGAGCATGGTGCCAATGGGTTCCCAACTGAATTTTCCCAGATGGCATGGGATATCATTAAAATAGACCTCCTAGAAGCAATTGAAGAATCCAAGAAATCAAGGGCTATGCTCAAAGCCTTAAATGCAACTTTTTTATAAAATACATCCCATAAGAATGAGCTCTGAGTTTTGATAACTTTAGGTCAATATCTCTATGCAATTTTATCTGAGATCTCTTTCAGATTTATAACACAGTTACCAGTACTGATTTCAGATGAACAAGGAGATTTGCCAGGACACCAAATCTCCAATTGCCTTGTAGTCCAAGAAGTCATCCACTCTCTGGAGCCAAGGAGTATGCAACGTTCTCAACCTTGATCTAGCTAAAGCCTACGAAAAGGTTAGATGGGACATTCTTCAAGAAATTCTGCTTAAAATTAGCTTCGGCCCAGTGGGCCAAATGGGAATAGCATTGCTTCTCTTCTGCCTCCTTTGTTGTTCTCATCAATGAGGGACCCTCTAAGTTCAAGACCTCTAGAGGGCCGGGCAAGGTTTCCCTCTCTCCCTAATCCTTTTCACTATTCTCATGGAATCGCTTGGTAAAGCTTTGGTTAAGGACACAAAAGAAGGTTTGATTAAGGGTGTCAAGACCTCAGGAATTCCAGACAGCATCAAAGAATCAAAAACATTCAAGAAAATCCTAAAAAGTGTTTGACGCAGCGAAGGGACCAGAAATCAACCCTGAAAAGTCCACAGCCTTCTTTATTAAGCATAAGGCTAAAATCCATCAAAAAGTAGTTGAAATCCGCCTCTAAATACTTGGGATACCCACTCACTGCATCCAACTGTGGCAGAATCAGTTGACGCAGAGTAATAGATAAAATTAATTACAATAGAATCTTCATGGGTATCTCTATATAGCTAGAAGGTTGGTATCAAAGTTATCAGAACCGGACCAGACCGGTCGGAACTGGCTGGTCCAACCGGTGGGAGGGAAAAACTGGTTCAGACCAGTGAACCAGGCTGTTACCGGCCATTTTTCACTGAACCTGCAGGTTCGGCACCGAACCAGCCGATTTTGTACAATGCTACCAAGGACCTTTTGAATGCAATTTTTTTAAATGCAATGATTTATGACTGGGGAAGCCTAATATTTGACCATATTGTTGTACTAATGCGATGCAATTAATGGTACTTTTACTTAAAATTTAACATCACCATTAAGTGACTCGGGATGTTTGAGAGTGGTTCCAAACTCATTGAATTTCATATGGAGAAAGTAGAATTTTCAATCCCACTCAGAATTCAGCAGACTCGACAGTTTTTTAGGATTTAGGATTGGGGGTATTGCAATGCTTCCATTGGATTTTGTCATGTACGAGTGTATGGAACTAGCATTTAATCAAGAGCACCAACCCCTCCATGTATCTTGATGTTAGTGATATTGATTGTTGAACTCCTCTATAATGATCCTGCTAAAAATGTACCCATCACTCAAACAAAATCTTGACTTTACATGCTAAGCTTTTTCTATTTTATTTTAATGCTTAGAGAGTGATATTGATAAAAAATATCCCAATATAGGCAAAGATTTTGATGATAAGTAGGTATTTGTTGTTGCATGATTTTTTTGGATGCTATATCCAATCTAGGGCCTATTTGTTGATGTATTTATGGTTCAGAGATGGATTGCACTCGGAGCTATTTTGTTTATGTGCACCCTTATGAAAACTTTTGCTTATTTGTGTATAAATGGTTTGGATTCATATGGATGCACATGAATATATGTGTTTTTCTTTAAATTTTGAATATTTTGTGTTTTTGGTTGACCGGTTGTTTGGTCCGTTTTTTTTACCAATTCTGGTGCGGGGGTCTACCGGTTAGATGACCAGTCGATTCTGACAACATTGGTTGGTATGCATCTCATAAATTTCATTAGTTGCTGGCAACTGCAATATTCCTTACCTTCGTCCTTCTAGCCCCAAAAATTACTGTCAGAAAGATTGAAAGCATCTTTAAGTGGTTCCAAGGATGATAGGAAATGGGACCTTAAGTCACAGAAAGAAGTTACCCCCTTCCCCCCACCCAGAGTGGGACATGATGTTGCTTTAACAGGCGAAATAGTCTAGACTCTTGAGAGTGCCATCTGAACTCAAAGCCCTCTATGGTAAATTCTCACCGTGAAATACTTAAAAAATGCTACACTGAAAACTATTTTAAATTTTTAGGCAATTCCCCACTGCATCCCCAATCTGGAATAGCTTAGGCAAAAGCTTTTCTCTGGTTTCAAACCACTACTTTTGGGAGATTAGACAAGGATAGATAAATTCCTAGGAAGACTCTTGATATGGCCACTCTCCCTACTCTCCCTATAATTCAAGGGAGAGGTTTCAGGATCTAAAAGAAGCCGTCTCTTTTCAAATGGACAAAACCATGTAGCTACTAGAGACCACATGAGCACCCTTTTCTCCTTTCAGAGTCTGGAAGGATCCCAACCAATGGCCTATTCACATCCAAGAGAACCAAGCAAGTAGCTACAGAAGCATTCTACTGAAAAATGGAACACATAAATGGAGAGAGGAGATATTGCCCTTAAGGAAGCATACACTCTTCAGCAGTCATAAAAATGCCAGAAAAATTGGCATCCAGAGTGCCGGGATAAAGTTTAGAAGCATTCTTGTGCCTTGCAGCCAAGAGCAAAATTGCCTCATGAAAGACACTAAATTACCACGGACATCAAGGCCCTACCAGATGCTCAAGCTATAAGTAAAGTAGTGAAGACAACTCACATTTCCTAATCAAATATGCTTTCAGCAGCCAAATCTGGAAGTGCTGGGAGAGACTTTCATTCAAGGTCAAACCTCCAGTGGACAATGTTAAAGAACTATTCAGAGATCCAGGCAAGCAACCGTACATGGAAATCCTCCAATGAAATATCTCTCTATAACATCACCCCAGTCTATATCTTATGGTTCATTGGGAAGGCTAGAAATGTCAAGATCTTTGAAAGAAGGGAGTTCACAGAGCAGAATCTGAAACAGTATGAAACAGAGCAGAATCCACAATGCTAGAATCAATCAGGGACTCAAAATTAAAAATTATGGCAATCAAAAATGAAGTTGATCTGTTAAAATTATTAAATTTAGTTACAAAATCTTATCAATCTGCCCAAACACAATCTAAAACTCAGCATTGGCTCCTGCTAATCTCAAATGGATTAAAATCAAGTTTGACAGTGCATCCAAATGACATCCTGGAATAGCTAGTGCTGGTTGTATCCTAAGAGACCATCCAGGTAGGTTTCTTAGGATAAGTACAGATTCTTGGGTTCTTGCTCCAGGGACAAGGTAGAGGCAGTCAGCCTTATGGAAAGCATACCATTGGCAAGAATTTGCAACTCCATGAAATTTGCTGTTAGAGACTATAAATTGATTATAGGCCTAGGGTTTGTATATATTCACAGAACTGCCAAACAAAGTCACCGACTGGATCACCAATCTTGCCATCAAATCAAACTAGATGGTATCCATGAGGTGAAGCATTTGATCATATTGGAAGATTCCAATTGGAAAACTGTCCTAGCTAGGGATGTATGCATAGAAACACTTTAGATTATCCGTCAAATCTGCAGTCATTCAAACAGCAGCAGTAGGGACTCAAATGCCTTCAGTACACATCGGTTTGACCCCCTCAGTTAGGGATCCTATATCACAAGATAATACACCAACCATTAAAGAGTTTTGGAAGAATGGTGACCAGTCATTGAATCCCAAGGTAACCAACCAATCAACTTGGATCATCTCAATATCCCCAAAGGTATTTGGTAAGGTATGAGGAACCAATATTACCAGTACAGGCAACTCTCTTGGCACACCCCTGTCTCTTCCTCATTCCTCCAAATCTGGCCATTTGACATTTGTTTAGCCAAGGCAACGTTCTTATATAGTAGAGAATGGTAGCATCAAATGCATATCAAGTGTTCCAAACTCTGACTAATCCTCCATTCATTCTAGTGCATTCCTGTTAAATTTAGATAGACATGGAGTATTCTATGCTTAATGCAAATTTACTTCAATCTTTCTTAGGCCCGATCCAATTTAGCAATCACATAAACATGAAAGTAAAATGCTGATAGAAAACAATAATAGATCAACAGAAGACAAGCCAATAGTATAGATCAGATTTTACAATTCTTCTTGTCCAGCAAAGATATAGGATATTGTGCATTACGGCAGTCAACATGATGCATCAGCCAGCAAAGTCTTTCTTAGATCAGCCAACCCTCCAAGTGTCACACCCACAGCCCTCAAAGACAGCTCATCAAAAGTCAACGCTGGTCAATGAAAAGTCAATGCATAAAAGTCAACGCATGAAAGTCAACAGAATCAACACTGCAGATTTAGGGCTTCGGTCAAACTGCTCCTTTTTCCTAGATTTTTGTGCCCAGTGTACGGCCTACAAAAATTGGATTTCCAGCAAAGATTGGAGGTCAAACAGTCAAGGGTTGACCACGGTCAATGCTGTTCAACGCACAGAAAACAGCGCTAAAACAGATCCGAAGATTTTCCCCAACTTCAGCTCCACATGTGTGAAGGAAAGAGGCCTCCAAAGGCTATCGAACCAATCAGATCACAATGAGAGAATGTGTGATGAGTTGATGAGCAAATGACCTCCAAGTCTCCAATTTATATCCATCAGTGAGGGTGTGTGACACATCTATTAGGCTTGTGAGCCTACATTACAAATTTAGCCGACCTTGCACATGTGTTGAAAATAAAATCAAAATATATGTTCTGCTCATCCAAACAAGATGATCTTTAGATCAATCTTGCACCTTTCTGAAAGAGGAATCCAACAAAAATATAATCATCATCATATGAGCAGTGCAACATGGAGTTTGGACCTAGTTGCCCAAAATTAACAATTCCTCAACAGTTAAAAGGTAATCCAAGCTGAGGAGAAGTAGCAGTAGCTTGTCCTTTAAACCACAGTCGAAGCCTGCCTTCTCAGCTGGACAACATAGAAAGAAGAATCCAAGACATTCAAAACAGGACCAGGGCCCAATACAGCATGTTAGATATTATGCGCAAGGAGATGAAAGACCAGCACAAAGAACCAGATAACAAAATTCTGAAGTTCCAGCATGAAATCGGATTGCAGAAGAATAGCCAACCTAAAAACATGACAAACTTCCCATGCACCAAAACGGGTCATTGTGTCTGACTTTCTTACCATCTCTGTGTATAAATATTAAAGTAGCTTCAATTCATATTTTCCACACAGTGTTTGTTCCAATCCTTGTAGCTCCTATCTTATAATAGCTATGACAAATATTAGCATCGAGATTTTGGCTTGTCATTCAGGCTGTAAGAGATGGACAGGGATAGATTAGACCTTCAGCCATATTGTTAGCTCTAGAGATACTATACTCGTAGCCTCTCTGCTAATCTCGTCAATATATAATCAGCAGTGTTTACTTCTATACTCCCAACCAGTTGTAGACACCTGTTGCAGCAGTTTTAACTTTTAAAAAAAAAAAAGAGGGCTTATGTTTAGTGGTTTGCCTCTCAAGGACCATTTGTAGACACAAGCAAGCTAGCTATACCATTCGACTTCTTCGGACCACTTGCAATGCTTCTTTGAGTTTAATGGAATCATTTAAAAATATATATATTTAAAATGGCACTCCTAACAGGACACTGTGCACTGGTGAGGTCCAACAGGATTCCATTGTTGATTCGGTCTACCTCACCCATATAGAATAGGATTCCATTCTTGCTGTGGTCTACCTCACCCATATAGTATAGGATTCCATTCTTGCTGCGATCTACCGCACCCATATAGAATAGGATTCCATTCTTGCTGCGGTCTACCTCACCCATATAGCAAGTTTCAAAATGACAAGGCCAGTTGCAAGTCAAAATTGATATATGCAGAATAGAAACCCCTCAGATCTAGCACCTAAATCGAAGGAAGTCCACTTTTGGGGGTGCAGCCCTTGAAGGCATGTTTCTTAAAGCACTTCCCAAAAAAGAAATCAGTTTCTAGTTCAGCCCTCAGAGATGCTCAGACATACAAGAACGGCATGTGGGATGCAAAACTAGACATACTGTATGAAATTTGAATATCAACGTCCCAGATCACAATTATTACTACTAAATCGGTAACCTCTGATCCAGTGACATTCCGCAGAGCCTATACCATAATTACCCCTGCCATCCAATGCACATTTATTTAACCCTAGATCTCTGTGAAGACGTAATGAAGCAAAATTACACTGACCTTAACTTTTTTATAATTTTCAACCACAACAAAATATTAAATACCAAACATTTTAATGAAATTGTTGATTTAGCTATTGACCTCATTTTAATTGAATTTTATTTCCAATTTTGAATCTAAGAAAAGAGGAGATCATGGGGGTCTCAAAGGGACGAAAAAGGGCATCAATATACCTGGCCTATTCCCTGTTAGGTATGTACAAAATCTAAGAAAATAGGTCATGTGGGTTCCAAAGGGCAGTAAAAATGTATCCTATATCTGACCAGATTTTTTGTAAGTATGGACCAAATGGGTGTTCTCTAACACTTGTGATCTGAGCCGCCAAGACCTCAATTATACATAATGCCAAACTGTAATCCTCCCTAACCTATGTTTCTACCACAATAACTGCAAACCCCCAATGGCCCTTCTTCTGTTTTCTCTCGTTTTTCTTGAGTATGACTACCATAGCTGATTTAAAATTGATTACACATAAACATAAATGAAAACCCACCTCAGCCTGTTGACTTGCTGCTGCTACAGGCGAAGCCGAATACTGATCCAATGGTAGATCCAACAGGAGAAGCAGGGCGGCAATCCCCAGAAAAGAAATACCCATTACGAACAATGTGATGAGAAACCAGGTCTGGTGCCAGAAGGGCAGTTTAGCGGGTATGGTGTAAACAATCCTGGTACTCCCCGGTTGCCGATGAACAACAGCTGGACTAGCAAGGCGCCTTTGGTGAAGTGATGAAGAAGACGCTCCTTGCCCTTTCGGAGCCACCGTGCCTTCAATTTGGTTATCCAGAGCGGACACAGTTGAATTATTTTTGTAGGTTCACAACCCAATAAGCACCATTAAATTGCGTTTGCTCTGCTTCATTTGAAGCTTTTCCTCATTAATGGGTTTTAATTTCAGAGGAGAAGATTTAGGAATATGTGTTTGATATGTGCGACTAGAAAAATATATGTAATTATATATATGGAAATCGGAGTGAACTCTATAACAACACGTCCGTGTAAATAAATGAACCAATTGGTTGTGGACACGTGTGATGGTGTACATTTGGATGGCTATGATTGGTTGGTGACATTTGTGTTGTTCTCATTTGCTGGTGCACATTGACCACGGGATGGCTTGGCTTGGATCGAACAGGGAAATTGAAGTAATATTCATTGACTAATCTTTGATAGCAAGAGGACAAAACTTGGAGTCTTCGCAGCGGAGAATTGCTGCGAAGGAGCATTTGAATTCAAAAACATTTTTGGCGTTTTACAGATTAATCATAATTGTTTTAATTAATCACCAAGTTTGTGGAAAAGTGAACGGACTAATTATTATTTTATTCTAAAATTTTATGTTTTTTTTTAAGGTGTTTTTTTTTTTTTAATTTGCTAAAATTTAGGTTAAAAAACATTCGAATGACAAATTTAAGTAGTTAAACATTAAGTGTTTTGGAATTTTTGAAAACTCTACCAAGTTTGTTTACCAAATTTTTTAAGACTCCACCAAATTTGTTTATTCATTTCAAATAATTAAAATGAGTAATCTTATTCAAAATTGTATCTTTGATTCGTTCAAGTAGACAAAATTACTAGAGCACTTAATTTTGTCTAAAATAATCATTAATTTTGTGATCATTAATTTTATGGAAAAATACCTCGGATGTGGGTGTCAAGCAAACTTTCAGGACTAAGTGGCCATGAGAGGCATTAACCGCCTCCATGCCCCACACAATCCTTGTTCTTGAGTCCACCCCAGCGGCACCATCAACCTGCGTCCTTTACAATGTCATTAATCAGCCCATCCTAAGTTGGCAAATCCATAGACTTCGTGCATTTACTCCTCGCCATGACTCAGTACACTTGCCCTCCTCGCCATTGCAATCACTCACCCACAAGCAAGGTTGTAAGATCAGGGAGAATGTTTCCCTCCACTTAAATGTTATTGAGCTACCCTTTATGTCATTGTTGCTCTATGTTGGCTTGTAGCCCTTAATATGATAGTTCTCCTTGTCATCATGCAATTCCAATGGTCCAAGAACGAGGTAGGGCTCGTTGAAGTGGCAAACATAGGGGAAGACTCCCTCTTATGCACAGATTAGGTATTGGTAAGTTTGATGCCAGCATTCCTTGACACTACTAGCGCATGGTGGTGAAATTGGAAGCCACAGAGTTGCACAACACTAGAGACCATGCTTGGGCTCTGCAAAATGTGCTTGGTCATCACCTTTGTAGAAAATGTAACAACAGAATTCAATATGATCTTGTTATGTACTAAAACAAAATATTGAATCCTTCTATAATTTGCAGAAACAAAATTCGATCGCACAATCACATAACAAGTAAGAGAAATGAACAATCAATCGCACAATACAAGATGTGTATGGGGAAACACACTGCCTAAAACCCTGCTATCCGTATATTGTATAAAGTCAAGACCATGAAACAATACAACGCTTTTCTCTCTCTGAGAAACTCCTGCACTCTACCAACTATCTCACTTTGATCTAGGCAAAATCAGTCAAGTACTTAACCAATTCTCAGCCTTTGCTCAGCTAGTCTTCTCACGCATTCATGGACGAATTGTCACCCTATTAAAAAGGAAATTCCTTGGAATTGATTACGAAATGGATCATAGGCTTCCTCGTGACTCTATAACTTACTTGTACAATTTTCTAATTATACAACTAATAGTTATCATCCTTTTAACCTCGGACTCAACTGGGCCTTCCTTAGAATGGACATGCAACACTATTTATAGTGAATTATCAGTTCACTGATTAATCACTCATTGTGAATTAAATCGTATTTAATTCAGTGCTCGTCTCTCATTTAGAACTAGTTAAATTGGTTTTAACTCAATTAATTGAGTTAACTAATTACAACTCACAAATAATTGTAACTAAACCCCCTTAAATCATGGGAGAACTCTACATGCCTCCTCTCTAGCCCTCAACTCGAATTTGCTAAGCTAACTTGGTCTTTTTGACTTAGTTAACTAATACAAGTTGTCATGACATGAAATTACACTCTTCCAATTTAATTAAGGGAAAATTAAATCAGAAGCCCCTTTGGGTGTCATTTCAACACTCCCTCTCAACAAAAAAGGGATTCATAATTTTCTTCGGTAATAATCACCTGTGAAAGAACATTGTCGACACGTTTTGAACCAACCAGTGTGGTTCATCACCAGGACTAGTTGGGAGATCAGGTCTAGGCATTGAGTTTAAATAGATGTAGAGATGACTAAACTAGTCATTACAATAACGGCTAATTTGACTCCGAAAGGAAAAATAGGATTAATTTTCTTCACAAAATAATTTTATAGATAAAAATATTTATTTTATTATTTATTTATTCATTTTTATTTGTTATTCATAATTAAATATTAAAATCTTTTTTTTGTGATTTTTATATCAAATCCTTATTAATTAATTTATTTGTTTATTTGTTTATTTTTTTTCTAATTTTATATAATTTTTATTTATTTATTTATTTATAATAATAATAATAATTATTATTATTATTATTATTATTATTATTATTATGGTTTTTAAACTTATGTGGTTGTCGTTAATTGCAGAATCCACAGTATACTGTTGGATTATCCATTGTTTTATGACACTGTGGATAATATGGATTCTGCAATTATTATTAGTTTTTCTTTTTTAAATAAAAATATTAATAATGAATAATTGAAGGAAGGAAAGGGTGGAAACTAAAACGACTTAAGAATATAGGGCAGGGATCCAACACCTGTTAATATTCCAATGGTCATCTCTATTGAGATTAACAGGTCTTTTTTCGATTTCTAAGGCCCCCTTAACTTACGGTGATGAAAATGGTTAATCCTAGCAATAACCTTAGCCTCTTCGATGCAAATATGATGGTGAGTCTGTTAGGTCCCTATATATATATATTTTTTTAATCTAGGATAATCGGTAATTGGTGAGAGTTTTTCCTGAACAAGGCCCAGGATCAAATCCTACTAGCTGCCACTATAAACCTAGGCTAGGTGCAACAGCCTGCAAGCCACACAATAGCAATTAACTTATGCCTCAACAAGAGCCGAGACATCCACTATGGAGTCGTCTACTCTTCTAGCCAATACACAACAGGCCATATACTCAATGAGATTTGAACCTCCATCTTGTGGGTTTCACCCAACGAAACTTACCATTAAACCACATGTCCCTTATTGTTGTTAGTGTAACCCCCTTATTGTTATTATTGTACCCTTGTAACCCCCATATTGTTATTATTGTGCCCTTAAATTATTATTGTTAGGTCGGCTAGGATTACATTGTGACACCACTAGGATTACATTGTGGCCCCATGGACTCCTATATATAGAAAAGGGGTTTTGTAATTTGAATCATACAAGAATTGTTCATTCATGTAATGTATTGGAGGTTTCCCCCTCGAAGTGGCTTATTTCTAAGGTGTTTATATCTCTTTTCTTCTCTTTTTGGATCTGGTTTCACAACATTTGGTATCAGAGCTTTGAGATTCCAGGTTTTCGCTGCTCCAAACAGGTCATCATGGAATTTTCGTTATAAATTTTTTTCTATGAAGGTTCAGAATCTAAAAATTTTAGAGCGCAGAGCCAAAATCCTGAGGAACATCTTCGCAAATTTTCAAAGCTTGGTTCACAATATTTTCGGAGATATGATCTGTGCAAGTTAGGTCATTTTGTAGGCTCCTGAATTTAACCTAAACAGGTCATCGTGGTATTTTCGTAATAAAAAATTTTCTACGAAGGTTAAAAAGCTGAAATTTTTAGAGTGCAAAGCCGCAATCTTGAAGAACATCGTCACAAAATTTTAGATATTGGTGCGCAATATTTTCAGAGATATGATCTGTGGAAGTTAAGGCTTTTTGAGGCTTCTGAATTTCATCTCAAAGAGGTGATCGTGGGAAAATCTTCATAGCTCTCTCTATGAGCATCGGATTGGAATGCTGTAAAAGTTGGTCACAAGTACACGGACTGCAGTTTTCGGTCTATCAATCTCAGACCCAAAGGAGGAAACAGTGACATGTGGCAAGTCGTACAAGTTCGCTCTACTGAACCAGTCCAAAATTGGGTCATTGTGGGAGATTGGACATAACTTTTCCTTGAAGAATCCAAATCAGATCAGACCTGTGGCATTTGAAAAAAGCTTCAGAGGGCTACTACAGGGATGAATTTCAGATATTGAGGATTTGCAATTATATAGATAATTCAATTTCAATATCGAGCTCCTCAAAAGCAAGTAAAATTTAATTTTTATTTTTATTTATTTATTTATTTATTTTTATTTTTATTTTTTTTTATTTTTTTTCCGAATTGCATGAGTCTTGTTTGAAGAATCAAGTTGAATTGATTCCAAGGGCATATTGTAGAATAGATATCACTATTGGATTCTAAAATGGCCCCTAAAAATAATTCAACACCCATTAAGCCTTTAGAAAGCTCTACTATGACTCATGAAGACGAAGAATGACAACATGACATATCAAAATTACAAGAGCAAGGCATCAGAATTTGGCTTCCTTGCAAAGAGCAACAAAAAATGACATGGAAGTTTTGAAGAAAGGCGTGGAAACTAAGATGATGTTTGAAGAAAGGTATGGATGGTTTGAAGAATGGCATGGAATCTAAGATAGATGGCATGGAAGCTGCAGGAAGGAATCTTATTCTTTTGACATGGAAGCTAAGATCGATGAGAAAATGGAAAACATGAAGAATGATCTAAAAGAAGACATGGAAGGTTTGACAAAGTTGATACAAGAAATGTTTCCTAATGGTGAAAAGATAGTAGAGGAAAGTCATGATGAGAACAAACTAAATGTTAATCGTGATTTCATAAAATCTAATGTTGGCGGGAAGAACCACCATATTCCAAAAATGGATATGAGGAAGTTTGATGGAAAGGATTCTGTAACATGGATACTACAGATGGAGCAATATTTTGATCTCCATAATATGCAAAACACACAAAAGGTACACATTGCAACTTTACATTTAGAACAAAATACATTTGTATGGTATCGATGGCTTTGCTCCCGTAAAAAAATTGTCACTTGGTCAATTTTTACGGAGGAAATGATAGCACATTATGAGGATACAAAGAGCAACACCTTCTTTAGCCAATTGATAAATCTCAAACAAAAGGGTTTAATGGGGGAGCACATAGAGGACTTCCAAAAATTGAATATAAGGGTAACTGATATTCTAGAGGAACACAGGATTGATCTCTTCATAGGTACTTTAAAGGATAGCATCCAAAATGAAGTTTGCGTTTTGGAAGCTGATTCATTGGAGAAGGCATTCAGGTTGGCAAGAAAAATTGAATGCAAAATTATGGCAACAAGGAAGCCTACCACTCACTTCTATAAAGAGGGAAGTGTTGCTACTCCTAGATTTCCACAACCTACAAGGTTGACACCACAACAATTGGAAGAAAAAAGAGCAAAAGGCTTTGCTACAGTTGTGATAGAAAATACACTAAAGGTCATAAGTGTGCTGAGAAGAAATTATTTTACATAGATTGTGAAGAGGAAGAAGAAAATGAACAAGAAGAGGATATACACCAGAAACCAACCCTAGAAGAGGAAGAAATGAGTCCGACCATATCGTGTAATGCATTGGCAGGAATTACCACTCCTCAAACTCTCAAGATAGAAGGACATATCAAGAAGAAAAGGTAATAGTGTTGATTGATTCAGGTAGCACCCATAATTTTATTCATTGTAAGGTAGCCAAGGAATTGAATTGTTTCCTATACCCAACACCAGAATGTCAAGTGATGGTTGCAAATTGAGGAACTATAAATTGCTCTGGAAAATGCCATAATATCAAGCTAACCATGGGGGAATATGTGTTGACTAGTCCAATGCTTTCCATTCCTATGGGAGGTGCTGATGTTGTACTAGGAGTACAATGGTTACAATCTTTGGGGACGGTAGCTTCTAATTTTCAAGAACTTTTCTTGAAATTCTTTTCAGAAGGAAAGGAAGTCGAATTACGGGGTATTGAAGGGAAGCCAGGAAGGATAATAAGCTCTAATGGCATGACAAAGCTTCTAAAGAAAGAACAACGAGGCGTAATTGCACAATTATGCTCACCAGAAGTTCCAACATCAAAATCATCTATTTCTGCAGATCTCCAACAAGTCTTGGACAATCATTCCAAGGTGTTTGAAACTCCCAAAGGACTCCCACCTATTCGTGATCATGATCATGCTATTCATTTGATTCCAGGAAGTGTCCCTCCAAAAATCAGGCCTTATAGATATCCTTATGTCCAAAAGAGCGAAATTGAACGTATGATTGCAGAAATGTTAGAGGCGGGTATAATTCAACCTAGTCAAAGTTCTTTCTCTACTCCTGTAGTATTGGCACACAAGAAGGATGGATCATGGCGAATTTGTCTGGATTATAGGGAGCTCAATAACCTCACCATTAAAGATAAATTTCCCATTCCTGTGATTGATGAATTATTGGATGAATTACATGGAGCAATTTATTTTACCAAGTTGGATCTTCGTTCAGGATATCATCAAATTAGAATGAAGACTGAAGATATTCCAAAAACAACATTTCGAACTCACGAGGGTCATTATGAATTTTTGGTCATGCCTTTTGGCCTTACCAATGCACCTTCTACATTTCAAGGGTTGATGAATTCCATTTTCAAACCCTTCCTTAGAACATTTGTGCTAGTATTTTTGATGATATACTAATCTACAGCAGGTCTTGGAAGGATCATGTTGAACATGTTGACAGGGTGCTCAAACTATTGCAGGAGAAACAATTATATGCAAAACATCCAAATGTTTCTTTGGAGTACAAGAGGTGGAATATCTGGGTCATATTATATCTCACGAGGGTGTGAAAGTAGACCCTAACAAAATTAAAGCTATTAAGGAATGGAAAGTCCCCAAGACAATAAAGCAGTTGCGAGGATTTCTCGGGTTAACAGACTATTATCGCAAGTTTGTTAAGAATTATGGGAGAATAGCAGCACCTCTAACAACATTATTGAAGAAAGATGAATTTTCATGGACTCCTTAAGCAACTAAGGCCTTTGAACATCTTAAAGAGGCAATGTGCCTAGCACCGGTCTTAGCTACGCCAGACTTCACAAAAAACTTTATTGTGGAATGTGATGCCTCAGGAAATGGAATTGGTGTTGCTTTAATGCAGGAAGGAAGACCCATTGCTTTTGAAAGTCATCCAATCAAAGGAAAGTATTTACAAAAACCTATTTATGAGAAGGAAATGTTAGCAATACTGCATGCACTAAAGAAATGGAGAACTTACCTAATGTGAAGACACTTCAAGGTAAAAACTGATCATGATAGTCTTAAACACTTTTTGGAACAAAGACTATCTTCAGAAGAGCATCAAAAATGGGTTACAAAAATGTTGGGTTGTGACTTTGAAATAATATACAAAAAAGGGAAGCTAAATGTTGTTGCAGATGCACTCTGAAGAAAGAATGAAGAGGTGGAAGCATTGCTTTGTGCCATTTCTATTATCCAAACAGATTGGATAACCAAAGCAAGAGATGAATGGAAGAAGGACGAAGACGTGTGGACACTCATTCAAAAGTTGCAGCAAGATCCTAGTATATTTGATACATTTAGTTGGAAAAATGATTTCTTATGGTACAAATAGCGCTTATATCTTTGTAAGAATTCCCAACTAAAACAAAAGATTCTTTTTGAATTGCACACTTCTCCTTTAAGAGGACACTCAGGATTTTTAAAAACTTACCAAAGGGTGAAGAAAGAATTTTTTTGGGATGGCCTTAAATCTGATATTCAAAATTTTGTGGTGGAATGTTTGGTTTTCCAGCAGAATAAAGTTGAGACAATTAAGACCTCGGGTCTTCTACAACCTTTATCCATTCCAAGTCAACGTTGGGAGGAGATTTCAATGGATTTTATCACAAGTTTACCTAAGTCCGAAGGAAAGAGTGTCATCATGGTGGTAGTTGATAAACTTACCAAGTATGCACACTTTTGTGCATTATCTCATCCATTTAAAGCAAGTAAAGTTGCTACTACATTTATGGACAGAATTCAAAAGCTACATGGAAGCCCAAGGGTTATAGTGAGCGACAAAGATCCCATTTTTACTGAAAATTTTTGGACGAAGTTATTTTCTTGTTTGGGTACTCAATTAGCTCATAGCTCATCTTATCGTCCTCAATCTGATGGTCAAACTAAGATAGTAAATAAATGTTTGGAAGGATATCTTCATTGTTTTGTATCTGATAAACAAACACAATGGGTCAAGTGGTTACCTCTCGTTGAATGGTGGTATAACACTTCCTTTCATACTACAACAAAAATGACCCCATTTATGACACTTTATGGATATCATCCACCATCCATCACATCATATTTAAGGGAAAATTCGAAGGTTCAAGCCATGGAAGATCACATCGGGCATCAGCAAGAAGTTCTCCAACTCTTAAAAGATAACCTAAATTTGGCACAAAACCGAATGAAACAACAGGCAGATCAACATCACAAATGAGAGAGAACTTTTGATGTAGTGTGAGACCTGGCTTTTTTACTAGCTACAACCATACAAACAAATGTCCTCAAGCAAGCTAAGAAGGATACTGAATTATCGCCAAAGTACTATGGTCCTTTACAAGGTGTTGTTAAAGATTGGTACTATGGCATACAAATTGGAGCCTCTGCTTCTTCACGAGTGTAACCAATTTCCAAGTTTCCGTGTTTCATGCTTAAAGAAGGTTATAAGTAGTGAATTTTCCGCTTTAACAATATTGTTAGAACTTGACGAGGAAGGAAATCAGCTTGAATGAAGCGGTCACGGGAAACAAGAACTCGACAGCTACGAAATCGATCAATTTCAGAGTAGCTCATCAAGTGGAATAACTTACCCACTGAAGATTCTACATGGGAGAATGAGAATTTTATACAGAAGCGCCTGTGAAGCTACTCAAGCGTCGAGGACAACACTTTTTTGAAGGAGAGGGGCATGTTAGGTCCCTATATTAATAGCATAGCCTCTTATTGTTGTTAGTGTAACCTCGTTATTGTTATTATTGTACCCTTTTAACCCCCATATTGTTATTATTGTGCCCTTAAATTATTATTGCTAGGTCAGCTAGTATTACATTGTGACCCCACTAGGATTACATTGTGGCCCCATGGACCCCTATATATAGAAAGGAGGTTTTGTAGTTTGAATCATCCAAGAATTGTTCATTCATGTAATGTATTGGAGGTTGCCCCCTCGAAGTGGCTTATTTCTAAGGCATTTCATATCTCTTTTCTTCTCTTTTTGGAGTTGGTTTCACAACAGAGTCTTTTCTGCATTATCAACTAACATAGAGGAGCAAGATCTTCCATGCTTAATGTCAGCAACGTGCTCACAGATCCTTTGATTAACAGACCGACCAGTTTCACCAATGTAAGGTATCCCACATGAGCATGGAATGATGTAGACACCTTTCCCATCTCTAGGGTTTATTGGATCTTTAACATATTTGAGAGAGTTGCAAATAGTGTTAAGGGGTTTGAAAGATGAAGAAACCTTATGCTTCTTAAGGATCCTAGCAATCCTATCACTGGTTCCCTAAATAAAAGGAAGGTGAACACTGCAAGACCATTCACTAGGCTCTTTTTTACTATTCGAAGGACCTTTTTATGCTTTAAGGAAAGCTCTAAGGCCCACATACCTACTATAACCATTCTTACAAAAGACATTCAGGAGGTGGGTCTTTTCTCCTTCATGGTGGGACTCATCAGATATTCTCAACTCCCTAATAGCTAAGGTGTTGAGGATGCCTAACTTCTGAGCAGGGAAATGATGTGAACTAGCATGAAGATACTGCTTAGTGTGAGTCTTCTTTCAATAAATTTGATGGGAAAACAAACCATCTTCCTTTCTTGAAATAAGAACGTCAATGAAAGGAAGGCTACCATCCACCTCATATTCCATGGTGAATTCAAAGGAGCGAGATTGACTATTAAGATGAAGGAGAAAGAGGTATAACTTTTCCTTGCCACGAGGCCAAACGATGCAAATGTCATCTACAAACCTTTTCCAGAGCTTTGGTTGGAAAAAAGTTGAAGAAAGGGCTTTGGATTCAAAGTCCTCCATAAAAATATTAGCAACAATCAGGGAAAAGGGAGAGCCCATGGCAACACTATAGGTCTGCTCATGTAAATCTGTTGTTTACACTTGTAGATTCAATGTTTGTGACATGTTTGAAAAAATGTTTGTCATGGCTAGGAGGGGTCTATATGAGTTCTTGATGATGTGATTGCTTCTGTACCTTTGTTTTAATATTATTTATCATCTCGTAGAGTTTCATGAAGTTTTGGCTAGTGACCTGGGCTCTGGGGATGAAAAGGTGGCACAAATCCCAAAGTTGCAGGCACATAACTGACCAATTGGGCCCCTGGCCGCATGCTTATTGTGTTGTGCGTACAGCTATAGGATCCCAGCTGCTACCTTTCCCTGGCATGCCTGTGACTATGTCTCAAAAGGGTTAAATTGTCAATGTAACCCAAGGGTAAGAGACCTGAAGTGATGGGTTGCCTCTTGGGGGTGTTGTTAATGTTGTACAAGGTCTTTTGATGCGTTTTCCGTCGGTTCCACTTCTTTAAGGTCACCTAGGAGGTTGAATCTCATTATAGTAGCATCCCATCGCATGTTTACCCTGGCTGGACGGTTACTTGGGTAGATGTGGGAGCAGGGTGTTACATATATATCTCCTCCATTTGTTGTTGTTGCACATGTCTCAATTTATATTGTTTCTGACATCTTTCTTGGTGCAATTGGATAATTTTTACACCTTTTTTTTTCCTTTTTTTGTTCAATGTACATGTGCATATGATAAATCATGATTAATTCGTCATGTGTGAATCAACGAATACCACATAAGACAATTGGATGGAAAAATGGATATACAAATGAGAACCATCCCGTGTGAATCAATAAATATTGTGTTAGGCAGTTGGATGGAGGTAGTACACCATATGGGTTTTGAAGGACCGAATATTTGTTTTCCATGTCATTTTCCATCAAGTTGCCTCACTCTCGTAGATCCACATGATGAAAGAATTGGTGATCACAAAGATGGCCCCCATTTCAAAAAGACAAGATTGGTGGTAAGTTATAATCTATGGTTTTAAGCATCATTTGTTTTAAATTATAACTTCAATTTTTAATTTATTTTGATTGGCATGAAAAGTGATGCCTATTGGCACATCTAAACGACTTTCTTATGGTCGTGCTAGTATTTAAGGGTGAAATATGCGGCTTATTTCACTGTGGTAATTTTAATATATTATGAGTTGTTTTTTTTTTCATTAATCAAAATAATGTGAAGGAAAAATTGTAATTTTTATTTGAAATTGGACAATAATAACATTGGATTGATGAAATTACAGATTTTAGATGTTAACATTGCATAATTTGGTTGTGTGGGGTATCAAAGGGTTGTTGAATATAATTATGTTGATTAGGCATGTTGCCCATCATTTCATGGGTGATATCTCCAAGAGAAAAAATTCTCCAAGATGGTCCTCAACCGACAGCCACCATCCCCTTGCATCCACCAACTAGCTCATCGTGTAATTTATTCGCCACCTGAGCCAGCCATGTGGTCTCTCACCCATCTGTCATGATCATATGTTTGAAGGTGCCCCCCTGCTCATTATTTGCAATTGAGTATTGTAGTTTACTATCAGTTGATACTGCTGATTAATAACAACAACAAAAAAGTGGGTTAGTTTAGATGTTACCCTTGGATCTTAGTCCCCTAGGATTTCTTTTGTAGGAAATTTCTAACACAACTATAATACCATGTAGAAATTATACCAATGGACTCAATCCGATCATGAAATTTACTAAGGCAAGATATTGAATCCTTCTACAATATTTGCGAAATATAAATCACGATCGCTCAATCACATGCAAGTAAGAGAAATAACTAAATCAATACACAACACCAGATATTCCTGGGGAAAGGAACTGCTCAAAATCCCTCCATCTTTATTGTATAATCAACCAAAGAATCATGCAACAATACAATTTATTTGTGATCACTGCAACCTCATACACTCTACCAATTGCTTCACACTGATCTAGGCGAAATTGGACAAACACGTAGCCAATTATCAACCTACCCCTCTTACGCAATCCCTAGAGAATTAAACCCCTGTTAAATAGGAAATTCAGCCTTCCTTGATTGTGAAATTCATCATGGGTTTCTTGTGGTTCTATAACTGCATCTGGGTAGTTTGCTAAAAATCCAAATGCATGAGCTCTACCTCATACCCATGGCCATCACCTTGGTTCCTATAGGCCCTAGATGAGACTCCTTTATCATTTAAAAACCCATGATTGTCCCAACTCTTGGTGGGGAATGAACCACCCTACCTTAAAAGGGGTATCCATTGTTATACCTTACACATCATGCTCTTATCCTTTACCCCGAGCAGTTAATCAAAGAAAAATCATAAAATGCAAAAGGCATATAAAGAAGGGTGGAAAAATCAAGCCCAAGGTATCTCATGTGCCAAAATTTATCCCTCCTATACATTATATACCCAAGTGCGGGCTTCCCTTTACTAGCTACCCTTTTACCCCGACATGTGGCCCATGATTGCCCCTTCCATTCCCTACTCCATTCATCTCTTTATCACATGCCACCACCCTTTGAAGGATGTAACTTGGACATATTATCCCCTTTAAAATTATAAACCACCTAATAGGGTACTTGGTTAACCCCCTTTTGAGCTTAGAGACATTAGCACATGTCAAAGCCCACTATGGAAGGTGTTATCTCTCCCTCGGATCTCTGAGGCTGAGAAGAGACCGACAAAGGTAACTACCGACCAAGCTCTCGCCAAGTAGCTTGCCCTACTAGGTAGGAGAGGGCTCTCTCCAAGGGATCATAACCAATAGGGCTGGATCAATTATGTTTTAGTCTAGGTGTAGTAGCACAGGGGTTTTGATTGGTTGATTTGGGTGTTGGATAAGCGAATTAGGTAAAATAGGTAACTAGGTCAGGGTAAATAAGATCAAAATTACAGACATCTGATGGGGCAAGTTAGGTAGGTACTTTAACATTTTAGGGTTTTTAGGTGAGATGGATCATACTGGTGAGGAGCTAAAAAGAGCATCACAATACATGAATTCTTTTTAAACCGAAGAAATGAAACAAATTATGGTGATTCTCCCAAAACAGAGCATAAAAGATGTATTGTACTTATCAAGGTTGAGAATCAAACATATCATAGAACTAGAATGAACATGGAAAGTATAAAAAATTCATACATATGCAAAAAAAGAAGAAACTATGCCAAAGTACAATACCACATGAATCCCACCAAAATAGTTGCAACTCATCCAATATATTCGTGCCAAAATATGAAATACACTAGTGTCTTTGATCAATACAACAACATCCAACCCCTGGAATGAGTAAATAGTAAGATCTAAAAGATAGACACTTGAAATAAATGTCCCTCATACTCAGGGATGAATCATGGTTCGGGCTGAATCCTGGTCTGAGCTGCAGAAGCTAAATTGTGAGGAGGTGGTAACTTCTCCTAACTTTGGCCATTTGGCACCATCGATCTATCAAAGACTTTGCAGTCATATTGCACCCGCCCGACTGCCTCAAAGTACTTATTACTTGCAGCTCCCAATGTTTGGTGTTGGGTCTCTGCATTTCACATAGTCGAACTGGAAAAACTAGGAAAAAACAGGCGTCAGAAAATTGTCCGTCTGGCGCAGTCTTAGGCCATGGCGCCCGACTACTCAGCTTTGAGGTTGGTGATGTCAGTTGAGCTCAGATAGCTCGTTGGGCTCATGTCACTGTGTCATCCACTCAAACTATGGTTTCCAAAATGAATAGTTTTGTGTTCTCCTAAAGATTCAATCCCCAAGGTGATCCCAGCCATAATTTCTTTTTGTGGCGAAAATGTGTTTTTAAGTGTTTGGCCATTTCTCTTTCCAGATTGTCCAGATAAGATTATGAAAGTGTCAAAATTGCATTTTCTTACTGAATCCGATGGTGGCCTTGTTTTTTTCATTTTGATGCCCCTAGAAAGAAGCGCGATTACAGGCGTTTGCACTCTGACGGTCATATTGTACAGGTGTGGTTTTTTTTGCAAAAATAGGCCTCAGAGATTGAGCTATATATCCCTAATGATGAACCGTTTTTCAAAAATGAGAGAGTTTTTTTGTTTCTTTGAATGTTAGGAACAAAAACCTCCTCCATTTTCCCAATATTCTTCTCTGATTGTCCACAATATTCTTTGCAAAAAGGTGACTTAAACGGGACTTTGCACAGGCAGAAAATAGTTTGTGAAGAAGTGCATGTATCTCTCATTTTGTAATACCTGTGTAAAAAGTGAGATAGGTTTTTATACTTTGATATCTTAGGAACAAAGACCTCCTCCAGTTTCTCAAAATTCATCCTTTTTTTGCCATAATATGTTCTGAGTAAAAAAAAAAAAAAATTGGAAAATGTGCCTTCAAGGATTTTTTCAAATTTCCCAAATTTTCTCCAAATTTCCTCAAAATTGCTCCAGAATTGCTTCATGGAGACCTGAGATGGTATGCTATGCTACCATGGATGCATAAATAATCAAATCCAACTTGTCCTTCTCTTTATGCTTGATTAGGGTTTCATTTCCACTGTGATTTCAAGTAGGGTTTGTAATGTTGAAGGTCTAGTTTCATGCCTTAGGATTCTCCCTCCTTTATTGTGGGTCTTCTTCTCTTCTTCTATGGTGTTTCTATTTTCATCCATGGTGTTTGTATTGTTTTGAAACCCTAGGGAAATGGAAGGGAAAGGGGGTAGGATAGTAGGTTTAGGGAGTTGGGATTAGTGTAGGAAAATTTAGGGAATTGGGGAAGGGAGTTAGGGAGCTTAGGGAAGTGGTAGGGGATAGAAATACTTAGGGAAATGGGGTGGGGAAATTTATTACAGGTATAGGGAGGCTACCTAGGAAATTTGTAGCCTAGGAGCTAGGGTTTTGGGGAATGTGTCTTACAAATGGGGATTTAGTGATATCGGGATAGGGATAAGGTTTACTGAGATGTGGGAAGGGTAAATTTGGGTTTAGGGGAACAAATTTAGGACGTGGGAGTGAAACTAGGGTTTATAGCTTGAAAAATTGCAAATTTGAATGATAAGTTTAACACCTTAAATTTTGCAATTGGGAAATGCAAGGAGGGCATAAATAGGTATTGCTTACTTGCTAGGAGGTGGAGGAACCCTTAATTGATGATTATAAAGATTCGCAAGAGGTTTTGGGCATTTTGAGCTAAGATGGGCAAGAGCACAATGCCTTTTCCAGAAGCGTAGCGCTGGCCTTCCAGGAGTGCAATGCCTTTGCCAGGAGCACATCGCCAAGCCCAGGAGCGCAACGCCACCTTAAAACCTACTTTTGGATGACTTCCTGAACTCCAAATTGGGTGCATGATAGCTCGTTGGAAAATATATTTTTGTCTAATACACAATGGACCTATCAATCACTGAAAATTATCAAGTATAACCCCTCAAAAATCAATTCTCCCAATACTAGTCAAAAAGTGCAGAATGGGGGTGCAAAAAACGCAACGTGCTCTTGCAAGCCACTTTTGGAGGCTTTCCTGAACTCAAAATTGAGCTCATGATATCTCATTGGAAATATCTCTATGTATAGTTATCATTTTATTCATCAAGCAAGTCATTTGGACACTCTAGTTAGGATAAAATTTGAGTTTCCCAAGGTCACTCCAGAAGTGTAGTAACTCTCCTATAGCAACTATATTTTTTACATTTATCCCAAACCATAACACCTGCGTAAATACTGAAGGAGATTTTTCTTCCTTGTTGTATGATTAATAGAAACCTCTTTGAGTTTTGTGAAATTCATCTCCATTTGGTCAAAAACATACTTTAAAGCAAAACTGGCCCTATGTGTGGCAAATGATTTGTCCCTTGGAATGACTTATTGAAACATGATGGAGACATGATGTTTATGAGCTGAAATGGCCTCATACTTGATGAAATTTCATGAATTGGCTTGGGACCCACATTTCCTCTAATTTCTAGTGCAGGCTGGTGCAATTTTGCTTTTGATGACCTTGAAAATCCTAATACCTAATGGAGACTCTGACTGAATGAAACCATGATGAAAATGATTGAAATAATAATGAAAACTCTTGGTGATGGTACACTCAGCAAAGTGGTGAAACGAGCCAGCAAGTGATGAAATTTTTGAAAAGAGTGAGGTCTGACCTAGGACTACCTTCAGTGACCAATTTTTTGCATGTAATAGAATGACAAAAAAATCAGAATGGGACCCTAACATGATGTGAAAAGAGATATTTTGATCGTTGGTGGCAAGATGCAAAAACTGACACTAACATTGGCTCCAGCTGGGGATGGTAGCTCCTTGGAGGTGCTAAGAACATCATAGACCAAGTATCTTAACCATTGGGAATGGAGCCAAAAGATAAAAACCAAACTGAATACTAAAAACTTGACTCTATAAACTGAATCAAGACTTGACTAATTTTTTTTTTGAAAACTGACTCAAAACCAACGGAAATAAAAAACTTGCTAAACTTATTGATGGTAGCATATCACCGAGACTTGAGGGCTTCAAATCCTAATGACAACAACTTGCCTACTGAAGACATATGTACAATCACGTGAAGTGATCCTTCCAGTGTAACCAATCCAGTAGATGTATACTTACTTGAATAATGCTCACACTTTCCTCGAGCAGGTAGAAAAAACAAAAACTACACAACTCCGAGTGTCCACTGAACATGTGCTTCTAGTCCATGAAAACAAGAAATACACCTTCCCTGCTAACTGTAGCAAATCAGTATAAGGATCTTCAAAAATATGAAATGTTACCTTGTCTTGAGATCCAGCAAAAACGCAAGCACACTCTTCATTCTAATCTGAAAGAACACTTGGTTGTTGATCCATAGGAAGGCATAGGGAAGTATGACTTTCTGTTATCTGAGCGTTGGCTATAAATTCCTCAAGCATGGGCAACTCTGACTCTATCTCTTGCACGTTGTCTATCTCAGGCTCATACTCCTCAAATTCATAGTCTAAATCATCCTTGAACATAAAACATTCTTCAAGATTGTTAAACATGACAACCTTATCCTCTTCATGAAAGAAAAAAGTCCTTTTAGTTGATCTCTTTGCAGGAAATCATCATCACAAATTGGCTTACTCACAACAACTTCCTATATAGTTTCACCAGTCTTGTTATTGTCATCATTTAAACTCAGATTTTCATTTTCAATAATGGAAGAAGTTTCACTAACACATTCTTGACTATGTGAACATTGCAAACCTGCATGAGCTTGGGCTTGTTGAAACCTTGGAATTCTGTTGCAGCAATTTGGGGGAAAACCACCTGATTCAAACCTTAGAGCAAGTCCTTTTCCGTTTGGTGTAGTGGCTCCGAGTGGGGATAAAGGGACCAATTTCCCAATAAGGATAATGAGGGTGTGTTTGTTTATGACATGCAAATGGAAAAATGATTTAATATATCATATGCAGTGATTAAATATCTATTCTACTATATACCCGTGAGTATTTATTCTTCAATGCGATCTAGAAAGATATCTTTCAACAATTGGTAATGAAGATTATTCAATAATTGAAAGAGATGAAGATTATGTAAAAATAATTATTTTGAAAAAATAGTTTAATCAAAACAATTGTGAAATATATATCACATTCATAAGCTTGATCATATATGAGATAAGTAACCATAATCAAATATCAGTACAAAAGTGCATTTAACATTTACTTATGATAACAGCTTTCATATATAATACAGATAAAACATGACCGTCAATTCAAGAAGTAAAACTTAATATAATGTGTAGAAATACCATATATATGAGGTTCTACTCATTCAAACTGACAGTAGTATTTTGCTCCTCTTCACGTTAAAGCAATTCAATGAGTACAAAAGTGCAACTTCAATTAAACAGCTTCAGTGTCAAAAGATAACAGACTCTGTTCCATTAATTCATCAAGGCATTCACAAACATACAGAAGTGCATTCCTTTGAAAATGTTTTTTGACAAATTTTTGTACCCTTCTCTAAATGCATGAGAAGGGTTTAAATAATAAACTAAATATGTCTAAAATAGATTATTACATAGAAATTTGAGGAGGTTTCAAACAACCTTCCTCGTAATGAGTAAATAAAACTACAATCTAGGAATAAAAATAAAAATATGCTTAGGTGGGTTGATCCTCTTTTCCCATTTGTTCTCTGAGGTGTCAAATATCTACCATCGACTTCAGCTGAGCTGGCTGTGTGATTCCAGATCTGACTTGGCCTTTAAACACGACATTTGAAAGTGTTGGAAACGATTTCTTAGTGGATTCAGTTAAGGATTGTAGAGTTAGGCACCGATGATGTGGTTTGATCAGAAAATTCCAGTAATTTTCTTGATCTAGCTTAGTGTTACACACCAATTTGTCGTTGTCCCTATACTCTTCGTTCCTTGGTCCTGAAGGACCCATACAGTGACCCTTGTGTGCTTTCCATGCATGGAATGCATACCCCTAAACCACAATTTGTCTACCATTCATCTCCCTTTACAACTTTTCTATAAGGTCTCTATAAAAACTTGGTTTTCAAGGTCGGTGCTTTATCTCAGTGCTTGGCCCATCTGGATATCTTTTGGAAAGTTTTCTAAATATAAATGAAGTTTCCATGACTAGAAGCTTCACGAAGCGGAGAGCTGGAAGTTTGTTTTGAGGATATGGCCGAGGAATTCCCCTTTGGACTTCTTGTTCCCATAAAATAGGAACTACTCCAAAGGATAGGATTTTTCCCATTATTTGAGGGCCCATATCCTCCTCCTCCATTTTTATACAAGGAGCCCTCTTTCACCTCTGATACGCTAGTTAGAAGGGGGCAATCACAGAGAGAGGAAGCAATTATAGTGCTATTATAGCTTCGAGAGAATAGAGCAGGGTGTGATTGTTTTTGTGTGTTAGGAACATAGTGAGATCTTAGAACTTTGTGTACGAGGGTGTCGCAAACATGCTTGGATATGGACCTGCCGAAGGAGAGCCTAAACATCAAGGCTTGGTTGTAAACTCCCTTTTTGTATATTAATATGACATGGCTGATTTCTAGTTCCATATTTGTCTATGTTAGTATTCGAAGTTTCTGACTCTCCTTGACTAGTTGGATAGTTTTAAATGAATGTATATGTTTTTATAATGTTACTGTTTGTTTGATCTTTGTGCAGGTGTGTAAACGTCGCTACTAACAGAGCACAAGGCTTGAAGGGCAAAGATCGAGGGATCGCTACAACATACTACATCAAGAGCGTTGGATTGAGGTAGGACATCTATTCCAATCTACATTTCATTTATAAACTAGGAATTTAGAAACCAACATGTCCCCTTGTTGCTAGACCCATCCTAGGGATAGAGGGATCGCCTATGTCTGCAGAGGGGATTTGACTTCAGTGACAAGTTGGTGACTCTGTTGGGGAGTTCAAAGATTGTTGTCTCTTATTGTTCGTTTTCAATTTTTTATTATCTGTCCAACTTTGGCCGTTTGCTATTTCTCTGTTGTTTTTTGGCTTGTTTGACTACTTTTGGCCACTTAGCCTTCTCCTAGAGTGATAAGGCTGGTATTGCTCAGCTAGTCCTTTATTTTTTCTTCATTTTCTATCTCAGTGTTGTTGTTTGTCTGAAAGTCGCGCCCATCGGTGCGAGTTGTTTTTGACACAAGAGCGATTTTCCCTGTTCGGCGCTGGATACTGCTGAACAGTCGTGCTGATTCCTGTAGGGTTGGATTTTGGGATTTTCCCCTAATTTTCCAATGTGTCTTGTCCTTTATTTGATTGATCCATATGGATTTTATTTTCTGACTTGCCTGTCTCATTCGTTTCAGTTTGTATTATCTCTCATTCAAACAATGTGACTTATCCATCCTAGAGTTTCTAGGTGTTTCGAACCATTCGTTTGGTCGCACACTCATTAGGTGTTTGATATGCTTATGAGTTATTTTAGTCATTTATTTTTGGCCTTTTATGTGGTTGCTTGGTATTTTCAATTGATTGTATGTGAAGTCGGGTTGTCAAGCTTTCATTCTGTGTCTGTTTTATTGTCCCTCCATCACCCCGAGCATAGATCACATTACTCGTTGAGTCAACTTAGAAGCCCTTTATTTTGCGTAAGGAGATGCATGTCTAGTTTTGAGTGCATGTTTTTGTTCGCTTGGAATTGGTCTCTTCATGTTTTGATGATTTCATTCAAAGCTACTTGAAGCTAGTATTTGTTTTGTATTTTTAGTGTAGAATTGCATTGTTGCTTCTCACAACCAAAAGTTTGCATTCTTCCTTCTCGTTTGGAAATGAAAAGTGTTCTTTTGCATTAGTAGGTTTCTTCTTCATTGGAAAGTGAAAGACAAAAGATTTTTTTTTGTTTTCTACTTTGGTTGTGTCAGTAGCATAGAGGAAACTGTAATTCTTGCATTCGTTTGACTGCTGCTTTGTTGCGAACCTCTATCCTTCACTTAGATAGCTTTTCATCGAAATGAAATGGTATTCTTTTTCTCATATAGTTGCATATCAGGGATTTGAGATAAAATTTGGTAGGGCCTTGAAATTGTAATATAATTTCAAGATAAACCATAAAATTAACTCAATCAACACAAGGAAGCATTGAAACTTAGCACTCACATTTAGAGGTCTAGGCTAGTGACGTGCTCCAGCGTCATTAAACCTAGCAGTTGTCGCTCACAATATTGCATTAGACAATGCTAATATGGACTTGTGCTCCCCGTACCGTCGTGTATATAAAGGGAGACCCTCATAGGTTGTAATCCTTTATCCATAGGAAGCTGAGTCTACCGCCCTGTAACCGTGATACACCAAACACAACATTAGGGGAGACTGCCCGAACGTACGTTAAGTCCTTGGTCATTTATCTTTCATTTGATAACCAAGGTGTATATTGCAGTTCACAGGATATTGGTACACCCTTTTGCCTAGAGTTGAGTAGTCATTTTGATCTTTCTGTGACTCTTTAAAACTTGGAAAGATCATCGAGCACTTGTCCTTTCGAGCTCGTTCAACCTGAAAGTGACTCGAGTCACCTTTTATCCTTTTATCGACTCTTAAAACATGAAAAGGCAGAGTCTTGTTTCAATGTTATAAAATTAATTTCCCATGAAATATTCCTGGTTAAATTTGTATTCCTTAGTGATTCTTAGATTGAGGTCAATGTCAACGCTTCCTGAGTCCATCAACCCAGGGGTCCCCTCGGATGGGAATCCTGGTTCGTTTCCTTCTTTCGGAAATGTTAGTGCTCCATATATGGCAACGTTGTCCCTCCTAAGATTAACCATTGGTCTGCCAGTTTGGTTATTTTCAACCCCTGTGGTTTCGAATATACTGACTGTATCTCAACCAAGTTCTCCTCCACCTGAACCATGTAAACCCCATTTTGATCCTAAGGTTGACCCCTCACCTTCTTTGTTCTTCCATGTGCCTCTGCTTCCGGTGAAAGTCTTGATTCTAGTAGCAGGGTGGCTAAGAAGAAAGAAGAATAAGTCGAGAAAAAGAAGAAGAATAAGTCGAAGAAGAAGAAGGAAAATAAGCATGGGGAAAAAAAAAACCATCACTACCCATGCGACTGATACTAAGAAACCTCCCATTATGTCTCGCAAAGTCAAATTCCCTTGCAAGTTGTGCGAGGGTGACCACCTTCTTCATGATTGCCTTGGCATTCCCAAGGTGTTATAAGTGTGGTCTGTTGACTCGATTCATCCTTCATCATCAACCTCTGGGCATCATGCTGATGACGAACCTTTAGCTAGAAATAATAAGACTCGTAAGAAACAGGGTAAGATCAAAATTCCCTGTAGGTTGTGTAAACGGAACCATCCAATTCACCTCTATCCTTATATGGATGAAGCCTCTAAAGTGTTGGATACCCTTTCATATTATGAGTCCTGTTCTCCCGTTGGTTATCAGAAGTTTTCCTCGAGTCCTCTTCTAGTTGATCAAGTCATTGATCAAGATTCATCCCCGATCAATTCCACTCTCTCTAAAATTCAGTCTCCCGAGTCCATTTTTGACCAATCATTGGTTGAGGAAAGTTCGAACTCATTCCACCTACAGTTCATCAGGTCTTTTCCGTCGAGAGTGGATCTCATCCCAGTCAGGTTCTTTTTGTTTCCTCTGACTCCCCGGGAACAAAGAGCGATCATCTTGTTTCCATGATCCAAAAAGTGATCCTCCTTCTCTCGTTCCTGGATTCCAGGAGGATTGTATTTCTACTCCTGTAATGCAAGGAGATAATCCTCCTAGTCCTATGGCACCCCCTCCATGTATTTTGGTTGCTTCCTTTGATTGGAGTCAATTCACAGGATATCATCTTCCTTCTTACGTGCCTTTTGAGATCACTATACAAGCATTCAATATGGTCATACCGGGCACGATTATAGATGAAGGCACCTCATTTAGTATTCTTTCTTCCACTACTTAGCAAGCTTTCGGTTCTCCGCATCTTATGCCTATTACTCAGAATCTGTTGGCTTTTAACAAAGGAACAAATCAACCATTAGGGATCCTTCTGAAGTTACCTATTACTTTAGGAGGGAAAACTGTCTATATAGACGTGATGGTGGTCCAAGGCCCCTTGGATTTTAACTTACTCTTGGGGTGTGAATATACTTATGTCATGGGAGTGTTTGTATCTTCTCGCTTTTGTGTGATTTGTTTTCCACATGAAGGTCGAATCGTGACTGTTGATCAACTTTCATTCATTGGTCCTAATTTTTATCCCGGTCCACCATCATCCCTCACTGGTCCGTATGTTCCGGTGGTATCTTCCCCACCACAGGTCAATTATGTGGCCACCTGTTCCATGTCCGCGTCCACTGATAATTCAGTCAGTGAGGTAGTACAAAATGTACTGGGGGCATTGAATCCTAATTTCCAGAGTCTTGTTCTCTCGTTGGATGAGAAACTCTTGGAAGCCATGACTTCTTATTCATCATGATCAACTTATTTCAGAGCATCGTTCCTTGTCTTGTTTCAAACTCCTTAAAAAATGAAACAAGGTTTTTGGAGCATAGTTTGTTTTCTTGTGTCAAGCTCCTTAAAAAATGAAACAATCTTCCTTGGAGCATAGTTCGTTTTCTTGTGTCAAGCTCCTTAAAAAATGAAACAAGCTTCTTTCAGAGCAACATTCCTTGTCTTGTGTCAAGCTCCTTAAAACAAGAAACAAGGTGTCATGAGGATAGTTCTTTCACTGTGTCAACCTCATTAAACCAAGAACCAGGTTTCCGTTCAATTCGAGTCTTTGATTAGATCTCGTAAGATCCAATTCAAGTCTTTTGCTTAATCTCGTAATTGAACCTTCATTCCATCCTCTTGTAAGTAACCAGTAGTCTACTCAAGTGAATGCCATGAAGCTGGGGGAAATGTACCTCAGATTGAGTCATCATGTTGGGGGCATGCAAACTTATTTCAAGCATAGTTTGTCTCCATTTCAAGCTTGTGTAAAAATGAAACTGGTTTCAAGCATAGTTTTCTAAAACATTTCAAGCTTGTGTAAAAATGAAACCAACTTCAAGTAGAGTTTCTTGATTTCAAGCTTGCGTAAAAATGAAACCATCCTTATTTTACCTCTCGTGATTGCCTTTTTATTAGCTTGTTTTGCCAGATGAACCATGGTTTTCTCACTCCATCGTTACCATATTCTTGGCCGATCATATGCCCTCACTTGATTTCTTGACCCATTCCTAAGGAACAACTCCAATGAGTGGTCTTGTTAGCCAGCCTCTTGACCTTTACTTGTTCTGAGCAGTTCCACCATCACCGAAACCAGTTGCTACACTCAAAACCACTCGTTCATCCAGGAGGAGTCGACTTTCAGCTCTTTCCTGACTCTGAAAACATGAAAATATTGTTGACCTCTTGTCGTTTTGAACTCGTTGAAGGCTGTGAAATGTCATTTACCCAGTAAACGTTTACCCCTTTTTCGTGCTGGGATAAACTATTTATGAAAAAGGAATACATTAGCCAATCGTGACTAAGAGGTTCTCTCATATTTTTTTTTCTACCTTTTCGGATATGAGGGACTATTTACGAAAAGTGCCTTTTGGAGTTTTATTTTCACCTCTTTTCAAACTCTCTAAATATGAAAAGACGTCGAGTTTCACCTTTGTCGAGCTGGTTAAAATTTAATGACATTGGATTCGTCATCATGATGATGTTGAGTTCCTCCTTCCTAGGGCTCGTAAAATGTACTAGGATGGATTTGTCTGAAGGAAAAACCTATATTACAAGCATATGCTATCCTCTTCAAGATTGTGTAAAAATAAAGACGTACTCGCCAAAAATGGTGGGGAAAAATGGAAGTTATTCATCAGTTGTGTCAGAAATATGTCACTCTTGAACATGATACTTATCAGCAGTTCGTGTCGGGTTGGGATATCTTCACTTTGTCACTCTGCCTCCATGGGTTTGGGAAATCTGTTTGCCTCTCATTTGATTACCAATCTTGTCAACATGACCTCTGATCCTATTTGATTCAAATGTTGCAAAATCCTAGATTCGTGTCACCGATATGTTCAAGAGCAAATCCTTTTGCAGTTTGTAAATTCCCTGATCCTCTATTTCAGTCTTGATTAACACTCATATTACATTCTCTATTTTGTGTCGATGATGTGGGATTCATTATGACCCTCCTTTGACAGATCGCTTCCTATCGACTTCAGCTCATTATCTGGGAAGTCAATCTAGAGACTCCTTTATGGTATCTTAGAGCTTGCATTCCCTAATGGCAATTTCTTCGCATCCAACGATAGGTTCACATCATTGGCCTTTGATCGGGTGATTTCACGGGTGTCCAAATTCAGTTCCTTATTCATATTCCATTGATTGTACTGGTAGTACCTTGAGGACCATTGTTATCATTGGTGGTTTCTCTCGCGCTTGTTAACATTTTACATCATTGACTGGTAATCAAGCGATTTTCCTACATGTTTCAATTCGGCTCATTTATTCGCTTACTTGAAATTGTACTTGATCGGGTCGAGACGAAGCGTATGACCCTGGATTTTATTGTCTAGAGTCTAGGTTGCGATGCGATATGATTTTTCCATGATTGGATGCATGTTTCTTTCAGATGGATGGCTGCGACCATACCATGAGTCTATATGTGATCCTTCTCAGATGGATGGTTGCGACCATACCATGGTCTCTTTTACGAATGGCTGCATCCATACCTTGATTCATGTATTTTCATCAAAGATTCCAGTTATGTATATGTATCTATGCTTTATTTGAAGGTCTCTCGATGGAAACGGTTGGTTCCTTGCATGTACTCATAAAGAATTTCACCCCTCACTCGTGTTTAGAATTCATGCTTTAGGGGGCATCTGTTACACAACAATTTGTCACTGTCTCTATACTCCCCGTTCCTTTATCCTGGAGGACCCATACAATGACCCTTGTGTACTTTCCAGGCATGGAATGCATACCCCCGAGCCACACTTTGTTTGCCAATTCATCTCCCTTTACAAATTTTCTGGAAGGTCCCTGTAAAAACCTGGTTTTCAAGGTCGGCGCTTTGTATCAGTGTCTGGCTCGTGCCGATAGCAGAGATTTGCACTAAGACCCATGCCGATCGGCACTCTGTCTTAATGTCTGAACCGCCCCGATCCTCTTTTGGAAAGTTTTTTTAAATAGAAACGAATTTTCCATGACTAGAAGCTTCGCGAAGCAAAGATATGGAAGTTTGTTTTGAGGATATCGCTGAGGAATTCCCCTTTGGGCTTCTTGTTCCCATAAAATAAGAACTACTCCGAAGGATAAGAATTTCCCATTATTTGAGGGCCCATATCCTCCTCCTCCATTGTTATATAAGGAGACCTATTTCACCTCTGCTACGCTAGTTAGAAGGGGGAAATCATAGAGAGAAGAAGCAATTATAGTGCTATTATAGCTTCGGGAGAATAGAGCAGGGTGTGATTGTTTTTGTGTGTCAGGAACATAATGAGATCTTAGACCTGTGTGTACGAGGGTGTCGCAAACATGCTTTGATATGGACCTGCCAAAGGAGAGCCTCAACATAAAGGCTTGGTTGTAAACTCCCTTTTTGTATATTAATATGACATGACTGATTTCTAGTTCCATCTTTGTCTATGTCAGTATTCAAAGTTTCTGACTCTCCTTGACTAGTTGGATAGTTGTTAAAGAATGTATATTTTTGTATGCCCTTAGTGTTTGTTTGATCTTTGTGCAGGTGTGTAAACGTCACTACTAACAGGGGCAATGCTTGAAGGACAAAGATTGAGGGATCGCTACAACATACTACATCAAGAGCATTAGATTTAGGTAGGACATCTATTCTAGTCTACATTTCATTTATAAACTAGGAATTTAGAAACCAACATGTTCCCTTGTTGCTAAAACCACCCTAGGAATAGATGGATCACCTCTGTCCGCATAGGGAATTTTTCTTCACAACACTTAGTCATCTTTTTAATAGCTTCTGCCTATGTTTATGCGCTTTCCTTCCACTGTGTTTCTAATAATTTAAGCTCTGGGAGTACTTCGGCTGTAGATTCTTTGATAAGTTTAGCATCTAGAAGTTGTCCAATAATAGACTCGATGATCGTATTTGTTAGATTTGTTGCCTTTGATGTTGCCTTCTCTGCCTGTCGTAACTACATTTCTCAGTCTTTGAATACAATATCTTTGTGAAATTTATAAATTTTGGGGAGATCAACTTTCTTTCATATATCAGATTCTTGTCATAGGATGAACTCAGAAATTTTATTTGGACCTTTCAATATTCCAGCCTCATATTAGCCACTTGTTAAATCAAAACCTTGCTTGTATCACAATATGGACTGGTAGCTGAAATTTGGTGACAAAAATCCTCCTGCTGCTACTTCAATTTTGAATTCCATTCAAGTGCCTCGTTTATAAATTGCTCTGTTTGAGGCTGAATTTTCAACTTATCCATTGCTTCTTCTATTTGAGTTTCTTTCTCTAAAATTTGTACTTGGTGCTGCAACTTTAATCTTTCAAAGTCCTTTTGGAATTGTGACATTTTCATCTCAATTTTCTTATTGGCATTAAGCTTTTTGTGTTCTAATTGTCTTTCCAATTCTTGAACTTTGTCTTCCTTTTGTTTGAGAAGAAGTTTTACTTCTTCTGCTTTATCAATTGTCGCAGTTTCATATGCACCAAAAAATTGTGACAGTTTAGTAAGATTTTCAGTAGGATTGGCAAAAGAGTCCTTCGAGACAACATCCACTTATTCATTTTCAAGAGTAGTCACTGTTTCATAAATTCTTCTTCTCTTTCTTCTCTTGACTACAACTTTGTGACTTGGACTGTAGAAAACATCTAATGGAGGTATTTATTCAATTTGAAAAATGATTTCTTGTGTTGGGTAGGCTGGGATAATCTCTTGTTCCTGAATCTCTGGTACCTACTGTAGTGCCATTACAGTTTCTACTATATTCTGGGTTTGCTCAAGCGTTTGAAAACTTGTCGATTCTTCAACATTAGGCTTTGGTGGTGGTGGTGTTTCCAGTGCTTTAGTAAAATTTGTCCATTTTGTCTTTAAATCCGTTGATTGAGGTTTTACTGTCAGCTCAGGTGTAGTCTTAATATCTTTTGAAGATGATTCAACTCCACAAGTTTCTTCCTCAGTTTTCATATCAATTCCTTTAATTAAATTTTCAATTATCTTCTCAGGGTTTTCATTTTTTCTCTCTAATTCATTATCAGAATGATTTGAGCTCTGAGGCTGATGTTAAGAGTGCTCTGAATCTCGTATTGATTTCTCTTGTGATTCATCTTTTGACATCTCTTTAGCTTCATCGTCTAAACTGATGTTGGGAGTTGATATTATGACATCTTCCATTTGTAACAAGTCCAATGGGAATGTTTCTAACCTCTTGTTTTTGTATTGATGAAAATCCTTAAGGTCTGCTACACTGAGCTTATTTGATGCAATTTTTAACACATCTGTAAACTTATCTACACCTTCAAATAAATCATCGAACATATCTTTTTCATTCATGAACAGTCTGATTTTAAGACTAGTGGTAAACTTCTGGACCACATCATTTGGATCATATTGTCTTCTTGGCATTAAATCCAGATTCAAGGAAGTAATATTTGGAACTTCTTTAGCTACATGATCTATGTCAAAAAGGGCAAAAGTGCCACACTGTACTAGGAATGTAGGCCAAATGGCCTTCTTGGAATCTCTGGGTTGCTTAGTTATACCGCTTACCAGAGTTTGGTATGCGATTTATCTTGTCGAAAGTTTGTCTGGAACGTAGTAGGGTAGGACATGGGGAGAAGAAAGACTCCCAAAAATCTGATATAGGTAAAATTTTCCTCACCAAACCATAGGGCTACAGGGAAAATATTAACATTGGCCCCCTTAGAAATTATGGGAATTCTCTCATTAAAAATAATCTGATAAATGGGTAACATAACTCCATGACAAATTTTATAAAAGTGTAAATGAAATTGAAACTCCCATAGGGCTCTATGATAAATGTGAATCAGGTTAGGGTCTTGGCTTGTCCACTTCCAACCCATAATAGGGAAACTTGAGCAGAAACATATAACGTCCATGATATATGCGCTCATATAAAAGGGGGGAATTGTCCTAGTGAAAAAGACTCTATTGGTTCTGTAATCCATAATGGTTTTGGCCAAGTTATCAGATAAAATATTTTCCCAATTCATGACAGTGGAATTAACGACTATGCTAATTAAGGGAACCCACTTAATGGAGAATTTAGTGGTATCAGGTCTAGCAAATTGTTAGGTCCCTATATTACTAGTGTAGTCCCTTATTGTTGTTAGTGTAGCCCCCTTATTGTTATTGTTGTACCCCTGTAACCCTAATATTGTTATTATTGTGCCCTTACATTATTATTGCTAGGTCGGTTAGGATTATATTGTGACCCCATGGACTCCAATATATAGAAGGAGGTTTTTTCATTTGTATCATCCAAGAATTGTTCATTTATGCAATGTAAAGGAGGTTTCCCCCTCGAAGTGGCTTATTTTGAAGGTTTTGATCTCTCTTTTATTCTATTTTTGGAGTTGATTTCATAACATTTGGTATTAGAGCTTTGGATTCTAGGGTTTCGTTGCTCCAAACAGGTCATCGTGACATTTTCGCTATAAATTTTTTTCTACGAAGGTTCAGAAGCTGATTTTTTTACAAAGCAAAGCCAAAATCCTAAGGAATGTCGGGTAAAAATTTCAGATCTTGGTTAGCAATATTTTCGGAGATATTATCTGTGGAAGTTAGGGTTTTTTCAGGCTTCCGAATTTCACCTAAACAGGTCATTGTGGAATTTTTGCTATAAATTTGTTTCTATGAGGGTTTAGAAGCTTAAATTTTTACAGAGCGAAGCCAAAATCCTGAGGAACATCATGTAAAAATTTCATATATTTATTCACAACATTTTTGGAGATATGATATGTGGAAGTTAGGGTTTTTTCAAGCTCCCGAATTTCATCTAAAAAATGTGACCGTGGGGAAATCATCATAACTCTCTCTCTGAGGATCTGATTGGAATTCTATAAAAGGTGGTTGCAAGTACACGTATTATAGTTTCCTGTATATCAGTTTGAGAGCCAAAGGAGGAAATAGTGACATGTGACACACCATACAAGTTTTCTCTACTGAACTAGTCCATAATTAGGTCATTGTGGGAGATTGGGCATAAATTTGTCTTGAAGAATCCAAATCGAGCCAGACTTGTGTCATTCGAAAGAAGATTTGGAGGGATACTATAGAACAAAATTTTAGATATTGAAGATCCTAAATCACAAATATACTTCTGTTTCAATATAGATCTCCTCAAAAGAAAGCAAAAGGTGTGTGTGTGTGTGTGTGTATATATATATAGGCGTAGTCTATATGTGCTACGAATTGGACTTCCCGGTGTTGTTTTTCATTCCATCTCCGACAGTACGTTAACTCTCTATGTGGGCCCCAACATGTGCCGTCTCGGTTTCATTTTATGTTTCTGTCTCCGTCCGTCGCCGTCCTCGACTCTCCGTCTAATACATGCCGCTGGCACGAAGCTCCAACTATAGTCAAACTCCAGTTCTCTGCAACCTATTCGAATTTCCTTTTGGCACTCTCTTAATTCAAACTCCACTCTACTGCACTGCGCGCAATTTAGCAGAGAAATGAAAACACAGATCAATCCAAATGCAAATGGACTGAGCATGGAGTTGGGAAGGTTCCACAGATTTTACAATGTTAAAATGTTACAAGCAGATTTTCACTGTAAAATCATACTGCAACATTCTGTAGCGCAATCTGGATTGGCCCAAGTAAAAAATATGAGTTTCTGTTTCGCTTTGGGCTGTGAAAACTTCACACTGATACATTATGTATTTTGATTTTGAAATGGTTGTATTGAGGGAATTTTGATGGGCTTGCTGCCAATGTGTTTTGAACCAGAGATATGGTCGAGCCGTTAACTGCCATGTTAAGTCGTGCCAATGAGCATTGTGGTAGGAAGTACTAGATCGAATTTGTTTTCAGGGTATGAATGTATGAGCATTGCAAGGTTAATAGTTTGGGTTAAGTAGGGTTTTGACAGATTTCTTAACTAGATCGATTATACGGCTCAATTAATGGGGGAAATTTCACTCAATTAATGGTGAAATTTAGCGAACTTATGAAATACATATGGGCCAAAATACTGGTGGTGTGCTCTTCTGCATTATTATTTAGTTGCATCTATATGCTGCGATCTGTAATTTTCTCTTTATCTACTTAGTATGGTTATTCCTAATTGCTATTTAGGTTGAATATCTACATGTTAAATTCAATGGATTTAAAATTGATTAGGATTTAACATTGATTAGTTACTAAAAATATGAATAAATCAATATATACATGCAAAAAAATTATGGAGATCGATTTTAATCCAGAAAAATTGTTGAAATCTGTGTTGCTTTTATTTTTGAAATGTGATTATATATATATATATGTATGTATGTATGTATGTATGTATGTATGTATGTATGTATGTATGTATGTATGTATGTATGTACATACATACATACATACATACATACATACACATACATACATACATATATATATATATATATATATATATATATATGTATGTATGTATGTATGTATGTATGTATGTATGTATATATACATATATACATATATATATACATACATATGTATGTATGTATATATGGATAAATCAATATATACATACATACATACATACATACATACATACATACATACATACATACATACATACATACATACATACATACATACATACATACATACATATATATATATATATATATATATATATATATATATATATATATATAAAAAAAAGGCGTGGAGTTAGGAAACTAGTTAATAAAGCATTTGATCATTAAGTGCTAGACATACGAGTTTTTTTGTATTATTTTTAATAATTAAACCCACCAACCCTTGGAACATGAAAAAAACAAAGAGTTTATAATTATTAGCAATGATAGTCAATTTCTGGCTAGACATTAAAAACGGTAAAAAACTTAGCAATCATCAATCGTTCTAGACTCATCTTCCAAAGAGTCTCATGGATATAGCTACCAAATCCCCACTCCAAAAGCATAATGCATTGCTGAGCGACATACAACCATGCTTAGAAAGCATTCAAAGCTCTTATTTTTGCATTTCTTGATACAACCAACACTCTCCACACTCTCATTGCCCCAATATTAGCATACTCTCTTCAATAAATTCCATTCAAATAAATGGAAACAGATTATGCCCAAACTAATACCAATTGCAATTACATCAACTATGGGGAAACTCTAGCTTTAGAGGGTGGCAGGGAGTCTTTATGAGACTTTCTGCCAATGCCTGTTCCAAATGAATTGCCACAACCCCACAGGATAGAGCAGATGAACATCTCATTATCTGGATGATAAAGCTATGACACCGAGAAAATGACAACAATTAGAAACAATGGGTGTTTCTGGCTCTTGGCTCGTGTTGTCTGCAGAACACACTGGCAACCATTAAACTCTTATAGTCGTTGCCCTTTTTATGTATTGTATAGAGAACACATTGGCAACAATTAAAATCTTATACTTATTGCCATCTTTGCTAACATAAAGCTAGAGAAACCTTTAGCTTTATATCAGATAGTTAGTACAAGATTGACTAATTGTTTCATTAGCCTTTGGCACTATTAAGAAGCATAAGAAGGGAAAGCAGCTCTGAGATTGTGATCTCTTTCAGGTGTGGTCTGTTCCACGCATTCACAAACTTCTGTAGAGACTACTCCATATTTCAAAGGAAAGCATTGTACAATTATGGAATATGGGTTAAACAAGCATTGATTTTTTATAAGCATCGTTGAATTGGATTAACCAACGTCGATTTTAGATAGAAGTTCAAAAAATGCAAATAGAATCCATTTAAAGTAAATGATGCCCCAGTTTATTCAACCTGATTTTGCAGAATGAGATATTATATTACATAGAAAGAACACATCTATGGCTTGAGCTCATTTAACCCAAATTAGAAGAAAGATGCAACTAAATAATAATGCAGAAGAGCATACCACCAGTATTTTGGCCCATCTGTATTTCATAAGTTCACTAAATTTCACCATTAATTGAGTGAAATTTCCCCATTAATTGAGCCATATAATCGATCTAGTTAATAAATCTGTCAAAACCCTACTTAACCCAAACTATTAACCTTGCAATGCTCATACATTCATACCCTGAAAACAAATTCGATCTAGTACTTCCTACCACAATGCTCATTGGCACGACTTAACATGGCGGGGTTAACGACTCGACCAGATCTCTGGTTCAAAACACATTGGCAACAAGACCATCAAAATTCCCTCAATACAACCATTTCAAAATCAAAATACATAATATATCGGTGTGAAGTTTTCACATCCCAAAGCTAAACAGAAACTCATATTCTTTACTTGGGCCAATCCAGATTGCGCAGCGGAATGTTGCAGTATGATTTTACAGTGAAAATCTGCTTGTAACATTTCAACATTGTAAAATCTGTGGAACCTTCCCAACTCCATGCTCAGTCCGTCTGCATTTGAATTGATCTGTGTTTTCGTTTCTTTGCTAAATTGCACGCAGTGCACTAGAGTGCAGTTTGAATTAAGAGAGTGCCAAAAGAAAATTCGAATAGGTTGCAGAACTGGAGTTTGACTATAGTTGGAGCTTCGTGCCAGCAGAATGCATTAGACAAAGAGTCGAGGATGGCGACGGAAACATAAAACGAAACCAAGACGGCACATGCTAGGGCCCACATAGAGAGTTAACGTACTGCCGGAGATGGAATGAAAAACGGCACCGAGAAGTCCAATTTGTAGCACATGTAGACCTACGCATATATATATATATATATATATATATATATATATATATATATATATATATATATATATATATATATATATAATTTTTATTTTTTTATTTTTCGAATTGCATAAGTCTTGTTTGAAGAATCAATTTAGGGTGATTCCGAGGGACGAGTTCTAAAATATGCCCCGTAAAAATAATTCAAATGCCTCCTAAAAATAATTCAACACTAATTTAGCCTTCATAAGGCTCTACTATGACTCATGAATACGAAGAACTACAATATGCCATATCAAAATTACAAGAGCAATGCACCAAATTTTGCTCTCGCAAAGAGAAAGAAAAAATGAAATGGAAGTTTTGAAGAAAGGTGTGGAAGCTAAGACAGATGGTTTAATGAAAGGCGTGGAAGCTAAGATGGGTGACATGGAAGAAAAAATGGAAAACATGAAGAATGATCTAAAAGCAGACATGGAAGGTTTGACAAAGTTGATACAAGAAATGTTTCCTAATGGCAAAAATATAGTAGAGGAAACTCACGATGAGAACAAAATAAATGTTAGTCATGATTTCATAAACTCTAATGTTGGATGGAAGACCCACCATATTCCAAAGATCAATATGAGTAAGTTTGATGGCAAGGATCCCATAGCATGTATACTACAGATGGAACAATATTTTGATCTCAATAATGTGTAAAACACACAAAAGGTACACATTGCAACTTTACATTTAGAACAAAATAAATTTGTATGGTATCGATGGATTTGTTCCCGTAAAAAAATTATCACTTGGTCAATTTTTACGGAGGAAATGATAGCACATTATGAGGATACAAAGAGCAACACTTTTTTAGCCAATTGATAAATCTCAAACAAGGGTTTAGTGGTGGAGCACATTGAGGACTTTCAAAAATTGAATATAAGGATAATTGATATTCCAGAGGAACACAGGTTAATGTCTTCATAGGGACTTCAAAGGATAACATCCAACATGAGGTTTGCATCTGGGAACTTGATTCATTGGAGAAGACATTCAGGTTGGCAAGAAAAATTGAATGTAAAATTATGGCGACAAGGAAATCTACCACTCACATCTATAAAGATGGAAGTGTTGCTACTCCTATACTTCCACAACCTACAAGGTTGACACCACAACAATTGGAAGAAAAAAGAGCAAAAGGGATTTTCTACAGTTGTGATAGCAAATACACTAAAGGTCATAAGTGTGGTGAGAAGAAATTATTTTACATAGACTGTGAAGAGGAGGAAGAAAATGAACAAGAAACTTCAAAAGAAGATGATATACACCAGGAACCAACTCTAGAATAAGAAGAAATGAGTCTGACCATATCGTGTAATGCATTGGCAGGAATTACCACTCCTTAAACTCTCAAGATAGAAGGACATATCAAGAAGAACAAGGTAATAATGTTGATTGATTCGGGTAGTACCCATAATTTTATTCATTGCAAGGTGGCCAAGGAATTGAATTGTTTCCTATAACCAGCACCAAAATGTCAAGTGGTGGTTGCAAATGGAGGAAAAATAAATTTCTCTGGAAAATGCCATAATATCAAGCTAACCATGGGGGGATATGTATTGAATAGTTCAATGCTTTCCATTCCAATGGGAGGTGTTGATGTTGTATTAGGAGTACAATGGTTACAATCTTTGGGGATGGTAGCTTTTAATTTTCAAGAACTTTTCTTGAATTTTTTTTTAGAAGGAAAGGAAGTTGAATTACGGGGTATTGTAGGGAAGCCAGGAAAGATAATAAGCTCTAATTTCATGACAAAGGTTCTGAAGAAAGAAAAACGAGGCGTAATTGCACAATTATGCTCACTAGAAGTTCCAACATCAAAATCATCTATTTCTCTAGATCTCTAAAAAGTCTTGGACAATCATTCCAAGGTGTTTGAAACTCCCAAAAAACTCCCACCTATTTGTGATCATGATCATGGTATTCATTGGATTCCAGGAAGTGTTCCTCTAAACATCAGGCCTTATAGATATCCTTATGTCCAAAAGAGTGAAATTGAACATATGATTGTAGAAATGTTAGAGGCTGGTATAATTCAACCTAGTCAAAGTTCTTTCTCTATTCCAGTAGTATTGTGCACAAGAAGGATGGATCATGGCACATGTGTTTGGATTATAGGAAGCTCAATAAGCTCACTATTAAAGATAAATTTCCCATTATTGTGATTGATGAATTATTGGATGAATTACATGGAGAAATTTATTTTACCAAGTTGGATCTTCGTTTAGGATATCATCAAATTAGAATGAAGACTGAAGATATTCCGAAAACAACATTTCAAACTTATGAGGGTCATTATGAATTTTTGGTCATGCCTTTTGGCCTTATCAATGCACCTTCTACATTTCAAGGGTTGATGAATTCCATTTTCAAACCCTTCCTAGTTTTCTGAACCATATTCCTTGTATAGATTTGCAAATAGGACTGTCAAAGTTTAAGGGTCAGGACGGTAAAGATGCTAGTTTGCATTTGGTCAAATTTCATTTTCATATTCACAGACTAAAGATTGAGTTTCCTGAAGATTGTATGATGAAGATGTTTATGGCTACCTTGGAGGAAAAAGCGATATTATGGTATGAGAGTCTACCATATGCTAGTTTATATTATCTAAAGGACTTTCATTCAGTTTTCTTTCAACATTATCAAAGCTCTAATTCTTCCTTGTAGATGATTGATAGTTGCTGTGAGATCTCTAATAATTTAATTGAGTTTCTTGAAAATTTGAATGGGGATGAAGAGTGTTTAGATGATGAGATCATAGAAGCCCTATATGATTTTTCCTCCCAACAAGAATCAATAGCTTCCTCCTTGGATGAAAAAGACCGGGACCAAGAAAGAGAAATGCCTATTCCTTATCTTGAAAATGAAAATCATCAAGCCAATGTTAACTGCTATAAAACTCAAGTTTCTCCTATGTCTGAAGATGATATAGATCAACTCCTAAAATATCATGTTATAACCCTGTTGTACTATAAAAAACCCCCCATTTATTATTAATATAAATGGGGACCCTTTAAAAGATAAATAGAAAATTAGAAGCATTATTTCGTTTTAGCATTAAGTCTTAAACTTTAGGAATAAAGCTTTTTTATTTCCGCTTTGATTTCATTGCGCTTAGCGCAATCGTAAATCTTACAAGCTAACAAAGTTAAAACACATATAGAATCTGTGAATTGCGATAAGCGCTTCAACCTTCTTGAATTATATGAAATTTCCCATTGAAAAGCTTAGAAAACCCTTAAAAGTTAAAAATCATGTCGCACCTTCTTTAAAGGACAAACTTATAACATTTCAAATGAAATTGTGATAAGTCGGACCCGATGAATCAATAAACGAATAACGAAATGTATCTATAAATCTAATAAAGCGTAATACTTTAGGTCTTTAGCGCATATCGCGTTCCGCAACGTTTAACCAGATGGAAAGTTATATCCACCGTAATGAATTGCGAGGTGTGATTTGCACATATTGCATTTTGCAGTTCACCGACGACGAAAACATATATTATTGGTATCCACTAAAAGTTGTGATTTTCGCTATAACACTTATTATTCAAGCGCTTGAACTAATGCTTATTCAATTTATCGGTTATAAAATCTAATGACTTAGATCGTTGGATGAGACATATTTCATAAGGCGTGTAAGAGATTTGATAATGAGTTAAGGGTTATTAAAGACATTCAATGGGTAGAAGGTTAAAAAACATTGATATCTTACTTGAAGCATGTTTTAAATTTAAAGTGCCGGATTTTGATTTATGTTGGTTTAACTCTATTCTCTGTCCTTGTCTATACTCATCTCAGATCTGAATTTACACATTTCACTTGAATTCAGGAAACTACCTAAGGAAGCTATAACAACTAGAATGACAAAGAAAGACAAAGCATTTTCCCAAGCTTCCATTTCTGAAACTACATACATGCCTCCATTACTTTCAGACACAACGTGCATTAAGGACAACGAGAGTTATTCATGGGAAGCCATGTACAACTTGTTTGAAGGAGAACAACCAAGAGAACTAAAGAAAACATTAACAACATATGAGGCATTTTCATCATAACCTTCTTACTTTGAAGATGCATGCTCGTTTCTCCATAGGATAGCGGCAAGGCCAAAGATCTTACCATACATTGATATGGTAAGATGGGTCATTGTTAACGTCAACATTGTAGACAAAACATTAAAGAACTCTAAATTGGAGAACATAGGTTCATTCACCACTGAAGATTTGCGAAAAATGTATCATTTTCCTTCACCACATAAGATTTATGATAAAGATTTATGGGAAAACTTTTCAAGAAATAATTCAGACTTAATGAAGGTGGTGAAAGGATGGAAGGAAGATCAAGGCAAGATAAAGCGGGATAAACTTGGTATGTACCCCATTACACAGTTGCCATCACCTTACTGTTATGTAGCAGGAATGTCGTGTAGACTATTTGTGTTATGAAACTAGCTCCAAAAATAGAAGAAAAGAGAGATCAACGCCTTAGAAATAAGCCAATTCGAGGGGGAAACGTCCTTTGCATTACATAAATGAAAATTTCTTGGATGATACAAATGAAAAAACCTCCTTCTATATATAGGAGTCCATGGGGTCACAATATAATCCTAGTCGACCTAACAATAATAATGTAAGGGCACAATAATAACAATATTGGGGTTACAGGGGTACAACAATAACAATAAGGGGGATACACTAACAACAATAAGGGAATACACTAGTAATATAGGGACCTAACATACCCCTCTCCTTCAAAAAAGTGTTGTCCTCAACGCTTGAGTACCTCTGGGTGCTTCTGTATAAAATTCTCATCCTCCCATGTAGAATCTCCAGCGGGTAAGTTCTTCCAATTGATGAGATACTCTGAAATTGATCGATTTCGTAGCTATTGAGTTCTTATTTCCGTGACTGCTTCAGGTTCCAATATGATTTTTCCTTCCTCTTCAAGTTCTGGAAATATTGTTTGAACTGGATTTTTTTCACCTATAACCTTCTTTAAGCATGAAACATGGAAAACTGGATGCACTTGAGAAGAAGCAGGAAGCTCCAATTTGTATGTCGTAGTACCAATATTTTGCAACACCTTGTAAGGACCATAGTACTTTGGCGATAATCCTTCTTAGCTTGCTTGAGGGACATTTGTTTGTATGGTTGTAGCCGTAAAAATACACAGTCTCCTACACCAAAACTTCTCTCGCTGCGATGTTGATATGTGTGTTGTTTCATTCGATTTTATGCCAAATTCAGGTTATCCTTTAAGAGTTGGAGAACTCTGTTGTTGATGCTCAATGTGATCTTCCACTGCTGGAAGAGGGTAAATCCCCTCGGCGGACAGAGGCGATCCCTACTAGCCCAGAACGGGTCTAGCAACAATCATAACACGCTATGGTGCAAGTTCCTAATTGCAATAAACCAACTTGCGAAGAAGGCTTACCTCGAATCCAACGCTGTTGTTTGTAGAGAAGGTAGCGCTCCCGTTCCTTTGCTCCGGCAGATCACAATCCTCACGCTCGTCGCGATCAAACACCTGCACACGCAAGAAACACAACAAACACAAGCGTAAAATCCAATATACGCAATTATGTATCAGTCAGAGAAGACACAACTCATGATCATAATGAACAATACGAGTGGAACCATAACCAATAGTCGCTTATCATTAATCATACAAAGGAAAATACAACATGGCTCTGACGCTGAACCTTCCTTCGGCGGGTCGTCAGCGGAATACGTCTCGGTAAAGCTTGTCGGGAATGGGGACAAGCCTCTCTCTTCGATCGTCAATCTCCTTGCTATTGATTTGGCACTATGAGGACTATTGCAACATTCTTTAGGCTATGAAGGCTCTTAGAGACTCAACCATTCAACCCCTCAGCTATTCAGCTATTCAACTATTCAGCCATTCAACCCCTTCATCAATGGATGAAGGATACATTTATAGAGGAGAGGAGGAGGTTGGGATCTCTACAATAGTGGAAGGGAGGCCTTATCCCTTGGGAGGTTCCCCATAAGGTGGAAACAAGAGGCCAAAGGAGGAAGGCCGTGGTTATTCAGTCGAAACCACTCCTCATGACTCATCCAAGAAGTTGTTGTAATCGAAACTTCGCCTCTTTTTTTAAAAAACTTTCCATAAGCAGATTGGCGCGGGTGCTTAACTGGGACAGAGCGCCAACTGGCGCGGGCTCAGTGTTAATTTTCCTCATTGGCGCGAGGACATAACGGGCTACCAGCGCCAAGGCAAAAACAAGTGTTTTTAGGGGTCTACTCAGGAAATGATCAACAGAAGGAATGTTGTCCTCATGGAAAGGGATGCAATGATGGTATTTGCAAGGCATGACACTACTTATTGGTCACAGAAACGACCCTCCAATGGGCGAGATGGGGATTGTAGGGATGGTGACAAATTACTGTGTAAATAATTAACGTTTGAACCTTATAATTTCCTCTTAAAGATGATGTGATGGACCATGGATGATATCCATAAAGAAGCAATAAATGTAGAATTTTTTTGTTGCAGAATAAGAAGAGTCCACTATCTGGACAAGGTAATCATCAACGTATCATGTTTTTAGTCATACAAAGGAATAATATAATGTCTAAATATTTATACCACTATCCAGTTCTAAATGATTGAGGAGATAGAGACTATGAGCTAGTTGAGTACCCAAACAAGAAAATAATTCCATCCAAAATTTGCTTACAAAATAGGATCTCTCCGTTGGCTACAATAATCTTTGGGTTTCCATGTAGTTTTTGAATTGTGTCCATAAATGTAGTAGCAACTGTACTTGCTTTAAATGGATGAGATAATGCACAAAAGTGTGCATACTTGGTAAGTCTATCAACTACCACCATGATGACACTCTTTCCTTCGTACTTAGGTAAACCTGTGATAAAATCCATTGAAATCTCCTCCCAACGTTGACTTGGAATGGATAAAGGTTGTAGAAGACCCGGGGTCTTAATTGTCTCAACTTTATTCTGCTGGCAAACCAAACATTCCGCCACAAACTTTTGAATATCAAATTTAAGTCCATCCCAAAAAAATTCTTTCTTCACCCTGTGGTAAGTTTTTAAAAATCTTGAGTGTCCTCCTAAAGGAGAAGTGTGCAATTCCAAAAGAATATTTTGTTTTAGTTAGGAATTCTTACAAAGATATAAGCGATCTTTGTACCATAAGGAATCATTTTTCCAACTAAATGTATCAGATGTACTAGGATCTTGCTGCAACTTTTGAATGAGTGTCCATACATCTTTGTCCTTCTTCCATTCATCTCTTGCTTCGGTTATCAAATTTGGTTGGATAATAGAAATGGCACAAAGCAATGCTTCCACCTCTTCATTCTTTCTTGAGAGTGCATCTGCAAAAACATTAAGCTTTCCTTTTTTGTAGATTATTTCAAAGTCATAACCCAACATCTTTGTGACCCATTTTTGCTGCTCTTCTGAAGATAGTCTTTGTTCCAAAAAGAGTTTAAGACTATCATGATCAGTTTTTACCTTGAAGTGTCTTCCCATTAGGTAAGTTCGCCATTTCTTTAGTGCATGCAGTATTGCTAACATTTCCTTCTCATAAATAGGTTTTTGTAAATACTTTCCTTTGATCGGACGACTTTCAAAAGCGATGGGTCTTCCTTCCTGCATTAAAACTGCACCAATTCCATTTCCTGAGGCATCACATTCCACAATAAAGGTTTTTGTGAAGTCTGGCGTAGCTAAGACCGGTGCATGGCACATTGCCTCCTTAAGACGTTCAAAGGCCTTAGTTGCTTCAGGAATCCATGAAAATGCATCTTTCTTCAATAATGTTGTTAGAGGTGCTGCTATTCTCCCATAATTCTTAACAAACTTGCGATAATACCCTGTTAACCTGAGAAATCCTCGCAACTGCTTTATGGTTGTGGGAACTTTCCATTCCTTAATGGATTCTTCAAGGCAAAGTTATGCCCTATCTCCCACAATGACCTAATTATGGACTGGTTCAATAGAGCGAACTTGTGTGGCATGCCATGTGTCACTGTTTTCTCCTTCGGCTTTGAAATTGATACACAGGCAACTACAGTCCCTTTACTTGCGGCCACTTCTTACATAATTCCAATCCGATGCTCAGAGAGATTGTTATGATGATTTTTCCATGGTCACCTCTTTGATATGAAATTTGGGAGCCTAAAAAAACCCTAACTTCCACAGATCACATATCCAAAAATATTGCGAACCAAGATGTGTAATTTTGACATGAATTTCCTCAGGATTTCGGCTTTTCATGGTAATAATTTCAGCTCCTGAACCTTTGTAGAAAAAACGTTATGGTGAAAAAGCCACAATGACTTTTTTGGAGCAGCGGAACCCTAGAATCCAAAGCTCTGATACCAAATGTTATGTAACCAGCTCCAAAAATAGAAGAAAATAGAGATCAACAACTTAGAAATCAGCCACTTCGAGGGGGAAACCTCCTTTACATTACATAAATGAACAATTATTTGATGATACAAATGACAAAACCTCCTTTCTATATATCGGAGTCCATTGGGTCACAATATAATCCTAGCCGACCTAACAATAATAATTTAAGGGCACAATAATAACAATATAGGGGTTACAGGGGTACAACAATAACAATAAAGGGGCTGCACTAATAACAATAAGGGACTACACTATTAATATAGGGACCTAACAACTGTAGGAAACACTTATGGATCCCCATACATGTTTAGATATTGCTCGAGATTCACCTATTAGATGAGAAAGATGCACCTCATTCACCATGCCCATAAGACCCCACTGTTGTACCACGCACTTGGCAGATGACCCAGGACTTGTTTTTTATTGTGGCGTCACTTACACTATCATCTGAGCCCTTACATATGGTATACAAGCATCTTCAATATACTTGGAGACCCATGGGATTACTTGTGTGCCCCTGTTACACTAAAATTTGTCACCATGACATTTAGCTGTTTATATGGGTTCATCAATACCTATATAATGCTCCCTTAGAAGTCTACAACCCTAAAGTTCCTAAACCAAGTCCTGAATTTGGAGAAAAGCTCACAAAAATCATAAAAACCCTAGTTCCACACTTTTCCTAGCCATTACTTGCGGTGCGGCACCTTTTGTAAAGGAAAACTGCGGTACCTACCGCATGTTTTGTGTATTAAAATTGCGAACCCCTGTAAAAGGTAAAATGAGGGAAAAAGTAAGTTCTAGAAGCCTAGCTGGTCGAATATTCTCCCAGCTGGAAGCTTCTAGAAGGCGTTATCTGGTCGAAGCTTCACTCCCTCCATTCATGAACATTCATCCCTTCATTAAAGGAGCCTATTCCTTGGATTTTGGAACTTAATCCCTTGATAAGGGGACTCTATCCCTTCCATTTTGGAGTTGTAACCACTTTTCTTCTCCTATAAATTGAAGCTTTGGTTCAGTCTCAAGGGTAGATGCTGATATATGTAAAAATTCTCTATCCATTTTGTATACACTTAGTACTTGATTTGTACTTGGTAGCTACGATAGAGAAGGGAATTGCTGAAGAAACATACTCTTTTGCTAGTTGTGAGAACGATTCCATACTCGTAGTTAGGCTGGTTCAAAGAGTGGAAGGACTTGTCGGACCAAAGGAAAACACTTGTTCCGAACCCCGGAAGGACCTGTACGACATCAAGGCGAACCCAGTTGTAAGAATCCTTCTTTTATTTAAAGATAATACAATTGGATCATGTTTTCTCAATAAGTTGTTTATGTGTTTACTTGAATGACTTATTTCTTAAATTCCTTGATCATTAAGATAGATTTGTAATTTTGAATTAGTATATGTTGCAGGTGCTTTTGATTCTCTTCCATTTCTTTGTTTACAGATCTTAAAAGGTGACTTCTTGGAGCAACGGGAAAGAAGAAATCAACTAGCATTGGATCACAGGTAGGTCCTTTCTTCATCGTAGAAAATTCTAAATTACATATAATCTAGAGAAAGTAGTTTACATTTCTCTTGTTTGTTTCTAGCTATCTTTGTGATACTAGGGAGATATTTCTTGTTTGCAAGAACGATTTATCCGCCTAACAAAATGGCGACTCCACTGGGGATTTCTTGAACTTAGTTTTATTTTTTATTTTTTGAGTTTGACTTTTGAAAGAGTTTTTCTGATTTTGATTAGTCTACACTGGGTTGGGAAATTATTTTAGTAGAATCCCTAAAAATTACTTTATAATTTTTTATTTTTCTTTATGTTTTCTGGTCTCCGCACTTTTTCTTTGAAAACAGTGCAGTAACCTCCGCAGTCTCTCTATGTAAACAATGTGGTACCACACCTTTTTATACTGAAACCTGCGGACCCAAGAATATTTTTGAAAATTTTAAGATTCTCTTTTCTAGAACCAACTTACATGATTCTCTGTATTTTCCCAGACTTGTCTTGACTGTCAAAAGCCTTGTGTGAATTTCTTTTCAACAATTTTACAATCTCATCAGTGTCCATTAGGTTAATTGGGTGTTTTGAGTTTCTTTTTTGGATAAATTCTTAATTTGATTTCCTTTGGTCATTACTTCGAGGTTTGTCTTAGTCTCTTAACAATTTTGCATCTTTTTTCTTTTGTTTTTGCAAAAAAATTCCCCCCCATTTGTGGGGGGGGGGGGGGGGGCTAAATTGTGTCTGAGTGTAATCGTAACCCGAGTGTTTTATTTTTTGATCTTTGGAACTCTCACCCAATTTTCTTTACTTACAATTCATTGGTTCTTTAGATTACATTAGAATCATCTTTTTTTTTTAGAATTCTCTTGCATAGATTACATTTTCATTATTATAACTCTCATTTTCATAATATGAATGAAAAATGTGCATAGATTACATTTGCATACTTTTCAAGTGAATTGTGCATAGATTACAACTGCATAGTTTACATTCTGGAAAAATCAATCATAGATTTAGATCAGTTTCTTTGATTTTAATTTAGATTTTTTTATCCTTGTTTTAAAAACATAAAAATAAAAAAATTTGGAATTGATTAGCATTACTTTTTCTTGATGAAATTAGTACATTAGAGAATTTTTTATATTTTCTCTTATTGATCAATTTTTTGCATTGTTGGAAGTGAATGGAAATTCTCTCCTTACTTTAGTTAGGATTCATCGAATTGAAAATATTACATTATCATATTCAATTGCATTTAGTTTTGGGTCAGGTCATAACACCATTGGTTTCATATCCATTTACACTTTGAGTAATAACAGCCCAAATAACACAATGCTTAATAAAATTCATCTAGTAATTTTTACATTTTTAGAGCTCTTTCCACCAATATATCTCAGGATTAGTGCTTTGGAATAGGTTTTAGTTAACTTTCCAAAGAAACTAAACAAATAGTAGCATCTTGCAGTAGGAAAAATTCCAATTGTTGCATGTATGCTCTGGGAAGCTCCTCCTAAAGGAGTCAAGCACGAGACCATATCCGAACCGGTGAGGTAATAAATCCTTCCTCATTGGGAACGATAGAAGATATACACATATTAACAATGGTAAACCTAGGATTGACCATTGTCGAGGAGCCTGGGGTCACTTTTAGGTAAACCTTGGATTATGTCAAGGAGCCTTCAAGGGGATTGAGCTTTGTTACTCTGCCCTTTCGTGTGTGTCGGATCGTAGACTGTTCCCCCAAGTATATTTGTTTCTGTTGGTGACCTTAGTGGCCATAATATATAGGATTATTTCCCAAGGTGACGGTGGAGGGAAGGTCCCACTATACCTGGAGCAGACGTCGACTAGACTCACTTGGACTCTCCAGAGGGTTCTCTTCACTCAAGATGGTTTAAGTGGAGAAATTTGCACTGGTCTGTTTCATTAAGTAGGTTGTCAGGGTAATTGTTCCAACTGCCATTTCTGCATTAAAATTCTACGATGTTGGATTTCATCACCAAGTAGCGTTTTTAGTGCGGGAATCTACTGTTTGTGTGTGGTTTTACTCCTATATTTGTTAGCGCGTGTTTGTTTTTTATTTTTTTACTTTTTAGAGACCATAGGTGTGAATTGTGAATTTTAATTGTTAGATGTGAATTGTTAATTGTTAATTTTAGTTTTAAATTGTTAATAAAATTCACTGAAGTTGAATCTAATGGCAACTGTTTTGGAATTTACCAACCAAGGAACCCCTCTTAACGAGAATCCTAGTACTTTCCCTTGCTTTGGAAATGTTGGTCCTCCTTATATGGCTACATTGTCATTACCTAGATTTACCATAGGTTTACCAATATGGTTATTTTCAACTTCGTTGGCCCCAAATACTCCAATTCTTCCACCCAATAGAGTTTGCCATCTCAACATCAACAACCTCATGTTGACCCTTTACCTTCATACACCTAATATGTCTTCCTCCCTTTCTTCCTCTTTGTAGCAGTAAAAGCCTTGTTAGTAACCGGGTGACTAAGAAGAAGTAGGGAAGAAGAAGAAACGAGATAAATAATTCAGCCAACCAACCATGGTGTAAGTATTAGTAATGTTGAGGAAACCTCCAACATGCATCGTAAACGAATTCCCTTGCGAGCTTTGTAAGGGTGACCACTTCCTTATCGGTGTCTCGGTATTCCAAAGGTATTGGAAGTGTGGTCGGTACCCATTCTCATCCAACTTACCTTGATCCATCAACTAGTGATAGTCGGGTTCTGGGAAAAAGGGGGGGTTCTGGGAAAAATGGTAAGGTTAGGTTTCCTTGTAGGTTATGCAAAGGAGTCATCAAACTCGCATTTTTCTCTCACATGGATGAAGCCTCAAAATTGTTGGAAAACCTTACTGTTCCACAGCAAAAACTTCCAACGAGTTATCGTAAACTTTCTCCCAACCAACCATTAGTTGATGGAGTGATTGATCTAATTCCAAGTACAGTCAATCCCACTCTTCCATTGGAGAGTGAAACTGATATCACTCAGGTTGATGATCCTTTAGTTGATCAAGTGGTCAAATCGATTTCACATTTGGTCGATCCCACTCTCCCTATAGAGAGTGAACTTCATACCACTCTGGTTCTTCTTGTTACATCAGATTCTTCTACGCCAGGGGGCATTTCACCTGTTTCTGCAGAACCCCCTCCAAGTACAAAGGTTTTTTCCTTTGATTGGAATAGACTGACAGAACCTCGTCTTCCTTCTTCCATCCCTTTCCAAATAATTGTGCAAGCTTGTCGTAAGAATGTGTGTCACACACATGTAGATGAAGGTGCTTATGTTAGTATTTTATCCTCAACTGCTTGGAAAGCTTTGGGTTCCCCTCAGCTTGTGCCTGTTGCACAGAATCTAAAAGCTTTTAACAAAACCATTAGTGAACCTTTAGGGATCCTTCCTAAGTTTTCTATTACTTTGGAAGGTAAAATTGTTTGTATTGATCTTATGGTAGTTCGAGGCCCCCTAGATTTCAATTTACTCCTTGGGCGAGACTATGACTATGCAATGAAAGCTTTCATATCGACACTCTTTCGTGTGATGTATTTCCCTCACAATGGAAACATTGTGACTGTTGACCAACTTTCATTCCCTAGTATTGATTCGACTACCAGTAATCTGACACCCCTAAATGTTCCTTATACTGAGGTGGTATCTACCCCACCACGGGTTAATTATGTGGCAATCAGTCTCTTGTTCTCAGTCACCGATGCAAGCGAGCCTCTCACTGTTTGCTTGACTTCCTTTGACTTAGATCCAGTAATTGACATGGAAAACACTATGGGATTATTTGAACGCAATTTTCCTATCCCTTTTGATTCCCTTGACATGTGTTCCTTCCAGAGAATTTTTCTTCCATCTGATGAAGACCTTTTGGAAGCCATGATCGAGGAGTCTCCCTTGACATGTCTTTCTTCCAGTTGGAAGCCATGACAAGGTCACAATGAGGAGAGTTCCTCTTACTGTGTCAACCTCGTTAAAAAATGAAACAAGTCTGATGAGGATAGTTCCTTTTACTATGTCAACCTCGTTAAAAAATGAATCAGTGGTTCAAGAGGAAAGTTCCTTTTACTGCGTCAACCTCGTTAAAAAATGAATCAGTGGTTCAAGAGGAAGGTTCTAAGCACTCATATTATTCAAACTCGTTAAAAAATGAATCAGTGAGACAAGAGGAAAGTTCCTTTGTGTATCGACCTAAATAAAAAATGAAACAAGTCATTATGAGGATGGTTCCTTTTACTATGTCAACCTCATTAAAAAATGAAACATGTACATGAGGGTAGTTCTTTTCTTGTGCCAACCTTGTTAAAAAAATGAAAGTTTGGTCAAAGGATAGTCCTGCTACCGAGTCAACCTCGTTAAAAAATGAATCGGGCATGAGAAGATTCCTTTTCTTTGTGTCAACCTCGTTAAAAATGAATCGGTGGGTTATGTAGGTAGATTCTGCATTGAGTAGATTGATAGATTAGAAAAAGTAGTTTATGAGGATGGTTCTTTTTACTATGTCAAATGTTGAAGATTGCAACAAGAAACAGTGAAGGAGGCATCCTGAAACATCATTCCTGATCCTAGTTGGAAAGTGATCACCAAAACTAGGTGGGGGCCACACATGTGATTTTTGTCGCAAAGTCTATTTTTAGACTATGTCTATTTTTAGACATATGGATCATGTTCTATAAGTTGCGGGATGCTATTTGTGGATGGTTGGTCAAGTTGGAAAAATATATGGACTTCTATTTTTAGACATATTGGGCGGAATCTATTTTTAGATTGCCGGTCTAAAAATAGATATGTCGAATATTATTAGCTCTTAATAATATTTGGACTCTAAACATTATCTTATTCTCTTGGAGCACTTCAGTTAAGTGCACAGATGTGGCACAGGAGCTGACAGAAGGAATTACGCTATTCCTAAGGGTTAAGTGGAGCTATTGCATGGATACTTCAGTTAGAACTCATGTGACAGATTTTGGTGGAGTTGATTGAGAAGTTAATGGAGTTGTGTTCAGTTTAACTAATCTAAACATAGTTGAGCTATTTGTATCTAGTTTAACTGATTGATACAATTAGTGAAGAGTGGTGTGAATTAATTATTAATTAATTCAATAATTATAAACTCATTAATCAACTAAAGAATACATCGATTAGTGCATGGAGCCCGGTTTTGAGTGGAGACCGATTAACAGAGATAGGTGAGGCAAGTGTGACTATAAGTGATCACCAGTTTCATCCAACACTACGAGTAGAGATGCCTATAATCTTGCGTGAGCAAAGGCTGGGAAGTAATTAATTCTCATCGAGGCCCAACATTTTGAGTTGCGCGGTAGAAATGAGGCTATCAGAGTGGCAGAATATTGGAGCATGTGTTTTGCTAGATCCTAGCTTGTGTAGTGTGTAAGAGAGTGGAGATTATGCGAGAGAGAGTGAGGAGCTTTGTATGATGATTATTACATGATCTCTATGACATATATAATATACGGATAGTTGGGGGTTTTTGTTGAGATTGCAACAAGATGAAGAGCTTAGTGGAAAGAAGTCGCCTTCACTAAGTGGGCCTGCAGGCTATTTTTGGCGCAAAGTCTATTTTTAGACATATGGATCATGTTCTATGAGTTGCAGGATGCTATTTGTGGATGGTTGGTCAAGTCGGAAAAAATAGATGGACTTCTATTTTTAGACATCTTGGGCGGAATCTATTTTTAGATTGCCAGTCTAAAAATAGATATGTCGAATATTATTAGCTCTTAATAATATTTGGACTATAAACATTATCTTATTCTCTTGGAGCACTTCAGTTAAGTGCATAGATGTGGCACAGGAGCTGACAGAAGGAATTACGCTATTCCTAAGGGTTAAGTGGAGCTATTGCATGAAGACTTTAGTTAGAACTCATGTGACAGAGTTTGGTGGAGTTGATTGAGGAAGTTAGTGGAGTTGTATTCAGTTTAACTAATCTAAACATAGTTGAGCTATTTGTATTCAGTTTAACTAATTGATACAATTAGTGAGAGAGGTGTGAATTAATTATTAATTAATTCACTAATTATAAACTCATAAATCAACTAAATAATGCATCAGTTAACTTCAGTGCATGGACAGTTTCAGTGGAGACCAATGCAGAAATAGGTGAAAGAGCAGGTTAACTATCAGTTGTGACTATACAGTTGCTATTTGCAACACACAGATAGGTGGAGAAGCCCATGAGGATTGCGCAGTACAAGCCAGGTGGTTTATCTATTTAATGAGCCATCCCATAGCATTGATTACGCAATAGAGGCTGGCTATCAAGTGGCAAAAGATTGGAGCATGTGTTTTGCTAGATCTAGCTTGATAGTGTGTAGCAATTGGTGTGTAAAGGCTTGTGAGCTTTGTACTATGATTGTTACATGATCTCCATGACATATAATATACGGATAGTTGGAGTTTTCGGCTTTAAGCACCATTAAATATTGTGTTCATTTATTTCAAAGCAAGAGCGACCAGAGGAAGTTGGCGCTCAAGGATAAACTCGGGAACATAAAAATGGAGAAAGGCGACAGTATGCCCAAGTACCTCACGAAGTTCATCCAATGCAGGGATGAGCTGGGAAGTGTGGGGGTTACTATTGATGATGAGGACTTGGTGAGCTTGGCTCTCCTTGGGCTTCCGAAGAGTTGGCATTCCTATCAGGACTCTGTCAATGGTCAGGAGAAATTGCCAGGATGGGAGCGACTTTGGTCGGATCTTGTGCAAGAGGAGATAAGGCGAAGTACCAGGGACGGATCTTCATCAAAGAACTCTGATGAAGAGAATTGCACTTTGGCTACCAAAGCAAAGAATGGGAAGAGAAAGAAGCAAGCTTCTCAATCCGGTGCGAAAGGCAAGAAGCAGGACATGTCCAAGGTGAAGTGCTTTCACTGTCACCAACACAGACATTAAGCCACTAGTTGTCCAGAGAAGAAGAAAAATAAGCAATTTGCTAGAATTTAGCAGTGGAAGACATTAGCCTCGCGGTTGAAAAACTGGATTTTTCGCTGATTGCATGCTTGGTCTCAAGTTTGATGGGTTCAGTGTGGTTTCTGGACAGTGGTGCATCTTTTCACATGACAGGAGATCGAGATTTGTTTACTGATCTGGATGAGAAAGATCTTGGACAACACATCAAGATGGGCAATGATGGTAGATACAGTGCGACCGGTATCGGTACCATTTCCTTTGAGAGGGAGTCTGGTAAACCCTTCGTATTGAAGTAAGTGATGCATGTTCCAGGATTGAAGAAGAATCTTATCTCTGTGGCGATGTTAGAAGACAAGGGATATGATGTTGTCTTTAGCGAGGGAAAGGCTTTCCTGCATAGTAAGGCAACTGGTGAGACCCAGAGGATAGGGGTTTGAGTTAAGAACCTTTATCAATTGCAGGTAGATGGCTGCGCAGCAATGGCAGGCAAGGCAGAAGGAGTGGTGAGCCGGGATGATGGCGAGTTGTGGCACCAGATATTGGGCCACCTTCACCATGGAGCTTTGAAGATACTGCAACAGATTTCTACTAGGCTTCCTAAGGGTACTCTTGCACAGTCAGATCAGTGCAAGGGATGTACCTTGGGAAAATTTGTGAAAGCCACCTTTCACGAGAAGGATAGTTGCACCACGACGATCCTTGAGAGAATTCACACAGACGTGTGTGGAGCTTTCTCAGTAGATTTGACAGCAAAGCACAGGTACTATGTGATATTTTTTGATGATTTTTCTCATAAGTGCTGGATCTTCTTCATGCGGAAGAAGAGCGAGACATACTCAAAGTTCTGTGAGTTCAAGGCACTAGTTGAGAAAGAATCGGGGAAGTAGGTGAAGGCTCTTAGGAGCGACAATGGTGGTGAATTCATCTCTAGCGAATTCAAGGACTTTTGTAGCGTAGAAGGAATTCGAAGAGAGATCATAGCACCTCATAACCCACAGCAGAATGGGGTTGTTGAGCGGAAGAACAGAATGATCGTGGGTGTTGCACAGGTGATGTTGTATGATCAGGGCCTTCCCATACACTTGTGGGCTGAGGCATGCAATACTACAGTATATGTGCAGAACCGTTGTCCTCACAAGATACTTGGCATGAGTACACACGAGGAGGCGTTTTCTGGTAAGAGGCCTGATATTTCCCATTTGAGGATTTTTGGTTCACTTGTTTACATTCATGTGACGAAGGATGCCAGGAAGAAGCTGGAGCCGACTGCAGAGGTTGGGATATTTGTGGGGTACACTGATACACCCCACAACTATCGTGTGTATTTGCTAGACAGTCGCAAGACTGTTGTGCGACGGGATATCAAATTTCATGAGGAGAAAGCCATGAAGTGTTCGCTTGAGAGGGAGCCACACTTGCATGCTGATGAGGAGCTATTAGTTCCTAAGGATGAGTCTCAGGATGTGGATCAGCCACAAGATGAGGTTCATGGAGTGGAAGAGACCACTCAAGCAGCGCCAACCATCAGAGGGCGGAAGCGCACTACAGAAGCTGAGCGATTGGCTCAAGATGCAGAGAAGGTTGTAGGAGCACCTACATCATAGCGCAGACAGAGACAGTCACCTGATCGGTACACTGGATACATGGCTCTTATGAGCAAGTGTATCGTGACAGAGCCATCCTCTTTCGAGGAAGCTGTGGAGGACCCCGCATGGGCAGATGCCATGGTGGAAGAGTATGATTCGATTGTCAGAAACAGTGCATGGGAGATTGTCCCAAGGCCGGAAGGGAAATCAGTGGTGGGTTCGAGATGGATCTACAAAGTGAAGCATGCAGCTGACGGGAGTGTGGAGAAGTACAAGGCAAGATTTGTTTCCCGAGGCTTTTCACAGATAGAGGGGATCGATTATGAGGAGACCTTTGCACCTGTCGCAAGGTATTCTTCCATACGGATGATTCTTGCTCTCTCAGCGCAGATGGGGTGGCACATTCATTAGATGGATGTGAAGACTGTGTTCCCTAATGGAGTCATTGAGGAGGAGGTGTACATAAAGCAGCCCGAAGGTTTCGAGATCTTCAGCAGCGAGTCGCATGTGTGCAGGCTCAAGAGAGCGTTGTATGGGTTGAAACAAGCACCTCGTGCTTGGTACACACGGATAGACAGTTATTTCACAGGACTTGGATTCTCCAAGAGTGAGCGGATCCTAACCTATACCAGATTGTGGTGGAGGGTAATTTGCTGATCATTGTACTTTATGTAGATGATTTTATTCTGACAGGTGATGAGTTGTTGATACTTTCATGCAAGGAGGATCTTGCTAGAGAGTTTGAGATGAAGGACTTGGGCCTCCTTCATTATTTCCTGGGATTGGAAATCTGGCAGCGCAGTGATGGACTATTTGTTTCTTAGGGTAAGTATGCCCGAGAAATATTGGAGAAGTTCAACATGCATGGCTGCAAGCCTGTTGATACTCCTCTTCCTGGAGGTTGGAGGAAGGAGGATGCTACTTCAGCGGAGGTAGTGGATGCCACTGTTTATCGACAATTGGTGGGGTCGCTTATGTATCTGGTCAATACACGACCCGATATATGCTATGCTGTTAACCAGCTTTCGCAAGCTATGGTTAAGCCTACCAAGTTCTTCTGGAAGGCAGGAAAGCATGTATTGCGTTATCTGATCTCGAGAGGCACATCGAGATGTGGATTATAGTCGAGACGAGTCGGAACCGTGAAGAGCACATGTGGCACGGATGCAGATTGGCGAGGGAGCCCAACGGACAAAGAAGCACATGCGGGAGGGATTTTAGGTATCGGGTCGACAACAGTTCTTAGTGACGGGGAAAGGCTTGAATGCTCCGTCTTTTCAGTTTAACGAGCCAAGTATATGGCAGCGAGTTTGGATGCATGCGAGGCTATATGGATGAGGAAGATCCTGGTCGGGTTGTTCGTTTCACACTTAGAGCCTACTGTGATTTATTGTGATAATCAGAGTTGCATCAAACTCTCGGTTAATCCAGTATTTCATGATAAATCTAAACACATTGAAATTCGGTATCATTATATCAGAGATTGTGTGCAGTGGAATATCATGTTACTTTCATACATTCCCACGGAGGATCAGGATGTTGATATCTTGACGAAGGCGCTCACCAGGAGCAAATTCGAATACCACAGAGGCAAGATAAGGGTGGCAGATAATCCTTATCTTGTTGAGAGGAAGTGTTGAGATTGCAACAAGATGATGAGCTTAGTGGAAAAAAGTCGCCTTCACTAAGTGGGCCCGCAGGCTATTTTTGGCGCAAAGTCTATTTTTAGACTATGTCTATTTTTAGACATATGGATCATGTTCTATGAGTTGCAGGATGCTATTTGTGGATGGTTGGTCAAGTCGGAAAAAATAAATGGACTTCTATTTTTAGACATACTGGGCGGAATCTATTTTTAGATTGCCAGTCTAAAAATAGATATGTCGAATATTATTAGCTCTTAATAATATTTGGACTCTAAATATTATCTTATTCTCTTGGAGCACTTCAGTTAAGTGCACAGATGTGGCACAGGAGCTGACAGAAGGAATTACGCTATTCCTGAGGGTTAAGTGGAGCTATTGCATGGATAATTTAGTTAGAACTCATGTGACAGAGTTTGGTGGAGTTGATTAAGGAAGTTAGTGGAGTTGTATTTAGTTTAACTAATCTAAACATAGTTGAGCTATTTGTATTCAGTTTAACTAATTGATACAATTAGTGAGAGTGGTGTGAATTAATTATTAATTAATTTACTAATTATAAACTCATTAATCAACTAAAGAATACATCAGTTAACTTCAGTGCATGGACAGTTTCAGTGGAGACTAGTGCAGAAATAGGTGAAAGAGCAGGTTAACTATCAGTTGTGACTATACTGTTGCTATTTGCAACACACAGATAGGTGGAGAAGCCCATGAGGATTGCGCAGTACAAGCCAGGTGGTTTATCTATTTAATGAAGTCATCCCATAGCATTGAAAATGCAATAGAGGCTGGCTATCAAGTGGCAAAAGATTGGAGCATGTGTTTTGCTAGATCTAGCTTGATAGTGTGTAGCAATTGGAGGTGGTGCTGAGAGCTTGTGAGGAGCTTTGTACTATGATTGTTACATGATCTCCATGACATATAATATACGGATAGTTGGGGTTTTTAGCTTTAATCTTTCCCATTAAATATTGTGTTCATATGTGTGATTGTTTGTGGTTTTAATGTATGCATGCAATTGATTTTATTTCTGCATGTGATGATCAATGGTAGAAGAGATTATGTATTATGCATGAAGCTAAAATAGTGTGTGATCGGGAGAATCTCGGTGAATAATATCTCAGTTATTCAAATTTCTACGGTTTTCAGCTTTAAGCTTTCCCATGAAATACTGTGTTCATATGTATGAATTTTTATGGCTTTAATGTGTGCATGCAATTGATTTTATTTCCGCATGTGATGATCAATGGTAGAAGAGATTCTGTATTATGCATGAAGCTAAAATAGTGTGTGATCGGGAGAATCTCGGTGGATAACATATCAGTTATTCAAATTTCTACATCAAACTCATTAAAAAATGAAACATGTCTTTGAGGATAGTTCTTTTCCTGTGTCAAACTTGTTAAAAAATGAAACAATTCACCATGAGGATAGTTCATTTTCTTGTGCCAACCTCATTAAAAATTGAAACATGTCTCTTTGAGCATAGTTCCTTTTCTTGTGTCAAGCTCATTAAAAAAATGAAACAAGATGTTGGAAATATTGTCATTGATGGCAATGAAGAGCGACGAAACGAGAGACACACAAGAAAATGAGAGGAGACGAGATTGAAGAGATGAAACGGCTAAGGCGAGAGGCGAGAGGCGATTGATTATAGAAAGCGAGAGAGGTTATTAGAGCGAGATACACTAAAGATTGGAGCAACAAAGTATATATGTATATAAATCTCATTCCGGGAATCGTTACCCACGCTGGAGTATATATGCAGCACGTTACATATATTGCGCAAGATTAAACGACTAAAGGTCCAAAGCATATATATTAATTTATATAAGTGAAGCGCTTTATGATCGAAAGAAACGAAGTAATATAAGGTGGGACCCTTATGAATCTCATCGACGGAAGAAGTCGAGGCGTAAAAGAGGAGATATGTTGGAAAATTTCCTGTTCGGAATCTTAAGGTTAGCGTATGAACTAGAACAATGAACCATGGTATGGCAACTGTACATTGGTGCTTGTGGAACCGGTGCTTGTGGAACTATAATGGTGTATGAAGAAAAAACCACGAATCAAGAACGAACGGTCGAAATTGAGCGGAACCTGGCGTGTTGAAGAGCGGAACCGTGATCAGATGAACAGTGACGACAGTTTATGGTTTTCATCGCACCACCTTTACACGGTGGGCGGTATTTGAGGAGTTGGGAGCGATTCCATAGATCATTCGACACGTGGTGAGCTGGACCCACGGAAAACCGCCTCCCACTGCGCGCCATCGCACGTTAACCATCGACCAAAGACGCGGTGCGATATTGATACATACCATTGATTTGGGAAGATGCCATCGGACGGTCGCTGTGTTCGGAAGGTGCGCGAAGGATAACCCAAGTACGGCGCGCCATCGCGCGTTATTGCTCGTGCAAGTTGTCCGAGCGATATCCGTCGGATTGGATGTTGCGGCGCGATGGAACGTTTAACCAAGGATTGTTTAAATTAAATATAAATTATAATGAAAAGTGATTGGGCCATCACTTTTAATATTATTCCAAAGTTGGTGGAACGAATAAACCTAGGGGTCGACATATGAGGGTCATTACTAAAGGAGAAATTTGGATTAATATCTCAATCTAAAATTGAGATATTAAAAGCCTTAGATTAATTTTCTAATTTCAAGAAAATAGAACAATGAGAAGTTGTTTGGGGCTCGGGTAGACCCCACTGGATTATCCATTTGATCCTATCCAAGAATACCATCAGCGGTTGAATGATTTTGACTCATGGTATTAATAAAGGCTAAAACTATATAAGGAGGAGAGGATTAAAAACTACATGTGCATGTAGAAGGGTTGATAACGAATAAATCTCTTTAAGAGATATCTATATGATTGAACTCTGATAGATCTGAATCTATGATGCACCTATGGATATGATGAAGGTTAAAGATCTCTAGATCTAAAAATGTTGAATCTCTAAGAAGATTTGCAGAAGAAATGATGAATACCCGGCGCAAGTCTGATGAAGAAATTGAAGAAAGTTGGTGGAACTGTTGAAGCCTTCAGTATGAAAGTGGA